>JAOXXN010000364.1:15153443-15164212 GCA_026770055.1 Myrmophylax atrothorax | reverse complement strand
AGTATGGAAAGGTCAGGTATACAGGCGAGCCTCCTCCGCTCCCCGCCCCACCCCCTCCTCTTCCCCGGAGCCTGCCTCCTTGGGAGCTGCCTTCTCTGCCTGCACTTCACAAGCCCCGGGAGGTGAGGAGTGATCCTCCAGCAGGGCCAGTACACTGGGAGCTGTTAAGTTTATGTTTGTGGCGCCTGAGCTCAAACAGTCATTCAGTGGCTTGCTCTGTTATCAAGAAAACAACAATCAGGAACAATCAGTAAACAGGATCTCTTTCCAGCCCCTCTATTAACTACTTACAGCTCCACTGAAGCACGCAAAGTGCCCAGGAGCGGAATCTTTCACCGTAAAACGCTGCCGACGTTTCGGGCGTGCAGAGTGGGCCGGCGAGGATAGGTGCTCCTGAAACCCACTCTGCACCCCGGACTCTTGAACCCTTGCCGGCTCCGTCCCGGGAGCTGCGCTGCAGCTGGGGCTGCGGCGGCCTGAGGGCTGGAACCGCCGGAGGGACACTCACTCCTTCCCTGACATCCACTCTTTGGTGACCCAATGTGAATTTGTTAAGATATGTATGCATAATATGTATATAAAAGCGAACACTTACTGTTGAGGTGTTTAATTGATCTCAACTCTGGCATTCACCTACCCGGCTTCTGCGTCTCATTGCTACGTTGGCTGAGGATGCTGAGAGCTAATTAACCTGGTACAAATATTGAAATGAGAATAGTTTGAATATTGATCTCAGTGTGTGCAAACAAAATCCTCAGAGAAATTACAGCAGGCTTTAGTAGGCCTTATTTGGCATTATTTAAACTAACTGCAGCAAAAAGAAAACCGGAGGATCTGGGGCTGCTCATCGCCACCCTCATCTATATTGGAAAGAGAAATCAGAGCAGGAACCTGACAGAACACCATAAAGACATGCATTTCATGAAGAGTATCTTTTTCTGTCGTTTACACAAATCCTGCTACCAAGCCTAGGAAGGGTGTTCTCCTGAAGCTGCTAGGAGAATCGGACCATAGTTTGTCTTTATTTGCTCCACGGCAGAAAACACTCGAAGGTTTGCGGGATGCTACAAATGTATGTAATAGAAAAGGCAACAAAAGGCCATAAAAGAAATTATTTTAAAATAAGGCGAGTTTTGTTTCGAGGGTGGAGGCTCCGGGCTGACACCCGGTCTGCGAGGCCGCAGTGGCTCGAGGGGCCGCAGAGACCCCTGAGTGAGTGGCCGCCGCAGAAGCGACCCGCTTGCCCTCCCACGGACAGTGTTGGGCGGCTCGGGACCCCCGCGGGGGTGCAGGCAGGAGCCTGGAGGTAGGTTTGGGTGCAGTCACATCCCGAGCGGGGTTCCGGCCTGCAGCTCTCTGCAGAACCGCCGGAGCTCTCCGCAGAACCGCCTCAGCTTTCTGACTCCAAAGACACGCTGCTGCCCCGTGTGTTCCAAGGGGCGAGGCACTGCGTTGGCAGCCAAAACGTCAGCCTCTGCCTCCCGACGGGCGGCTTATCTTGCCGACTGCCCCAGCCTCCCGGAGGGCGCGCCGGGACCGCGGGGCGCCGAGCAGGGCTGAGGGGCCCTCCCCTCGAGGGGACAGACGGCCGAAGTCGCCTTTCCCTCCTACGCGGCCCTCGGAGCGGACGGACATCCACCGGCCCGAAGGTCCTCCCCGGGGCCAGGAGGCAGCGGGCACGCCGCTCTCAGCAGAGCCCCAGCGCGCAGGTTGTGCTCTCTCGGGGTCCCCTGCGCCTCCACATAACTCCGCGGAGCCGCCACTTTTCCCGCCTACGCGTTAAGCCTCTCAGCAGTAAGAGGCAAAGGCCGAATTACCCTGCCCTTACAAGTTTTCAGCGCCAGTTACAGACCCTCCCGAGTCGGAGGCTGCGTCTCCCAACTCACCCAAGTAAGAGCGACTCCAACAACTTACATGTCAGACCACCGGGCAGAAATGACACCCCTTCTCCCTCCCGCACCCCGAAGTGCTGTACCAATCCTCTTATCCTGCATGAAAACACAATGGTTACTGATCACACAGTTTAAGGTAGATTTCATATTTATTTAAATATTTATCAAGTACTCAAAAATGTATTACACTTGAGCATACAAAATGAATCCAGTTTCTAATCAGGATGTTTGAAATCCTTGTATTAGATTTTAAACATTTTTTAATGTTCTCTGTACTGTCGAAATGGTTTTTCTATAGCTGAGCTTGCTCAGGGTGGGCTGAGATGGTGAGGAGGTAGGGAAAAGAAGGTTATGTTAAAAAAAAAACATTGGGGTTTGTAGTAACTGACATGCAAACCAACTTGTCTTTGTCAGACTAAAAATCTCTTATATATTCCAGTCCTTAAGGGTGTTTTGAAGAGAACCTTTGTCCTGTGCTGGCCGGGAGCACTAAAGAGCACTTGGATTGGAGCAAAAACAACCCTTTCCCATTTTTTTCTTTATTTCTTTCTACTTTTCCCCAAGAAATCTCCCACGTTTAGAGCTTTCACCACCCTCTGCCCCTCAAATTAAAAAAAGGAAGAAAACAGGGAGTGAAGAGAGGGAAGTCGACAGAAAATAAGGAACATATTCGTGCAATTTCACAGCAATATCCCCGACAGAAATATCCCCACAACTATTCCTCCTGCAGCATTATTTAATTGTTTTGACAGCAGACACTGATAAATAATGGTCGTACTTGACTTGTTAAGCAAAAAGCGTCCTTTTTATCAGGAGCTTATACTTAAAGCACAGGTCACTTCAACAATCTCAACAACGAGGCTTTGGTATACAGCACTTCTTTTTATTATTTCTTTAAAAATAGTAGAACTCAGCAAAAAGCCAGAGCTCCCAGTTCTTTAGATGTCTTAACGTTATGTCAGATCATGCCTAGAGTAATATCACTTTTAAGGGCAAGGGATGGGGTGGGGAGGAACAAGAGACTTTCTAACGTTATCGATTGAAAGCTAAGGCATCCAACTAGCCCTGATACAGTTGTTGAAACGGAAATTTACAAGCTGGTCGTTAATACTTGCAATAAAATATCACACTCCTTTTATTCACTAACGACCTGCTTTGCATGCAATATTTTATTTCAGGTATTTTAGCTGCTAACCTGTAAATATTTAAAAGAGGGAACTTTGTTCATTATTTAATGTTAATATTAATATTATTTCTCTATTTCAAACGCTTATCTAGTGAAATAGTCCTGAAGATATAATAATTCTACATATGGCGCTTTTATTTCACATCATATTTAAGGAAAGAAAAAGGACAAAACCCACATAGAATTAGACATATAATTCAAAGACCACGGTACAACCTTTTCTTTTTTTTTTCTTTTTTCTATTTTTTTTACTTGAGCAAACAAAAAATAGTCAAATGACATGAAAAGTGGCAAGTCTTCAGATAATAAATAATAAATTACTTTATAATTTTGCGATGCAAGAGCAAACAAAAAGTGGTTTTTTTTCTCTTTTTGCTTTTCCACTTTTTAACTTTTTTTTTTACTTTTTTCCTGTGTTTTTCTAGAGAGTGAGAGAGAAAGAGAAAGAGAAAGACAGAAAAACAGTCGTTATAACCAATGATTATACACATCTTTGGGGGAGGGGAAGGTTCTTGGGCAGACACATTTCAAACACAATCCCGAGACGCTTTGTGGCAAAATAGAGGTATACCTTGTTGCAATGTTTTTGTAAATTGGTTTTAAAGAGGAAATCAAAAACCTATTTTTAATCACTTCAGACTTAGTAGGGGGTGGATCTCAGCCAAACAAAACCAAAACCCCTCTACAGACGCGCTAGAAGAGACCCAGGAAACAACCCCTTGTTGAGTTAACTAAAAACAACATTGCAAACCAATGCAGCTCCACCTTCCTGCAAGGAATCTTTCAACAATGCAGGGCTGAATCGTCTCTTTCATGAGGATGGAAAACCTACTGGAGCTTCTTTTGGCAAGGCTATCCCCAATACAGAAACAGCACCATTCGGATTGAGAGGGACCGGATAGAACGCCCCTCTACCTTGGTTTCTCCCTAAGATGTGCAGTCAAATGAAAAAGATTTTTTTTTTGAGATCCATGAGTACAAATCCTTTGTATTTGGAAAACGTCTTTTTGATCCTCCTCTGATCATTGAAAAGTACGGGGTTTGTGGTTCTTTTTAGTATATTTTCTAGTAAGATCCCATGATTGTCTTCACAGTGTTGCTACCATATTACCTTGTCTTTTCAAACATGACTCCATTCATCTCATGGAACAATTTCTTGCTAGGTTTCTTACAAGGTTGTTAAATATTCTTTCCCTCTAAACTTCGGAGTCCCAACACGTTCACTTTCCAACTCTCTCCAACAGGGATGAGGGTAAGGGCAGAAAGAACAACAACAGAAATTTGAATGAATGTTCCTCATGCCTCAATAGGACTGGCTACCATGCTGTTGGGTGTATCTGGCAGCTGAGAGGACATTGATGCTACTTCACTTCCAGTAGAATTGGAACCGGGTCCTCCTTCTGAAAAATTAACCTGCCAAAAAAAACAAAAAAAAGAAAAAAGAAAAAAAAAAAAAGAAAAAGAAAAAAAAAGAAAAAAAGAGGAAAAAAGGAAGAAAAATAAGAAAAAGAAGTTTTGCTACAACTGTAAAAATCAAAGAAAAGTAGCAGGCAAAGAAGAACACAAAAATAAATACACAAGGCATGCAGCTGAATGGCCTTATACATCTCCACAGGAGGCTGTGTCACTGCTGGTTGCTCTGTTTAGCTTCCCCATTGACTTCACGCGAACCTTCTTCAGGCCTTCGGCCAAATCACCGAGAAAAAGTAGATTAAAAAAAAAGGGAAAAGGAGACTGAAAAATCAAGCAAATAAACAAACAAACTTATTAATGAGGCCTTCTTCCCTGTCTTGCAAGAGTGGCAATCCCAACAGGATGTTCTAGTCAATTATTTAGGAGTGCATGTGTTTTCTTGACACGAAACTGAAAGGTTACCTTTTTCCCCTTTTGTGCACATACCAAAATAAACCTGGAAGGAGCATCCAGCAGTAGCAGGCATTTGAAACCAGCCATCCTCTTTCATTTGTGATTCGAGGCCGGTGCTATCTCCTCTTAACGAGAGTCAGTTTGATAAAAAAGGTCACACTATTCCATCCGAATGTGCCCCGCTGCTCCTGTTAGTTTAGGAGCAGCGTTAGGAAAAGGCATGATTTGAAGGGTGGAGCTTTACTAATCCAAAAGCATTTCTTTGGCACCTATTTAGCTGGGCAATCCTGTGATTAAGGCCCTTTCCAGATTAGAGACGTGCCTTGAACAGCAGATGAACTGTCTGTTCCATCCACTGGTTTTTATTTTAACTCTTTTTAGTAACACATATTGTATCGAATATTTATCAGTATTGATCTGTCAGTCTAAGGATCTATATACCAATAAGCATATGCATATTTTTACTACCCATCTTCTATCTTGCTTTTGGGTTGGGGTTTTTTTCTTTTTTTTTTCTTTTTTCTTTTTTTTTTAAGTATTCCATAAAAAACTCACTGTATCAAAGATTTTTGAAGTCACATATTCGGTCAAGGCACGGTAAAGTAAGGCAGGAGAAGGAGACAATTTTTTTCCCTCTCTGATGGACGGCTTGATAAAAGCAGGGAAAGCAGTGGTTGCTCTAGATGTAGGAGGATGCAACCAGCCCTGCTGTTGTGCTACATTTCCTGAGCAAGCACTGTGTGCCAGCGAGGGAAACACACTGCAGACTGCTGTTGGACAAAAGAAAAGTGATTCTTCAAGAAAGCATGGTATTAAATGAAAAAAATTTGAACACAATGCTAGATTCAGCTACAAACCTTTGTCTTCCATTGGCTCATGTAAGAAAAAGTGTCCAACAGATCAAAAAAAAAGGTTTATATGTTAATTTTTCATAATTATTATTTTGAATCATTGAAATACCATACACAACATACCTTACTATTTTAAAGATTTGGTTTTAACACACTTAGGCCAGGAAATTGAGTTAAGACTGAACTTCTGTCCTTAGTTCACATTGCTGGGCCTAAGTATTGAAGATAATATGGTCCCATATGAGCTGCCAAATGACATAGGCATAAGGAAGGGAGTTAAGAACAGAATTTATTCTAAAGGGTCTGTTTTCTTTCTGTAGTTTATTATATTGCTTGAATTTTTCACCTCAATACATGCTAACGATTTCCTTTTCAAAGGACAATATTTAATCTATATTTGTGTTTATCTATAGATATATAAAGTTATATCTAGAGGTACATGTTTAACACAAGGTCTTCAAAATTTGAATTAAGTGATTCATATTTGTGTGACAAAACAAGGGCCCCTGCTGATTCATTGCAGTCACGTATTTAAAATTCATCCTATGGTATAAAGGTAGAACTGGCCCAAAATGGGGAAAGGTAAATTTTATAAACTGTTTTCACAATTCTAAATACAATTAAGTGACATGTGAAGAATGTTTTAGTTCTCTGGATAGAAGTGCTTTCAGTTTTCAGGCGTGTGAAAGCTGAGTTATTCTCAGACCTGGGTCAAGCCTTATCCAAACTCACACTCAACTCAGCAAGAGCTCTACTGTACACTAAGATAGATTTTGCATCAACCCCTCTGAAAACAATTCAGTTCTCCGTGTTAACAGGTGCTATCATGAGAACCTTCCAATTTAAGGAAAAAGCAGCTAGCCTGGATTGCTCGTCTTACTGAGAGCATCTGGCACCTTTAATGAGTCGGTACCTCTGCCCCAGGTACCGACTGACCGTCTCAGGCTGGGAACCGACACTTACTAGTTGCTGAAAAGCAGGTTGGTCTATGTCACTCTGCAACGCGAAGTCACTCAGTACTTTCCAAGGCGGCTGGTAACTCTGCACCTCCACGGGATTCGCCTGCAAACCACCATCATGTCTCTCCGGACTAGCAGCCACCATAGGAGTTCCTGTCATCCCTTGGATATTCTGTAAACAGCCCAGCAAAAGATGTTAATGAGCTTGGTTAGCTTTATTGTATATAAGTGCTGAGTCAATAAACTGCTTTCTATCTTATCTATACGGTCGCTTGTATTTGCTTTGTTAATCTGCTGTGAATGTCTTACTCTATTCTACTCTAGGTCAGCCTGTTCCTGCCCACTGGATTTATCACGGTGGAAGTTTACTTTCTTTCTCTTTAATCCTCCTATTCGTCTGGAGGAATTGCCCCTCTGCCCCAAGCTTTCTTAAACATGAGGACTCTGTATCTTGACTGACGATGCGCGTTTCAGAACAAGAAACGGTTAATTCTGCTCCCTTCCTATGTCATATCCAGGCTGGTTTTGTCCTGCTGGACCTTAACTGGATCGTATATCCACTGCACGGCATCCACTGGGATACGTCATTACCGCGCTCTTTAAAAACAAAACAAAACAAAACAAAACACCACTAGCCCTCCCAGTATGCCCTGTGGTGCAGGCACAGTGTACAACATAACTCCAAGCCTCGACGAATAGATTGTTCAGGCGAGTTAATAATACCGTGGTTTATTGCATTTCAACAGGGTAAAATGAAACTCCTTAAATTCCACTTAACTAGGCAGCCTTATGAATTAATAGTCATTCTCAGGTCAGGCAACATAGACAGGGAGAGTAACAGACTCTTCTTCAAGTGGACTAACAACAGAAAGGAAAAAAAATGGCTTAAAATGGAGAAGATTTGTTCTGTTTTCTTCTTGTTTGCATCACACATGCATATGTCTGCAGGCAAGAAATCAACATATATATAATTATATATAAATTAACCTCTAAACATGATAATAATTCCGAAAAATCTGCATTGTCTTTGTCTTTTTCTACAGCAAGTGCAATGACAAACGCATACCTATACACACTGTAGTATATAAAATGTTAAGAAAAACACATCTAATTTCACTTTTACCCTTTTAAAACTATTTTTGCTACTTAATTTACTCCTGTTTAAAACGATGGAAGAGAGCGAAAGAGTCCTTTTCTCTTTAAGGGGTCCTTTGCATTTGCAATATCAGCATTACACAAGGCTGGGTTTATTACATCCCATAATATTGGCAGGTCTCAATTCATGCTTCAGAGAAGTTAGTCTAAACCGCAGCCCATTCTTTGCCCCGCTAAAGATACGGGCTTGCTTGACTAGGGCTCTGGTCTGTTTCGATTGCACTGACAGCAGAAACAAATGCATAATAGCTAAGCGGTATCGTTTTCTTTGTTTTAAGGGAGATCGCAAAAAATCACAGGCATCAAACTGAGCCCTGGGGCTGTCCGGGACGGACATACCCCTGGCGTATCTCCTTGGGAATTAAAGCAGAACACGGACAGAGGCTGAAGACACTTACAGTTTTGTCATTGGGTTGCTGCTGCTGAAGTTGCTTCATCATAATGCTCCTTTTTTTGTCCTTGCATCGCTTGTTTTGAAACCAAACCCTGATGACCCTCGGGCTAAGGCCAGTCATTTCTACCAGTTGCTCTTTCATGAGGGCATCAGGCCTGGGGTTGGCAGCGTAGCAGGTCCTCAAAGTGTGAAGCTGTTTTTCATTAAGGACAGTTCGGACTCGGGTGGTCTTCTCGGGCTGCTTGTGGACGTGGGGCCGCAGAGCAGGCTGTCTGGCAGAGATAGGTTCTGCTGCAGGGGAAGGGAGGAACAGGATCCCCATGAGTAGGAAGCAGTGAGTCTGCAGAGACTACGAATCTAAGCTGGTGGGACAGGGGGAGGGAGAAGAAGGGGCGGGTGGTGAACCCTCTTTCAAAGGCCATTCCGACACTCAGATCTGCTGACTTGGAGCTACTGCAGCCTCCTCTGCTTTATGCGCTGGTGGAGTGACTGACATTTCTGACTCCTCAGATAATTAATTTGCACAAACAAACCACCCCCCTAAAACCCTTAATGACAGAATCTTGAACCTGTATGAGACTTGACATGGGAGGGCGAGTTCACTAAGGTGTTTGTGCACTAGGAAAGGAGAGGGAGGGCTTTGTGTATTTATTTCCTACAAATCACCAAAACAGATTTTTGGGCCAAAATCAATGAAAGAATACTTCTTAAATTAATAATAATTGGAATCTGCTTCTTGTACAGTGTATCTAGCTCAGTTTAGCCAGAAACCGCGATAACATGCAATAAATCCCAGCAGTTCGATGCTTCCAAATCAAAGCAAAACAAGCCAAACCCCCTGCACCATGTCCATGGAGGAAAAGCCTGTGAGAGCCCTGTATCCCAAAGCACGAATGATAGGGTTTGTCTTAGAAAGTGGAGGTGCTAGGTGTATTTGTTCAGACTTAGGAAAATGATTTTTTAAAAATGCTTAACTGATTCTTTTAAAAGGATAGCAACCTCAGCAACTCATGAAAACCATCAAGAAATGCAAAACTCTGGGTAGCATCACATCAAGAGCTAAAAGTGTTCTGTGATTCTGTCATTCTTCTGTGCGTTTTGTAGCTGTATCTATGTAGGTGTAATTTGACCCAGTCAAGGGAAAAAATAAAAACACTATCGCTCTGGGTTTTTCCCTAAAACTGTTTAGCTAACATTCTGAGGTGCTCGCTTTTGTACAGTCGGGTTCCGACTTCTCTAATTATAACAATACATCAACAAATGCGATGAAGGCAACACGAAGACTTCAAATCTTATCAGTATTATACTTGCCGACATAATAACCCTTTCGGAGACATGCACAATCTCTCTAGAATTCTGCCCTGATCAGGTACAGGATTATTTCTCCCAGGTATAGATATGTCACCTGAAAGCAGCTCAAGAAAGGGAAATGAGCCCGTTTTAGCACAGCTAAACATTGCAAACAACCTTCCGAGTTAGTTACATGCACAGCAATAATGCCGGCCAACCTTGTATCGTCAAGCATACATTGCCTCAAAGACGTGTCTCATCCTAAAGCTAAGCGTCCCTGAGTATCTGGCGTACCACGTCGAGAACTAGAAGTGTGAGTGAAGTTGTAAGGTGGGGCGACTCTGAAGTTAAAAGGCTGAGTTTAGAGAGGAAATTTTCATCAAATCCCATGAAACGTTTCAAGAAGGCAAAGTCACTTTAAAACCCAATTACCGAAGATTAGCTTGTTGACAGTTTTAAATTACAGCCTAAGCGCTCGCCTGTAGTTATGAAGTCTATCTCTTTTCGGACCCCACTTCCTCCAGGGCTCAGAACAGCTTCTTGCTCAAGCTCCTGAGGCAGCCGAAGGGATAGGCTGGCGCTTTGCCGCAGACCTGCTCCCCGCAGCGGCTCGTCCCTCTCAGGGTTAGGGCTGCCCCGCGCTCGGGACAGTACGACGGAGGACTCTCGCACTCGGTGTGCGGTGGGGGCAGGAGGAGCGCAAACTGGAGGGAGGGGGTGCGGACCCTGCGCAGGTGTTCCACCTCACGCGTCCCGCGAACGCGGGCATTTCTCGCGGCAGCTGGACCCGCGGCAGCCCCGGGCATGGGGCGCGTCGCCGCCGCCGCCACTCCGCGGGAGCGCGGGAACCACTGGGAGCCTGGAGCTCTCCCCGTCGCCCGGCGCGGGGCCGGGCGTCGCCAAATCCCGCGGGCTTCCGCGGCGCTGGGCACGGGCGGTACCTGCCATCTGCAGCGGCCGGGCGGGGTGTAGGGGGCTGAGGGGGTCCCCGCCGCCCAGGCTGGCCCGCTCCACCACGTCGTGGTCCGCCCGGCAGAAGAGGCCGTCCTCCCGCAGCGCGAATTCATCGCCGGGGATGAGCTGGCGGCTGCAGGCCACGCAGCGGAAACACTCGATGTGGTACACCTTGGCGCGGGCGCGCATCACGAAGTCATTCTTGCTGAAGCCGATGCTGCA
>JAOXXN010000364.1:15112989-15133103 GCA_026770055.1 Myrmophylax atrothorax | reverse complement strand
AGGGCAACATCTTAAAAGAGTGTCACTATTAACAATGTGAATTCAATATATGCAAGACCAAAAATAGATGTGTAGTATTGTATATTATTTCAGCAGAATACGTACACATTTCATAGGACACTAAAGGTTGAAGACAGTTTTGCAGTCCACATCAAAGTTTCTGGTCATCTGTTTATTGTTTTCCTCCTCTGTCCTTCCCAGTGGGGAATTATTTGAGCAAGTATTTTGCTTTATCAATTCTACTACAGCTGAAAAATCTCCTGTTTCTCCCTTTCAGATTTAGAAAGGGTCAAATAACGTTGTCTCCTGCTCTGAAATTGCCTCAAAACTGGCATTAATCCCTATACATCCTAGTGTTTCTTTCTCTAGATGTGTGTTTTGGGAGAAATGTATCACCTGGCCCGGATGATCAGTTTCATGAGACATGTTTGCTGTAGGAAAAGGACATATCTAGCAGGACTGGCTAGCAATAGTCCAGATCAAGGATGCTGTTAAAATATGCCATAGTGTCTTGCTGGCTTTTGCAACAGTTCTGCTTTGTGTGGAAGCACTGTTTGATTTATAGGCAGTTAATGTTTGAGCTTTTACACCAAGAATGTAGTCAGAAAGAGCCTAGGATGAGCTACTGTATCCCACCCCAAATCCCAGACTAGGTGTAATGGAAATCTTCAGGGAATAGAGTCTTGTTGCTGCAGGGAATTGACTATTTGGTAGTGTTTTTTCTGGATTCTTCCTGTGAAATGTGACTCCTGCAGAATTTCTCTTTTGATGAAGAAATAGCTCTTTGGTTTTGCTCTTGTATTACCAGCTAGAAATTTCACAGCTTTAGTGCCATCTGACACTGAGGGGACAGATGTGTTCTTTTAGGGATCCTTAGAAGAATGATGATGACATTAAATCATAGTTATAATTAAAGCTTTAATTTCTCAACATGATTTCATGATTAGTATAGGACAGAATTTATGATTTGAATGTCACAGGATGTCTATGAGCAGAATCAATATAACATAATATATAAATAGCACAATACAGAATTTTTAACACATCTTATGATTTCTAATCACCTGGACCCTCTGCAGATTGTGACAGATCTTAATGGTTTACTGTATCTATATAACAGTCACAATCTAGACTTGAAACGCATATGAAAAAATACAAGTTACTTGGTCTTTTGAGGAAGAGGAGGACAGCAGAGCTGTCTCTGGTCATTGTGAGGTTTTGAGTCTCACTGCATAGCAGCAGCTTTAGTCCAGGTTCCCCACTTAGGACTTGTGACTGATTTTACTCAGAGTCCTCTGGTTGCTGTTGCTCTTCCCTGCACTTTGACAAGGCCATAACCACCACCAGGCTGACTGAGCACCTGGGAACTTCAAGGCTGGTGGGAAAGGGAGTAATCAGCCTGGCGCCCACATGCTTGGAGGCTGGGAGGAAGGGGAAAAAGAATTTTGTTTGGTTTGTCTACTTGATTCACAGGACCTTCTTGAACTGATAATGAAGGAAAGGGAACCAATATATGACTCAGCCACAGAGAATGGCTGCTTGCCTCATAAAATGGCATTACTTATGCTAACCACATTTTCAGGGGTTGGGGGCAGAGTGTACTGGTCACACTTAGTCATCAGGAAGCTCCTGGGAATGGAGTCATTTGCTTTCCAGAGGCTCTGACATGTTATTTATAGTTCATGTGTTTTCCTGTTTGTTTGTTTGTTTATTTTTATAAAAGCTGTCCTATAAGCACAGATCTTTTCATTTTATGAGATTGTATGGCATAATGCGACCTCATATAGTCCACTTACCTTGAGGCAAATCTCCCAAACATGGATTTTATCACAGATTGTGGGGACAAAAAAGGAAACTTGTATCTGTAGAAAACACACCTGTGTCAGGAAGTTCTAATGCTGGACTGATATAAAAGGGTATGCATTTGCAAAATTCTTACTCTTCCACAAAAATCAGCTTATGGCTTCAGATTGACACAGCATGGGGATAGGAGGGTCTTGATGATGCAACAAACCTTAAAGCCACCCTCACATTTTCCCCTCCAACTAATAATAGTTGCTTTCTTCTTTCGGATTGCTTTGGAGCCTCTGCAATGACCACAGCACTAGATTTCACAGTGCAGAAAGAAGTGGGGTAGAGTTTGGCTAAGTGGAATCCAAGAACCTGATGGTTACACTACCAGTACACTGTTTATTTCTGGCTGCTAGTTGTTCACTGATTTGGGTCTCCAAATCCTGCCATCTGTTTGCAGCTTAGCCCAAATTAAGGGGTTTTAAAATTTGTGATGCAGCCAAACTTTTCATAGAGACAGGTTTTAAACTACCTGATTCATTCACTGCTTGACATAGATTAATCCTGAGCTTTCTATAACTATTTAATTTAGAAAATTTTCTTGAGATTATGCTAATAGAGCAGAGACTGGACTTTGCTCACTGTGGTCATTCTGTTTATGTATGTGCAGCTTCACTGTGCCTATTATCAAGGGAGCTAAAATCTTACCATATACTGTAGCATTTCCTTTGACATCAGGCATAGTGTCCTCCCTATATGTCTTTAAAAATAATGTGGGATAATCTGCATGCATAGAGAATGGAAGATAGAAAATTGAACAAGTAATAGAATTGCTCTGTTTAATGTGCTTCACATCTAGGAACAGCCTAGAACCAGGTACTATTTTTTTAGCAGTCTTGTTCTAAGGTCAGTTTCCAGAAGACTACCTTCTTCAGAGGCTATCAAGGGGGAATGACTCCTAGACTAGCTCTATTGCCACTGTATAACAGTGAAAAGGACTCTGGTTCTGCAAATTACTCCATAGTATCTTCACAGACCTCCACAGAGGCTGAGAAGAAAAACCCAGAAAAATCGTAAGTCAGAATGACTATAATAGTTTGAACTGCAACTGTTTGAAAGACCCTTCACTGTAACCTCAAGGAAATGCATACCTGAAAGAAAATACTTAATGCATACCATTTCAAAATGCATCACATGCTTCTAGAAGTGGCTAGAAAAGAAATCTTTGTTAAAAAATCTTCTTAAGTAGTATAAACATGTCTGTGAATTTTCACATGTAATTAAAAAAACCCTTGTCAATATGCTGGTTGGTAACACTCAGGAAAATAAATATCTACATTTCTTTCTCTGTTTTGAAATAGGCTATATTTTGCTGATAAAGACAATGTGATAGAGGCAGCTGGATTTTCAAAGGCAAAAGAACACCTTTATATTTGAGAACTGGCAGTATTTTCACACTTTTTTTTTCTTATTTTTTAATCCTTTAAGGTGTGTGTTCAGCTGGAAAATCTACAAGTCACTTGCTACAACTGGACACTGTACAACACATTTCCTGAATGCAAGCATTCCAGTGTTGCTTCCCTGTTGTTGCTTGTTTATGGTTTTGTGTTGATGGCTTCTTTGGTTGGTTGTTTGATTTTTTTATCTTTTTTTTTTTTCAGCAGCATTTCTACAGGTAGCAAGTATATCACAAAGGAAATAACTTTCTTTGACTAGAATTCCCAAATCAGTCTCACAAACTTCAGTCCATGAAAATCCTCATTTCAATTTCCTGTAAACATGCAGTTTATATGTTTCATATGTAGGCCTATATTTCAAATTGCCAGTTTTTCAATAAACCAGTGAAAATTAGAGCCATCTACAGACTGTAGCCTGAGCACAGAAATAAAATTATGCTTTAATGCAACCGTGAAACTGTGACATTCCAAAATGGCATATTGCAATGAGTCCTAGAGCATTAGATATCCACTAATCTTTTAGCAGCTTTTTGAGCAGGACATCTCTTTGAGAATGAAGGCTTATTTCCAAGGAGACCATGCCCTTGCCTTAGGGGGAAGGTTATGAAGACTACTGAAGAAATTTGTCAGAACACCAGATTTATTGTACTTCTCTTTTTCAAAATGTACCATGTAATCACTAATCTCTGGAAAACTTTGATTTAACATGTCATCTAAAAGATATCACTGTGTTATTGCTAGCACACTATCTAGAATGCAAAATACAAGGGTGTGAGCAGAAGGAATATGTCCCAGATTTTCAGACATGACTGGCTACAGTGTTGTGACACAACAGTGGCAGTGGAACCCTCCAGTCAAACGTTATCCTGTGTTTCACTATATAACCTCCACGAGCATAATTTTCAAGGTTTGAGAAGCTGAAGTTTTACAAATAGAGTTTCAGAGAAGAAGTCATTTTGTGGTGATAAAATACCCATTACAGTAAATTTCAATGCCCATAGTTTTCCATCCTTAAAACCTTTTGACTGGAAATAAGGAACTGTAGAATATTTAAGCCTACAGTAACAGATTTTGGTTTTTTACACAGCAAAAGTTTTTGCAAACATATGGGACTGACAATCCACCAGTAGGAAAATGCAACTTGTTTACCCACACCTTAGAGTTGTATGATCCTTGATCCCTGTAATCCTACAGAACAGTATCAAATCAAGATATTTCAGAGAAAGCAATCAAAATATCAAAACACTATTTAATAATTATGAACAAGGAACACTAGACTAGGGTATTCATTTCTTCTGAAGCAAGATGTACATGTGTTGCCAGATTAAAAATACTGTTTATTTCCTCTGTAATGTAAGTTAATTCCTTCCCATTCTTCCAAATGGTAATGGCAAAAAACAAACAAACAAACACAACATGTCCTTTAGAGTCCTGATTACAATATGCTCATTTACAATTAGTCCTTACAGGTGTCTGCATAATCAAGATATACTTCTGTTTTATTCCTTGAGAATAGAGCTTGGAATGCCGTGCTTTCAAAATGTGAAATGTCACATCATATGAAACAAAATCCATTGGCTGAAGGAATTTTAGAGTGTTATAATATTAAATTTCATTTTATAATGTCAAAGGTTCCATAGGCAAAAATTTGCAACAGTTAACAAGTATGACCTTTAAATTAGTCACAAGAAATGAAATTCAAGGCATAAACTTTAATATTCACTCATGAACAGCACTTTTTTGCTTAAAAAATCTAGTAGAAGGAATGAATCCACTGGTCCTTATTAGTACTGCATTGGTGAGTGATACCAGAGTGGTGGTTCAAATCAATAGGACTAACTTAAGTAAGAGAGCAGACTTGGGCCAATTGAAAAAGAAGATCCATAAAATAGTTAGATTTCAGTTTCTAAATCAGTCACTGGATGTCTGCAGTTGTAAATATGTCAGTAAAACTCTGCTTTCCAGCTCAGTTCTTAAGCACTTGCTTACTTTGGGAAACCTGATGGGCCAAATCATGATGAAAAGAATCTTAGATTTTTTTTCACACATTTGTACCATGTATAAGTCGACGATAACCAAATTACTTTTTTTTTTAAATGTGTGTGGTTTTGTTTCAATTGGAGCATAGAACTTACAGTTCTTGTTAGCTACTTTAGATCAATGGTGTTTGAAAATAGAACTGTCAAAAAAGATAAAGATAACATATAAGATAATACACTTTGAAAATAAATCAGCTTTTGGAGACCAAGACTGATATCTACTGTCACCTACACAACTACTTACACGAACTGTGAAACATACAGGTAAGTCAAATGTACCTGCTGCAGCTTTGGCTTAGAATCTGAAAGTGAGGCGTGTTTACTGCAGAGTGTGTAACCCTTTCCACTAGTGCTTCTCCCCAAAAGGTAAATGCAAATGTAGTCTCTCACAATTCACCAAAGTTAACATAACCATGTGCCTGAGGGTTCTGATGATTTTAATGAATTAATTTGTCATCACCATATATTATTTTGATGCAGTATATTTTATAAAGCCGAAAAATGAGACTATGAATTCAAAATAATCCAACGTGGTGACCTTTGCTTTCCAAAGTGCTAATCTTACACTCTGAGTTCTAAAGAAGATTTTGAAGTTCCATTTAATTCAGAAAGAACTGGATATATATTCCAAGTCACTCAGATGGTACTTGCTCAGAAATTGCTGCTGCTGACAATTTGTTTATGCTCTTTATTTTACATTTGAAAAAGGATGCTGAAAAAAAATAGTAGGAGATTGGAATTAGCCTTTGGGATACTGTATGAGTGGAAAACTTAGGAGGCTTAAAATTGTTCAGTGTGTTAAGGACACCAAAAAGAAAACTCTCATTGAGTTCCTTGCAGTGCCTGAATGTTTATATGTGGAAAAAATACAGTCTTAAAACTAGAATTTTAAGAAAGTAACAACAAGGTCCAACACAAAGAACCTGAGGTCAGACAAATGAAATAGAAAAAAAGATATATTTTTTAGTAATGTATTTCAATCAGTCACTTAAACTTTCATCAGATGGAAGTAGTTAATTCACAGATTTCAGGATGACCTCAGATACATATTTAGAAGATGTGTTTTGACCAAGAGTAGGTTACTGAGGCTCAACATAGTAGTAAAAGGACGAATTGTATTATCCAGTGATGTGTTTGAAGAGGGACCAAGTGACCACAAAGTTGCTGGTGCTGAACTCTCAAACTAGGTGTATATAACCTAATTGTTTACAGAAGAATCACTGAAGGTATCTAACTTGTGTAAGTGTGTGTTATATTGTAATTTTCTCTTATTTTTCTCTTTTCTGTATAAATATATATATATATTTAAGCATAAACCTAGTTTGAGGGGTTTTTTCCCTTTCCTCCCTCTTCTTGGCAGGAGAGAAGCTTTGACTCAGTATTGGGCAGTTGGCATCTTGCCAGCCCAACCCAAGACAATCATAAACAAGATAAATGTTATTTCATATCTTAAGGAGAATTAAATTCATAATGATGACACTTTACATTTAGATTGGTTTGCATCTTTGTCAGCTGTGAATTGTTCACATTTTTTTTAAGAATCACAGCTCACTTTTTATGAAATTAAGTCTTACACAAGATTTTACAGTTAATTACTGAACTCTGGTCCTTGTTTCAGTAGTTCTAGGGTAAGTATGGAACTGGAGGGACAGACCAGAACACTAGTGAGGACAACACTGAACCTGTGGGGGCATGGAAGAAGACGGTTGTGTGATGTCCTCCTAGGATAAATTGACTGAAGGCTGTACAGACTTGGGCAATCCAGTTGTGCCTAACACTAATGCTGTCCATGGGCTACATGCTAGGAACAGAACCTCTGCAAAGCACAGATGAAAAAGATGTGTACACACTACAGTTTTTCCAAATTTACTGAAAGAAGGGGCTTACAGTCCCAATCTCTTGATTTTTGTGTGTAATGGTTGTTGACTTCAAACAAGCCAAATATTTGCTGGTTTTATTTTTCAAATGGAAAATTAGTGTACACATGGCAATCAACCATAGATGTTTAAAGTTTCATTTTGCAGCTAATTCCATGGAATTACAGTAAGAACATGGAATTTTAACTAGCCTCTTGCTCCGCACACAGCCAGTCAGCTCATGATTTGAGCACTGGAGTGTTTAGCTGAAACAGCACCATCCTGTGATTTGTGTTCAGCTACTGTCTACATGGTTGAGTAATAAAAACTACAATTTTTGAGAAGAAATGTACTAGGTAAAATGTAGTTTGCAACAGATTGCCAAACAACAGATCAAGATGGAAACAATAGTTTCTTACTGAAACTGATCTTGAACTAAAGGTTAATCAGAAGTATGTGTGGAAAAACTTGACAACTCTCTTTTACTAAACTGCATTCTACAAAAAATTCTATGTGTTTATTGCCAATTTCAGACTAATAAAGATTTAGATAAGACTTTCTTACAATTAATCTATTCTTAAAAAAAGAGAAATAAATTTCATTTTTCCTAGATGAAATTTTTTATGTCTCAGACATGGTATGACTTGTCTAGGTTCTAATACCTAGCTGTAATAAAAAATCTAGTTATTGTAGCATTTTCCATTTGTTTCAGGGTTGGTGGGGATTTTTGTTGTTTTTTTTTTTACAGATCAGAAATTATTTAAATAGTCTGAGACACAGCTTGGTGTGACAATGGCATAATCCAAAATGATGAATAGAAATTAGTGAGTTGGGATGCTTAGAGGGCAGTATTGTTAAAACCACGACACATATTTTACTTTCCCTCTTATTATTTAGATGTCACTATGTGCTAGCACTGTACAGCTGGAAATCATAACCATCCTCAATTACCTCATCTTTCATGCTTGCCAAAAATACATGCAATATCATGTTTAATTCATCATGTTTTGTTTGTACATTAATAAAAGTAAATTGCACAGACAGCAACTGCAAAGTACTGTATGGCACAAGTAATGAGTAGACAGCAGAAGGTCTAGTTTGGAAGTTCAATGCTCATTTACAAGCTATGGACTTAAAGTATGGTTTGAGGAAAAGTATGGCTGTGCATTCCATATTTGCAAAATAAAAGTAAGTTTCCTTGAACTTTATATTAAATAATTAACATTTTTCCTTTGGAATTAGAGCTAGGACCTGCAGATGGACTACAAAGATGTTAGCTGATTCATTGATAACCTTTGTGAGAACTTTCTGAACAGGTTTTCTGTAAAAGAACAGGACTATTGACTGGTGAAGCCAGAAGCTATCACCTAGTGTTAAACTCAGTGTATTGTTTCCTAAAAGCTCTTATTTCTATTTTATTCTGCTGAAACAGTGGAGACTAATGGAGGTACCTTCTGAGAGACAAGTATAAACCTGGTACTTTTAAGTTCAGAAAATTAAACTCTTTTTGATTGAAAATTTCTGTAACTTTTTATTTTTGTCCAATCTTTTTATTTTCGTTTTGCCATTCTGAGACTGTTGAGGTCTTGGAAAACCTTTCAGTTGAAGGAAAAGACAAAAGACAGCTAGGAGCAGAATTAACATTGTTCTTGTTTATTATAAAACTTCATCAGCACCTACATAAGGGAAGGAAGTTGAGAGAGAAAGCATTGGCAATAAAGTTTAGGGTTTACCTGCACAGAAAGGACCTGTATCAGCTATTCCCCAGCAAATAATAATTTTCAGTAACTCAGTAACAGAAAATTTAGCAAAACCCTAAGTAACATCTGAATCCTAAGCTTATAATGAACTCCTCTGGAAATTAATCCTTCAACCAAACAAAATACATATTTTTTTCTCGCTTGTGACACAAGGTGACTATTTTACTCTAGTGAACCTGTGAATGCCTGCCAGTGCACAAAGAAAGGTGTGAGGTTTTCCTGCTGAGCCACAAATGTGAGAAGGGATTTGGGTGCAGTCTGTCATTTTGGGTTCTCTTAAGTAACCTGTGTGTCTTTTCCTTCTGTAGAAGTACACAGCAAACAAAAAGAGAGTGGGAAAAGGAACATATGAGAAAGGGGACACTTCTGAAAAGGCATAGTCTTTATGATTTGATGAGAAATTTATTTAGCCTCTCTCAATCAGTATTCCTCTCCCATTTGTTGAGTGCTATGAAGTACTCTTTCCTTCTTCCTCTACAAATCAAAGAGAAATCCAGCACATAATTCCCAAACCAATTAAGTCTAGGATAGAATTAAACATAGACTGATTTAATCAACTGCAGATTATTCATGCTGGATTTGAATACATTATTTTAATAGGCCAAAGAATATGAAATCTCACATTGAAGAGAAGTCAGAATTTCTTCATATCCAACATTTGCTGTGGATTAACTGGAATTACATCATGTCAAGCTGCCTTGAATCTGTTCTTTACTTTCCCTCTGGTGTAAATAACATGTCATTTTATTACAGGTTATTAATCCTTCTTTGAAAATACCCTGAGATATGATCTGTGTTCATTCTAATGCAATTGCTGTGGATGCTGAATCCTGAAACAGCTGTCACACTATTAGTCCACTCTCTTCTGCTGGGTACCAAGGTCAGCTTAAACTCTTAGTCATCTATGATCATAATGCACGTATATCACCTAGTGGGTTTAAATTCAGATGCATAGACATTGGTATGCCTTTGGCCCAGAATTCACGTAACTGTGCTATGGCATCAAGAGACACCTTGTACATGAATGGGAATTGCTCCTCCTGTCAGGGAGGAGTGTGTATAAAGACATTCAATGATTGTTTAGCATATACATAAACACTAACATTTCCAAAGACAACATCACAGGCTGGATCCTAGTGTCTACCAACGTAAAAAGAATCATAATGATGCTGTGAATGCCCCCACAAACAGAACTCTGAGCCAAGTTAGTGTAGGATGAGATGAAAAGTAAAGGTCCTTTAATAACAGGCTAAGTGCCCACAAGGAATACATGAAGACATGCATGTACCCAGGCTTTGATTTCCATAGCTTTTATAATATGATCTATCCAATCATCATTCCACACATCTGTCAGTCCATCCCTAGTCTTGCCCCTGGTCCCACCCCCAAGAATTGGGTCTGGTGGTTATGAGACCCCTTCTTCATCCTCCTCTTCTTCTTCAATGTGCCGAGGTCTTTTGGATGCTCTCCAGGGCTTCGGGTCGTTCTGCTCTGTTTATGTTTCATTCTGTAGGCTTTCTGATATTCGTCAGGATTCTACCTTGAAAAAAATCTAAACAAGAGTCTAAACAAGATTAATTAACTAAAGGAATTTGAGCTCCCGATAAATGCTAAGTGTTAGGATGTATAAACAATGAATTTAGGCTACTAGAATATTAGCACATTACATCTACATTTGCTACAGCTGTGTTCCTAAAATCTACAAAATGTGAAAATCAAAAATCAAAAACCCCTTCAGGATCAACAAGAACAGTAGTAACCTGTGGAAAATCACTGCAGAGCATAGAAAACCAATTTCCACCCATTTCTTGCCAATATTTAAAGGTAAAACAGCCATCACTTGTGCATTTTATATTTGTTTGCTGTCCTTTTTCTTGCTATGGTTTGGAAACATTTTTTATTTTTTTTAATCACCTGTAAAAAAAGAAAGTCTTTCACCAAAGCAGCTGATGGCAAAAATGAAGTGTTGCACAGTTACTCGTAGCCTTCTAAGGCATACTGAAAATCTTTAGAGAAATTATTTCTTCTAGAATAAGTGCAGATTTACATTTCATTCAGTGGGAACTCCCAGAAGAAAGTGGCTCTCATCTCCTAAAGGAGCAGAGAAACTGGTAGGATGGTTGTGGCATGACACCTTTTCTTATTTTCTGATTAATATAAGTGAACGTAGGAAGATTGTCTATGTGGATTTGATCTGAACACCTCTGTTATCTTATGATCTACAGGATAGACACATAAATCCAATATAGCTGGTATATAATTCAATGCTACCTGTCATAAAAAGCTAGATTACCTTTCAAGAGTCAGGACCTTTTTGACAGAAGCTCTCTAAACCACTAACTGCTAAAGGTGGGAAAGGAATTTTGGAGAAGTATTACTGCATTAATGTAGCTTCCCTATAATCTTCACTAAATGTCTGCTTTTCAGCAATGTTGAAAACAATACACTGGCCTCACTATTGCACTAGTTTATGGCTTCCACGGCTGCCTTGTCAGTTCCTGTTGTAATTTCTAAAGTTGGATAGCAATATCCTTTTTCACATTGTAGAAAACGAACACTTCAACCCACTGAGGTGGGTCTAAAACCAGGGTAACTCCATTTGATCTGTGAGAGGTGAGAGGCTCATCACCCCTGTGAAAGCAATGTATTTGGCTCCAGAAATCATGTAATTGAGCTATCACTGTGCTGAGAAGTGAAATGATGTATTTAATCTCAATTGTATGGTAAGATGTCAGTGCACCTAATGAAGATACATAAAATCTATAAAACCTGTTTCAGGTGATAGCATGCCCTATACACTTGGCTTCTTGTGAAAATATCTTTTAATAGAAGGTAGTGATGAAAAAAAAATGACAAAGAGATAATTACTGTTAGATGAACATAAGATTTCCATGAGGCAATACTTCATCAGTTGGGGGTTGGTTTTCACCACATTGCCAGGTCTGTTTAACATGATTTTACAGTGAGATTTTGCAGAGATTTTTGAGTACAGAAATGCAGAGAGAGATACTTGATGCCAACCAGAGTCTCAAAGACCTCAGAGAATTAAGCTTATGGTTGCTTCATAAAATTATAGAATCATAGGGTTTTTCAGTGCTCTATCCATCCTGTCTTTGAACACTGCCAGGGATGGAGCATCCACAACTTCTCTGGATAACCTCTTTCAGTCCTCAACTGCCCTTGCAGTAAAGAATTTCTTCCGTGTATCTAATCTAAATTTCCTTTCTTTTACCTTGAACCTATTATTTCTTGCTCTGTCACCACAGTTCCTGATGAAGTGTCACTCTCCATCTCCCACATATGCCCTCTCCAGATACTGGAAGGTTCCTGTGAAGTCTGCAGGCAACATTTATTTCTCTAGGTTAAACAACCTGAGCTTTCTCAGCCTGTGTCATAGGGCAGGTGCTCCAGTCATCTTATTAATGTCATATCCCTGCTCTGGACTTGTTCCTACAGTTTCATATCCTTCTTATATTGGCAACAGAGCTGGATGCAGTACTCCAGGTGGCATGTCACAAGAGAAGAGTAAAGGAGTAAAATCATCTCCCTTGACCTGCTGGCCATACTCTTTTGATGCAGCTCAGGATTTCATTGGCTCTCTGGGCTGGGAGCACACACTACTGGTTCATGTTGAGTTTTCATCAATCACCACCTTCAAGGCCTTCTCTGCAGGGCTGCACTTAATCACTTCTCTGCTCAACCTGTGGGTACGCCTGGGATTGCCATGACCCAGGTGTAGGACATTGCACTTTGCTTTGTTGAACTTCATGACATTTGCATTGGCCCACCTCTGTCAAGGTCCCTCTGGATGGCATCCCTTCACTCCAGTGTGTCAACCACACCACACAGCTTGGTGTCATCAGCAAAGTTGCTGAGGGTGTACTCAGTCCCACTGTCTGTATCACTGACAGAGCTGTTGAACAGTGTCAGCCCCAAGACATACTCCTGACAGATAGTCTTGCATAATGCAAAGAGAGTTTTTGGAGGACACAGCCTCCAATGAAAATAAAGAAATCTCAACATTCTGAAACATTTTCTCTAGTATCACATTACTTAAGTAATTCTAAATAACTTGCCTCCCTCTTGCTCTCCAATTTAGCATCAACAAGGGTACTTCTTGGATCAGTTCTTCATTATCTGTGGTCTCTGCACTGTGAATATTTGTTTTAGAGGTTTTTCTCTGAGTATTTTCCTTTAACTAACTTTATACAATATTTGGGATATAGTAAATCACTTATGGGAGCTGTCTCTTTTCCTGATTAAGACTAACAGCCACACCTATGCTATTTTTACGAAAAATATACACTTCATTGAGAAATTCCTTAAAAATGTTACTTCAAAACTGTCATAACCATTATTCAGAAGCATAAATGTAATAATGTATAGCTTAATGAGAATTTTAGAAAAAAGTTTTAGAAGCAATTGAAAATGAACAAAATATTGTCAAAATAGTTAAAGTCAAGATTTCTTCCTATCAAAGTTTGCACAAGTCTTTTTATCCATGCTGAACATCCAAGCTTAAACCTCAGGGGGTTTTACCTACATAGACAAGCAAGCAGTTTGGATAGAAATTGTGAAAGTATGAATATTTCCTTTCAGTATGACTTGGTTTGGTCATTTGCAGTTTTTGACTATAAGAAGCCTCAGCAAAAAAATCAAACATATAATACACATTTTAAATCAGTGAGTCAATGACATCCCATGATATAATTCAGCATAAGCATACCAACAATAATTTTTTGCTTCTAATCACCTTCTATTTTGCAGCAAAAGTTAGCAATATTTAATTTTGGTTGGTTTTTTTTTTTTTTTTTTTTTTTTGGAGGGAGATGGTGCATGGGACACACAGAGAACAAACTTCAAAGACTCTGAGGGCCAGATACAGGCTTGTGACAGAAACTTACCCACAATAGTGACTAAGAGTTTCAATGGCTCTTCTCTTTTAAGTATATCAGTTATCAAGACACCTAGGTGAGTAGTCAAGGTGGTAAGGCTAAAGTCAATATAGTCACTTAGAAGCTTCCAAAAGCAAAGTCAGATAGAAAAGAAATTCAAAACTTTTTACTACTATTATTATATCTTAAACCTGTTGTGTACTGAGCAATAAGGTCTACCTTTTGAACATCTATTCTATTTCTTTTACATTTTATTTGGGCTAATAGTTGCAGATGACTTATTTTATGGAGAAACACATTTCTGTCTGTGAATGCAGAAATCTTGCCAAAACATTTGGATTCACCTTAAACATTATTTCAACAAAGAGAGAGCTAGGTATTTTATATATTGCTGTTGAAAGGGCCTTGTTTATATTAAACTAGAGATGTGTACTATTCTTTAAGAGGCTTGAAAGAAATCACGCAGCCATAGGGATTGCCTTTGTAACTCCATAAGCAACAGGGGACCACTCAGCATGTCGTTTGTTACAAACTCTGTAACCTTCATAAAAGACATTTAAGCATCGACTTGCAAACATATGTCAATGCAATATTATTTTAATTAGTATTGAGTTTACTTCAACCTATTTTTTTCCTTCATAGTTTTACTTAAAACAATGTGAGGGAAACCAACAACAGGAGTACATTTTTGAAATCAAGGAATCTAAAAGTTTCTACTGGTACTGGTAAGTTTTCTTGCCAATAGGAAATTGGGAGTTTGTTAGAAACCATGTGAGAATTATAGTGCTTTTTCTTTATAGATGTTTATGGAGATCTGAAAAGTCAGTAGAAGAAACATGAATACTTGGGAACTAGCTTTCTTTAAAGGAGGTCTTTGACCTCAGTGAGAGTCGAGTCACTGCAGTCAAAGAAAAATGAAATGTAACTAGATAATAGTTCATTTTGAGTTTATTGAGATCTTTTTTAATCCTTAACAAATTCATAGGATCTGATGATTTCAAGAGGGAGGTGTTAGAGAAACAGAATGACTGTCTCCACTGCACCTGTATTTTGCACCTAATAGAGAGTACTTAGAGGACTTTTTAATGCGTACCTGTATAAACACATACAGTCATGTTCAGACTATCTGTTCAGAGACAATTCTGATCTTCTAAGCTCTAGTAATGCCTATGCAGTGCCTTTCTCACCTAAAGATATGTAACTTTCTGTCTGATGCTCTTGAAATTATGTATTCAACTTTTTGATGTTTATTCTGAGAAATTATATCCTTCTAGTCTTCATAAAAATATACTCACTGAGTAAATTTTTCAATCTGAGACCTTAGTCTTTTGATAAACATATGAAAAATTCAACACCATCAACATTAATATATCCATATTATACACTATTGTTTTGAGAACGTTGTCTATTAATGATATTAAAAGAAATTACTCTGTAATTTGCTTTTTAAACTACAGACCGCATATTTATTTAGTCTTCTTCACAGCTATTCAGACTCTCAGAGTTTCACTGATAAGTAATAATAAACAATTCTTGCAAAGACTGACTATAATATAAAACAAATAAAAAAGTAATCACCAAGAAAGAATTTAACTCCTTGTTACATTTCTCTTAGTTCAACTTCTGCAAGAACAAGAGAACTGATATTACCATCTTCTGAAAAGTTCTTAGACAAATCTAAGTGTGCATTCTTGAGCAAAAAAAACCCCTTTTAAATAAAATGATTTCTGGAAGTTTATTTGGAAAGAGTATGAGGATAATTTTATTTTCCTCTGCAAACCCTGAAATAAAGATAATTCTTTTACAAATTTGCTGTTTGGTGGTTTACTTGTCAGACAAAGTGAAGTAGATTTTGCTTTTACTGTGTAACTGGGATAATATTTCTATATCTTGTAAAAAGATGGGTAAAAATTGTGAGTAAAGAATTTTATTATTTTCAGAAGTTTTGCCTCTTATGTATTTACTCTCATATACCTGTATCTAACTGATATCTCATATTTTGTACTGAGTTATTAATTCTCTGGTGCATGAACCATCTTTTTGTTATAAACTTGTATAACTGGATCTAAGTGCACTGCTTGGGTACCCATGCATTACTGAAGTAGAAAATCCAGGTCCACTGAGCCTTAAAATGGAAGGCTTATTTAAGCAGTTTGGTTGCAGCAAGACAACTTATGTAACCACTGACACACAAATAAATTGTGTGACTGATACTTATTTTGGTACATCTTTGATTTCCCAACCAGAATGACCTGTTACGTATTTACATCTGCAGACAGCCTGCAACAAGGTTCCTGGGCATCTTGATCTAAAAAAAAACCAAAAAAAACCAAACCCAAACTCAGCCCTACCTCTGGATTCACAATGTGAGTCTCTAAGTCCTTTGTCACTAAACTCTATTTCAATATAAATTAACAATATGCAGTTAAAATATTTTCTTCACAACTGCTTAAGGTTTGCAAGTAGGGACAAGGTCAACCTCTTCAGCAAAGAAGCAATATTAATCAAGGCTGTTTACCACTCATTGGAAGAACGACATTAAGTTTCATTTCCAGCTAAGGATAGCTGAGACACAATATGAGTTGCTTTTGGGTTTCCAGCAAAGAGCAAGCTTCACACGTGTGGTCAAAATAGCCTAGCAGCCATCAAGGAAATGCTCAGAAAGTTCTTATAGCAGTACACAACACTATCGTGTTTGGAACTTCAGCCTTTCATCATCCATCTCTTCAAAGATTGCTTTGTAGCATCATGATAACATTTATCATGATTAAGTGTTATTTGCAGTAGTTTTCTGGCATATTTAAGTTTGTAACTCAGAACTTAAGTATAAAATGGCTGCACTGAGTCTACCAACAGTTACACCTAACATTGTATATAGCTTTTGGTGGTTTCTATATCATACTGCATTGCATACATCAGTCAAAGTAATAGCACTGAGAAGCTTACTTTTTATTTTGTGATATGTTTCATCAGAACTGATGAACAGTTTTGTGCTTTCCTTGAGAACCTTGGGAGCTCAGAGTGCCTCAGACTGTGCTACAACCTTCTCCATCACCTGGGTTTGTACAAATGCAAAGCTGTCTATCACTTTTCCTCCAAGTTGCACTACAAGTGAAAATCATTCCTACTCATTGTTACAATAATTCAGGGGATAAAGCATTGACTGGGGAGATGTGTTCCGTCTTTTCCTCTGCCTCAGGAAACTCAAGCTTGTGTCTTCCATCTTGAGAAAAAATCACCACTTTAACTGTAGGTTATAATGACAAAGAGTAAAGGAATTCTCAACCTCTACTGTTGAAAATGTTCTTTAATTTTAGAAAAAGAATAAACCAAATATGTGATCAAAACATTTAACTGAGCTGTGAAAATCTGTGTGTGAACATGATTACACTGTAATGGCTAAGGAAAACTTGGCTTTAGCCTATATTTCAGCAGCCCTGATGTGTTTTCCATCAAATAGCCACCAAAAGAAACATAAAAATAGTCCTTAGAACTAATTTTGCCTTCCTTTTTTGCAAGGAGAATGAACTAAGACTAGGACAAATCAAGCATCCTTTTCTAAATAATTCTGGCTTACTTACAACTCTTTTACACAGATTTTACCTCTGTTGCTCCATGCTTTGTTATTTTACCATTAATCTACAAAGCTGCAATTAACACTGTAATTATGTTTCTTTTCCATTTGCATGGAAAAAACTGAGATAAGAACCAGCATTAGGTGCAGAAAACATATTCTGAAGTCACAGAGCCATAAAGTTGGATAAAGATCCCAAGACAAGTTCATGCTAAATCTTTTTTTGAGCAGTAGGAGGTAGCACAGGAATTGCCATTGTGCTTAACATCACATTATTTGAATGCACCAATGTTTCATCAAGAATAATACCAAATATAAGGCTCCAGGAACAGTATGATATTTGCAATCTTAAATAAGCAGATTCACATTCTCTGACCCAATTCATCGTTCTACTCGCTGGTTCCCAAGGCTAAATAAACAGATTAATGTTCTCTTCCAAGTTAATATTGATAAAGACCCTCTCCCAGCAAGAAAGGAAGCAGTCTTCCCCATTGTCCCTGATGTTTGCTTATGCTGAGTATTGATAAGGGTTGGGGTTTGATTTCTATGGTCACTTGCTCTTGCTGCTGCTGAGTTGTTCTGGCATCACCAGATGAATCCAGCTGCTCTGAGCTCCAGACTCTTCAGTGTTGTTTTGTGGCTCTGGTCTCTGCCAAAAAAAAAAAATACATCCATTCAGATATACATATATTACAATTTATATTTGTGTATAAATATATGTTTTATTTACTTTTTTTCTGCTGAAAACAAAAAAAGTGCTGCTTTCAGCAGAAAGACTCCGTGTTGCTCTTTTCCTGCTTTTATCCACTGCAAGCTGCCATTCATCCTCCTGAATTTCTGCAACAGTGATTAGAAAGAGGCTTCTAACTGGGAAAATGGACTAACTATATGAACATTTCATAGTTTATCCAATTTTTATGCCATAATGTAGTTCTAAGAGATCTGGAGTAACAAGATATGAGTATCTTATATCTATGCCTTTATTCATTTTGAAAAGTCTATTGGATTGTTGTGTTGTATTATGTTTGGATCTAACCACAGCTGTGCTATTGACTATGACAGTAATGTGATCTGGACTTTTCCCTAACTAGCCTCAAAGTGCCACATCATTATAGTCTGGATGTGCTTGCAGAGGCATTTTTTCAGTTAAGAGGTATGATTATATTTTTCTTCTTCTTTAGTTTAGCCTTAAATTTCTATACTAGGACCCTGTCCATTCAATGAGTAGGGGGTTTTACCTCTTTTACATACATTTATGATTTTTTTGTCACTATTACTTCAGTAATGAGAAAAAAATAATGCAGTATTAAAATTTGATGTCTTCTCTAGAACTTCCAGAAGCTTCTGAATTTAATGGAACTTCTATTGCATTAAACCCTGAAAAGGGCATTCTCTTAATGCATGAGAAGATGAAGTAAATAAAATCTAAGACTTTTGTGGGACAGATGCAGATATTCTTTATGACAGAAATAATACAACTAACAACACCCTATAGTAACCCACGGGACAAAGACATATCCTAAGAAAATGGGTAAACTCTCACTTATAACTTCAGATTCAAAGTAATGTTTAAATCTTGCTCTCCCACATCTGACCACTAAGCCTGAGACATTCCACTGCTGTCTTTTCAGCCTTGACTTCTTCAGGTCGCTGTGTTGGGTCTTGCTCACCTCGTGAGGCATCCAGAAGGCCATTGCTATTCTCTGCCTCATATGTTTCATTTGGAGCTACAGGTTCAGTGGCTTCATTGACTGTCTGAGTCATAATACAAACTAGGTCGTCTATACTCAAGCTGAAAGTCCTAATCATTGGACCAATGAATCACCTCCTCTAATTTTCTGGCCCAATGTCTCTGTTCAATTATTTAAAGAATCCATGACCTTTTCTGACACAGGTAAACATAGCTGGTGATCAGAGCATTTAGCTGTAATGAAGGAAACGCAGATTGAAAACCTTTTGCTCTATTTGGGTCTACTCTTACTTAACTGTTCTTGAGAGCTATGGGGTAACCTTGTTCCCATACATATTTCTATATTCCTTTTCCTCAAGCCTCAAGCTTATGTTTATATAAAAATCCCCTAATTTTAAGGAACTTTCTGAGATGGGCAAACAATTCCCCCTCCTTCTTGTCATCAACCTTTGAGGGCTAGCCCTTTGAGGGCTAGCACCTTGGCTTCCCAATATGGGTGTTCATTTAATTATTTGTATTGCAATTTCTGGTTTACATCATGTTTGGGTTTTTTAATGGGTTAAATGGAAAAACTGCTTAGGTGCTCAAGAATATTATTCTACATAGTATTGTTTGACTTCTTACTTCATGTAATTCCTAAATTATATAGGCATGATAAAAATTATTATTTTTAAGTGTTCTAAAATAACTTTCCTTGACTGGAAGTATTTTGACATGTAGTACATTGCAAAAAAATTACTATGCTAATGTTTCTATCCTCAAGGATATAAAACTCTGTAAGGCTCTCAAAACCATGAGAGGTTAAAAAATATTTTCTTTTGTCTTAGTTTTGAGGGGAAGAACCAAAATGTTTACCCACAAGCGGAGGAGGGGGGGTTTCTCTTCAATAATCATGCCACTCTTTATCAAATTTAAGAAAAGGAACTTTATTCAGAAAATGGATACAAGAAGGATAACTGTTTTTAACTGATATAAATATATATATATATATGTAGGTATAGATATAACTGTAAACAGACCAGAGCAAGCTGCTTCCCCAACACCACAAGAAA
>JAOXXN010000364.1:15073183-15085327 GCA_026770055.1 Myrmophylax atrothorax | reverse complement strand
GCTTTCCTTCTTCGTTTGGGACAAGGGACACAGAGGGAGAGACAGAATTCATCTGAGTGCTCACCGCTCGTCTGTCTCACTAGAGAGGGACTGGGAGCTCATCCTGCAGCTAGTCGAGGTGTGACACAGACATTATCCATAAGTATAACTTATCTCCAGGAGGAAACCTGCTGGTTTGGGGGTTGTTCTCTTTTGTGTTTTTTTTTTTCCTGTGGTGTTGGGGAAGCAGTTTGCTCTGGTCTGTTTACAGTTATATTTATACCCACATATATATATGTAGCAGTTAAGAAGTTATCCTTCTTATAGCCATTTTCTGATTAAAGATCCTTTTCTTAATTTTGATAAAGAATGACATGATTATTGTGGAGGAATCCCCTCCTCTGCTTTTTGGTAAACATTTTGGGTTTTCCCCTCAAACCGAGACAGCCTAAAAACATACATGGCACCAAAACTGTTTGAAAATTTATTATCTCAAACTGTTATCTTTAGATTATAGGAGGAACTGTTCTCTTTAGTTCATAGAAAAGGTGAGCAGAAGAGGCAGGGTGAGGACATTTCTGGTATTTTTTTTTGCATTGCATGAACAACTTAAAAATGGCAGGATTAATCTGCAAATACAAGTCATACTGTTGTAAAGTTTTAAATTCTGTCTGTAAATTAAACAATCTGTATGAGTCAAAATTAATTATTTATTTAACTATAAAAATGGATCTCAGTGCTATGTCTGGAGCAGGAATTCATCATTATTTCTGAAGTTTCCTAACAGTTATCATTATTTGCAATAAAAAAGAATATCTATTTCATTCATGGTCTTTCCCTCTAGCTGCAAATCAGGCACTAGCCAAACTCTGATGTATGTATGAGCAAGTAAACAATTTAATAAAACATTTCAGGTTTCGAGCTGTTAGACTTTCTGCAGCCCTTATGCTTCTGGAAAGATAACTGCAACTAAACTTTATAAATAAAAGACTTTCTTTCCTCCATTCATGTGCTGCTGTTGTTTTATGTTAGCCTTTTCCAGCTGCCTCTCCATGGTGAGTAGCTGTTCTTAATGCTTGCTGGAAATACTCTGGGAGGCTGCCAATACCCTCCTGCATTTCTAGAGCAGGTTTGCTTACTAATGATCACAACTTCCCTGAAATAAGCTTTCCTGTTGGCTGACCAGTAGAAATGCTATCCTTCTAAATGCTGGGCAATGATAATGACATTAATAATTATTTCGCCTTTTCTTATGTTCAGGAGTGGATACTTCGGGGTCTTCACTTAAAGTTTTGCAAATAATATTCCTCACCAGGCTGCGAGTTCTGAGATCTAATTTAAAAAGCCCATCCTTAGGATTCTGTTAAGATACATAAGCTGTTTTCCAGGCTAATCATTTGAGAGATGGCCCATTCTTTTATGCTAGAGGCTATTCGTGACATTCATCAGCTCAGGATGCCAAGGTTGGGCAGGTGGCAGCACTCCTGTCATGACAGCTGAGCATTAGCTGACTTGGAATCTGTGCAAAATGGCCAGGGTTAAGAGAAAGCACAATTAGATTAAGGCAAATGTAGTTTAACTCCTGCTGAGATCTCCAGCTCTTTGAATAATTTGATTCTGCTATAATCGCTGCCTGCAAGAAGTCTGAGTGACAACAGTTGCAAACCAAAACTTGTAAAGAGAAATCAGTTCATATGAGGCACCAGCAACCAATGCCTGTGCCTGCATGCAGCTCAGTGCATGCAAAATGGTGGTTTAGGCATTTGCTTCTATAAAAGAGTAAACCTGGTGCTCATTGCTCTTCAAGAGAGCTGAAAGTGAATACCAGAAGCCTCCTGCACTCAAGACATGTAATGGAGATGTAGTGTAGGCCCTCCTGCAGCCCTGGGGAGAGACCACAGCTCCAGATAGAAAGCAGGCCAGCTTGTGTCTGGAACAGAAGAATATGGGGTTCCTGATCCATTGGATGAGTTGAAGAGACAGATCTATCTGAATGTTACTGAGACCAAGTGGAAACTTCTTGAGTCTAAGAATTTACCATGTTATGGTTCAAGCCCAGCTGGTAACTAAGCACCACACAGTAACTCAATCACTTGCCCATCAGTGGGATGGTGGAGAGAAGTGAAAGAGTAAAAATGATAAAACTCATGGGTTGAGCAAAAATCACTCATAAAAACAAAGGGAAACAAGGAATTTATTCACCACTTCCCATCCATAGGCATGTGTTCATCCAGCTCCAGGAATTCGGAGCTCCATTATACATAAGGGTGATTTGGGAAGACAAATGCCTGCACTCCAAACATCCTCCTCCCCTCACTCCTTCTTCCTTCAGCTTTATATAGGAGATTAAGCATCCCTGAGGTCAGCTGGAGTCAGTTGTCCTGGCTGTGACTCCCAGCTTCCCATGCAGCCCTATCCTCCTTGCTATGGGGTGGTGTGAGCAGCAGAAAAGGTGTAGATGCTGCATAAGCACTGTGCAGCAATAATTAAAACTTAATTAAAAACATGATTAATGTGTCTCAGAAGACACACATTTCCCAGGCATTACAAAAGCAACTTCTAAGAATCACACTGAACAGAACAACTTACAGAATCACAGCATTAACCAGGTTGGAAAAGGTCTCTGAGATGGAGTCCAATCTATCATGTTACTTTTGTGAACATTGGCACTGTTCCTCAATCTTTAGTTTCATTGCTGGAAGAGAAACTCCCAAAGAGTCAAAATTTCTGCAAACAATGAGAAAAAATCATTAACAACACACTTGTAAATCAGGACATTAAATACTATCTCCTGTGTATGATTGCAGGGTTAAAGCCAGGTAGGTCAAAGGCTGCCCACAGAAATGAACTAGCCCTCCACCCACATATTCCACCAGGCTTCCATGAAGAGGCCACTTGAATCTGAACTCAAGAGCACAGAGCTGGAGGCACCACATTTTACCGTTTGACCTGACATGGTTTCCAAAGGTCTCACCCTCCAACTCCAACAGAGCACGAGCTGTGCCACAGGTGCCCAGAGCTTTGTTCTTCCTATCCTGAGCCCAGCATAGACACTTGCTGGAAGAGATGACTGCAGGACCAGCTGTTTTCTGTCACTTGGCTTCCAAATGAGTCCAAATAGGGCCTGAGTAGATATGAAAACAATCCTTTCAGTATTTTCAGGAGTGTGAACTAAAAAGGACAAATTTTTCCTAATTAATAAAGAACTCTATTTTGCAGATCTTTTGGGATACTAAAATTGAATGATTAGCATGGACACTGCTTATGAACCATTGCACATGTGACTAATAGGGATGAAGGAAGCTGATTATCTAAGTACATGTGAGTACATATTAATGTAACTATATCTAAATTTAAAACCCTGATGCTGAGTCAGTATGAAAATGTTAAAAGGTTGGTCTCCAACAGAAAAAACACACACAGGTACCCCATCCAACAGAAACACCATCCATCAAATATTAAAAAAGCAAAATTGCTATGAATCCAACAGATGTAATAGCGTTTTATAACACCTGTTGGAACCTCTTAGGTGAGCTTACTGAAACTCTCGATTTCACCCCCCCCCCTTTTTTTTTTTTTTGTAAAGACAGCTGCACTCTCATTGATTCAATGTGCTTATAGCTTCAGGAAGACTGTCTTAAAAGGTGCTACCTTTCAGATGCATTGTCATTCCAATCAAAAGAGTTCCCAGTATTGAGAAGATTACTGTAAATTACTCTGTACATTCCTACTTTTCCAGGTTTTGAATGCTATTTCTAAGGGGGCTACACAATGTAAGTATTGATTAACAATGTCTTTTTACCTACCACAGAGGTTAAGCAGGGATAAGACTAGCCAAAAGGAGGAGTAAAAACACTAGAAAAGCTGAGACCTCATGTAACAACCTAAATGTTAACCATGAAAGCATTCTCTAGATCTCAGAAAATGAGGTTAAAAGTTTCAGGTGAGATATGATGTAGTAAATTTTAAGAAAGGGAATATATAAACATTTGCAACTACCACGTAAATATCAAAAAGAACTGTTTTAATCTTTCATTACTACTTTTGGGGTCAGAAGATATAAATGGCTTTATTTTTACTATTTGAGATAGATTAAATACTAGAATTGTATATAAGCAGTAAAAATGGTGTTCCAAAATATCATATTCTATTCAGGTTTTGGTTGTCACTATTTACAATCAAAGGTCATTGAGGCTTCTATTTGGGCAGGATGGTTTTAAGATCCTTAGTTTGTGTGGCAGGTCAAAGAAGCTGAATAAATAAAGGATTAATCCTTGTTCTATTTTTTAAAAAGTGTGGGGAAATTGCTGTAAAACTTTTGTTCCAGGTTGTACAGACCAAATAGGTTGTCCAGTTAGTGCTAGGCAAAGATTCATCCTAGACAGGCACTTTGTAAACTCATGTCTTTAACATTTTCCATCTGGGTGATTTACATGGCATCCTTCACATCATGGCACCTCCTGTGAAACCAGTTGGGAGATACCTTACGTTCTTCAAACATCAAACAATGAGCAATGATTGCATCCATACTGGGATTTAGTGCTCAAGACGTGGCACCACACTGCTAGCTTCTGCAGCTTTCGAGCCCTTTTTTTGATCTGGCCCAAGACACTGCTCTCATTAGGCACCTACATAGTTAAAGCAATATTTACACTTCATATTTTATCATTAGACATCTTGAAATCCTGATGTTCTGTCCACTTCTTCCAATATTAGATACAGAAGATGCTCAAATTATGTACACCATTACAAATAAGAGACACAATCTTACCACATCACTTGGGTCAAGTACATAAATATAAAATAGATTCTGCATATTCCCATTCAATGTAAAAAGCAGCAAAATATTTCTAAATTTCAATTCCAGTAGCAAGGAGAAATTTTAATTACAAATTATCTCTCAAGTTCTGATTTTATCAAATCACAAAACATTTAGGAATTGAACAAAAAGGAATTCTTAAGGTAGCCTGAACCAATTTCAACTTCTGTCATGACTGGGCCACTATTCCTCCAAAATCTTGTTTGTTTTTGGTTGCTAGAGTAAAATATATGTGTCAATATATAGCCAGATGGGTATCACTGATGAACTGATAATATCAGACCCCAAAGCAGTTGACCTTCTCTAAAGGTGTCATGTAGCCATTAAACAGCCTGAGGGAAGGAACAAAATCACTAGTCTGTTGCAAGGTGCAACTTTGAGTTTGAATTCAACAGTGTTTATCACTATTTCAAGTTTCTGGCATTCAAATGTAATCTCAACAACTACAGAGCATTTCTAGAAATGTGAGTATTCCTTAATCACAATATAAAATAATTTTACTTTTTTATGATCAAAGGAATCCAAATTAAATATTAATTGATTTAGAGAGTCTTTGCTTAATTATTTGTCAGAGCCAGGTAAGATATCAAGTGAAAGAAAGACTATTAGGTGAGAATATACAGTACCAGAGGTGCATGACTAAAATGTCTGATGAATAGATGCAAAATGGGCAATCAGGGCTCTCATGCAAAGTAACAGTGACTGAAGAACTTTGCAGATTTGTAGCAGTCAGTCATTTTTAAATGCTACAAGTTATTCCCAGTATGCCCAAAGTATCAATTAGGATTCTTTTAATTTTAATAAGATTTGGAAATATTTAAATTTTTTCCTCCTTCCTATTGTTATCAGTTGAGAATGGTTTTATTGTTTCAAAGGTATTAAAATGCTTCCCATGTTAAATGTTCTTGCTTAATTTGTATGTATTACACATTTTGGTCAATATACATAAACTTCATTAAAAACATGCAATGTCCCACAGTCTTATCAGTAGATTCTTGCATTTTCTATTCAATGCTTGATAAGATTCAGCTTGCAATCACTCTTTAAGAAATTAATTACAAGGACATAAGACCATTAGTTTTGGTCAACCAATGTTGGGTTGCAATGAGTTAACTGGGATCATTGTTTCTGGGGCTGTTCATATCCCTAGACTTTTCACAGCCCTGGCAGAGGCTGACTCTGTAATAAGTCTCACATTACACGTGGATTAGATTTGTAGAAATCCTGTAACTCAATAGGTACCTGCCTATTCTCTCCTGGCGTCAGGCTGCCTGCAGTACTTTGCTGTGTAGACATACCTGGCATTCCACCCATGCCTCCTCACTGGCTAAGTGGACTGGAGCCTGCCTACCAAAACATTGGGGTATTGTTGGGAAGGGGAGACCCCCTTGACAGATGAGCGAAGTGTGAAGTTAGTCTTGCAATGCCTTATTACCTTCCTATGAAGTATACACGCAGGTCTTTTAAACTTCCTTTATACTGCAGTAATGTGGGAAATGAGATCTGCAGAAGCATTTGGAAGTAGCAAGGGGGTGGAGATGTGCTGTACACAAGGGCAAAGCCAGGTCGACCCCAAGACCTTCTGCCATCCCCCCAGCCACCACCATAATGTTTATTTATACTGACTGAGGAAAAAAACCCAAAAACATATTTGTCAGTGCATCAAGGATGTGAAATGGCTTGATTTCTGGGAATTGTGCCAGGTGTTATAAACCATTTTATTTTAACATCCATTCTTCATTTCACTGCATGCCATTTGTCTAGTAATTAGTGAGAATTAGGATTTTCAAAACATTTGAATAGGCTTAAAACACCTATTTACACCAGTTAGGACTTTTAAAGTGAAACAGCTATCTTACTAATGAAAACTAAGTTATGTGATGTTTAAATAACAAAGGGAAAATTCTCAATTTGCCATTAGCCGTTTATGGTTTGTATGCTGCAAATCTTAGTCTTGAAATCAACTACATGGGAGCTCACAATAAAGCTTATAGAAGTATTATCAGATCAGCACATTAGCCAACTTACTAACTTTTCACTTTTTTTTTAACCTATTTGATGGTAGGATTTTTTTTTAATATGTAGTGAAATTTGAGATCCATAACAACTCTTTCCTCCTCTTTCAGCAGTTCTTCATCTCATCCTAGAAGATAATGAAAAGACTCCAAGTGATTTCATGCAGATGTGATTCTAGCAACCTACTAACAGCATTTAACTTCAAACGTTAATAAAGTCTAAGGTTTATATTAACATTTAAAAGTCCTATATTTTCAAGGGAGAGGAGAAATTTGTGTAATCACAGAGTGTATGGTAGCAATGTATGCACATAGATAGCTGCTTCAGAGTTTTGGCAAATGTTTATATTTAGTGCCTTGAAGTTCACAGCTATGAGTTCTGAGTTTAGTGAGGTTTTACTTCAGTCATCAGAGAGAATGGTGGAAAGAGGGTTGGGAAGATTGGGGACATAATTTTGTTATCTAACAAGCCAGCAAGTGTTTTAGACCTTCAAGAAGACTGCAGACATGTCCTTTCCAAAATCTGCAGTGTAGGTAAATTCCTGCCATCCACCTAGACACCCTCCTGTATTGCCAAGTATCAGTGAACTGCAACGATTCTGCCTGACGGGCCCAACCAGCCTTCATGGGAGACAATGACTCTACTGGAAAAAGGCTTACTGACATCAGACTATTCAAGTGTGTTGCCTTTTCAAGTTCTTAACTACTGTCCTCTCAGCATATTTCATCCCCCCATACTTTTACAGAGGATATTCTTTCTGATTTTGCAGTAGTATTTTATATTTTGTATTGAAAATACTTCTAAGCCTTGAACTGGACTGATGAGCTGTCATCTTACCATGAATGGGTTCAGATTCAGTTTTACCTATAAGATTTTGAAACACATTTTTAGAAATAATATCTGTATACAGGAATTATTTGTAACAAAAGTAAATATTTTTCATATAATCCATCTCTTACTGCTTACTGCTCATCCAGCAAATCAAACAATGGTATGAAGTCAACAAGTTTCAAGGGAAAATAACCTTCAGTACATTTTGTTTCTCTTTAACTTGCTAATTTAGCACAGTCTTAGAAAAAGAGAGAGGGTTGGGTGGGGTTTTTCCCTGTTTCTATTGTATCCAAAATAGTTCTGTTTTCATACTTCTTTAATTACAGTGTTTAACTTTCTGCTACTATAATACACTTAAGACTAGTTAAAGTTGTTGGAAGAAAATGCAATTAACAAAGCCTGATTTCTATCCTTTGTCACACAAATCCCTTCACTTCTAGCCTCAAATCATAGTAAGTCCTCTCCCCTCCCTGGTCCCTTCACTCACAGCTCATGCTACAGCTAGTTCCCAACCTCTGTTCTGGCTGATTAGCTGGCCAACACTCCTGTGACATTTGACCAACAGCCTGCTGCCAAGCACAATATGTAATATTTATTCCTCAACAGGAACATTGATTTGGATCTTTCCACTATTTACACCGATTTTCATGAAATTTATAGAAACATATTTTTCTCCTGCCTTTTGAATTTGCTTGAATATAACCAGTAATAAAGAAAGAATCATTATAATAGGGCAAACAGCAGGTAAAAAGCAGAGCTGCATAAACCACATTTCTGAGGAGAATCAGATGAAAATCCACATATGAAATAAGGAAAGTTATGCAGTGGGCTCAGTCTGAACAGTTAACGTGAGGGTGTCCAAAATTCCACCAGCTTCAAGGAGTTTTTCTTTCTTGTTAGTTCAGTGGCACAATTTTCATGCTAGTTTCCTGCCAAGCAAATTGCAGAGGGCTTGTACAACTGAAAGAGCTTGAGCCTGAGTCTCTGGTGACAAGCTTTCTGCAGCTCCAATCAGGGCTTTACAGCTTCCTGAAAAAAATAACAATGCTGCCAATTGTAACAAATGTGAAGTGTCTCTTTGACATGAAACCACTGCCTATTAAAATGAGCCAAAAATATGACAGTTTCACAGAAGACTCTTTTTTATCAGCTGAACACTTCTCAGCACATCACTTGGGTCAAATTCAAATGTAAAATCATGGTACCTGAAGGAAACAAACTGTCAAGAGTATTGTATAATACTCACTGAGTTCTCTTCTTTTAAACAAGGCTAGTACTTATGTAGTTTTCTTCATAGTAAAATGTAAAGAATTTCAACAATGGCAGATGAATGCAGGATGAAAAGTCCCTTTTTCCATTTCAATATTTCTGCTGAAATAGCTTTGTTACGGTTTATGAATTCCTTTAAATAAAAAACCCCCTTTAAATAAAAAAAATATGGGCAGTATTTTGAATGAAATATTTTTTCAAGGTTGAATGCCAGCTCTAGCCCTACTCAAATTGGAGAAATTACTTCCGAGTCGTGTGCCAAATTACTTGTTAACTGTTTCAGAAACAGGATATGATGATTCCTGTCATAGCTTTGTTAGATACTTTTTTGCCTCTAATTTCTGAAATCTGCCTTATTAGAAGCAGTTTTCTGTTACTGAATTCAGTTCAAAAGCCAACAATTCACCTAATGAGTACAACTGAGTATGCTTTCCAATACTATAGTTACTATTTTTGTATCTGTAATGCTTAATAAATCTTTGGGTAAAAGTAGTTAAAAATAAATATACACATGTAATAAATTATGGCCAAGATAACACTATTGGGAGACTATTATTGGAACTAAGTAGGTAAATTAAAGTGATTCTGGGTTTCCCCAGAAATTCTACAACAGAAACTAACTCTAGCTATGGTTGCTCTTAATTTTACATGTTTAAAGGGTACTTGTGCATAGGTTGAATTAAAATATTTTAGGCTAGTAACAATGATCTTTAATAATCTTGTTCAAAAATCCTGCAGGTGACTAAATTTTTACAGATACCTATTTTTACTATCTCTTTTCTGATTACTGGTTTCGTACCTTTACATTACTGCCATCTGTATGAGCAGTTTGGAACCAAGTTGTGCCAAGTCTAATGGGGACTGAAATTACAGTGCATTAGCTACACGTCAAGAATCTTTGCCTGAGTCTCATCCTGAATTTTTCACACTTTTAAAACCCAACTCTGTTACAACATTTCCAGTTTATCTTTTCCTGGGAAACTCTAGAGCTACAATTTGGCAGCCTGGGTTGTCTCACTTCTTTGAGGAAGGAAGAATTACGGCTGATCACTACTTCTTCTTTGTGAGCTGCTGCCACTCAATCAACACTGTTATCAGGGAACTGAAGGAAGGATGCAGGAGGGAAAATCCATCTCCCTGCCCTCCCCACCTTCCTCTGCCTGTTTTCTGGGTTCCAGAATACTTGCAATGAAAAGAGTCTGACTCTAAACTGGATTTCTACAAGTTATTCTTTAGCTTATGTTTCAGCATGATTTCAGCCTCCAGTCTCTCACAGTGCATGCAACAGACATTGCCAGATTCAATGTTCAGAGAAAAAACAAGTGGTGGTTAACACTTTTTTTAATTATTTATAAATCACAGTTTATTTGAAAGAAAGAAGCAATCCCACGTCATTGTTGTAAGGCTGAACAGCATAAGTTCCCTCTTTTTTGAAATAAAATATAAGGAGCAAGGAAGAAAGTGTCAATAATAAGGGAAAGAACAATACTGTTTTCATTAACAGTAACAATGAGGGTTAGCAGAAATTTGCAGAGAAAGCCCTTTCAGAGAACAGATATGAGCAGAAATTGCCTTGAAAGAACTGCAATACTGCCACATTTGGGGTCTTTAATGTAAACATTGTCTTACTGAAACTGCATAGACAGCTATCCTTTCACGTGCGATCATATGTCTTTGACCCTAAAATCATGTTTGATCAGGCTACACTCTCATTCTAAATTTAAGAGCAAAACACAATATTACTGAGTTTGGAGCAATCACCTTGCCACCATTCCTAAAACCTAAGTTTCATTTAGCTTTTGTGGGATGAAAGAAAGTATTCACATCATGTAAATGCCATAGTTAGTTTACTAATGTGAAGGGAGTAGCAGTCAGGAGAGAGATGGGTGCTCTGAACCACCTTTTGCCTGCTGATATCTTTATTTTTCACACCCAGAGACAACGTGTGACATCTTGATTGGTTTTTCCTTTAGCCTTCACGCCCGACATCTTGCAGAAGAAGGAATATATGTGAGATGTGAATGACCAGACAGTAGGATCCACACAAAAACAATGGCCAATGCAGCTCAATAGTGTAGGTAAACTCATTGATACCTAGTTTTATTCTCCCATATAGAGACTTCTGCAATTAGTTATGTTAAATCTTGGTGTGTGTGTTTTGGGTTTTTTTTTCTCTATGGAGAAGTGCTACATCTTGATACATCTTAGGGAATCTGTACAGCAGTGCTTCTCTGCTATCAAGCAGCACTTTCCATTTACACCTGTCTTCAGACAGAATGTACTGTTTTCTGTAGATTCTATTTTCCAAAATGGACATGGCATAACACTCTATTACTGATGAATATTTTATTCATAAAATGGAGCTATAAATGTATTTGTGCTGCTCTAGGGCCAAAGAAATAATATCCATTTGTGATTTTATTGTATTGCTGTAACATCTGGAAGACCTAAGCAAGATTAAAACTTCACTGTTGTTGGCAAAGAACACTGAGGTTGTCAGAGCTATTTCTTCCCCATGAGCATTAAAAAGATAACCAGGGGAACAAAAATGCATAAAACATCTTTGTGGCATTACTGGACAAAACCTTTAAATATATATATAAAGAGATAGACAGACAGACGTGTTCACAACTCCACTTGGATTTTCAGCAATGATTTAGAAAATAAAGGAGAGTAATATGAGCAAAGCAGGAAAGAACAGATTAAAAAAAAAAAAGGCATCATGTTGTAACTTGTTTAAAATTTTATGAGTTTATTACATTATAAACTATTTGCCCTACACATACGTCATATAATCTTTTACTTAATGTTTTGTAACAGCTTTAATACAACAAAATTAGACATGCTGCTGCAGTAGTCCTGACAGCTACCTGGTTTCCATGCATTAACACCTTTGGCTTCTTGCCCAACGCAAATAAACTTGAAAGGCTAGAGAGCACATCTAGTGAAATCAGGTAGCCTAAAACTAAAACATAGAGTTCAGCACTGTGGAATAAAATAGTGTTGCAGGATAAACATTTGATGACATCATTAATTGAGGTATTAGAAACATATACATAGAATTTAAATGCCTTTGTTTCAAGAGTTGTTGGGGGAGATATATATATATATATAGCTATATACAACAACTCTTGAAACAAAGGCATTTAAATTCTAACTGCATGGAGAACTATCATGAAAATGTTAGACAGCAGTTAGAACTCATGCAAACATTGTTAATTTTATTTTGG
>JAOXXN010000364.1:15036216-15059247 GCA_026770055.1 Myrmophylax atrothorax | reverse complement strand
CTTCCTTTCTTCCTTCCGGCCTTCCTTCCTGCCTGCCTTCCTTCCTGCCTGCCTGCCTGCCTTCCTTCCTTCCTTCCTGCCTGCCTCCCTTCCTTCCTTCCTTCCTTCCTGCCTCCCTGCCTTCCTTCCTGCCTCCTTGCCTCCCTCCCTCCCTCCCATCCTAACACCAAGAATTTGATTGTTGGTTTTACATAACTGACATATTAGAGTCCAAACTACACATAGGAAACACATAATCATGTGTTAAAACAAATCCCGTTTACACCAATGAAATATTGCAGCTCAGCAACAAGAAAAGGAGTGAATGCCTTTCCTTCCAGCTTGGTTTTTTATACTCTTTCCAGCTGTTCCACATATAAACAAGAACTTCAGTACATAAACAGAGGCTAAGATAATAGATACTACAAATTAGATCCCTCAGAACTGATGATGTTTAGTTTTCTTATTCATTTTTATTAGCATTGAATATTGCATGTCTAATCCATACTGAAAAAAACTGTGTAAAGTGGTTGGCCTCAACCATTTATCTGACAAAAATTGTTCAACATATAGAGCCCACAGAAAAACTTAATTTGCTAATAATTCTCAGTGAAAAGTGGAGGAATGGAGGAGAAGCAAGTCCAGCTTCAACATAGTGAATTGCAGCTGGAACAAAACTCTTTCATTTTCAAGCAGCTAATTACAGGGAAAGCAGTCTATTTCAGTCTTTAAACTTTGATGCCTTCATTTTCCAAATATTTATTTGTACTCCACATGAGAGGCTTTATGAAGGAAAATATTCTAAAAGCTTCAAGAGACATTGAGGCTGAACAGTAGTTTACTTATAATTTACAGACTTGTGGTACTTAATATATAATGCAATAATCTATGCTGTACCATTTGTCATTTGGACTAGGCCACAGATTATAGCTTAGGGCAGTGCATCTGTGCACAGATCAGGCAGGAAATGGCCTAAAATCTTGAACAGCTGAGCATGATGTCTCAGTGTAGTTGCAAAATTCAACCTCTGCTCCAGAGGTCACTGCATGCTTCAGTCATGACAGCCTAAATTGTTAACCATGTGACTAATATGCATACAGAACACAGGCTGCCTAGTGTCTGCTGCAAGCTTGATGGCTGGTTAGCGGCTAGTCTTAATTTTATGTGACAATCCTGTGTAGGAAGTGCCGGGTGGGTGACTAAATGGAGCATATTGATGTCCCACTGGGTGTAGCCCCTGTTGTTTTGACAAATTCTCCTTAGCATTTATCAATCAGGCCTACAATGGGGAGTGTGCTGAATATCTAATTCAGACATGCTAGTCAGGACTAATAGAGCAAGATAGCATGTTATTCAATTTGTACTTGTTAGCGATGTCCCACTGTCACTGGGCAATTTACCTTCACACTTCACAAATGAAAAGAGAAATTTACTGGGCTTCAAACACTTACATGAGTTACAAGCAAAATTTTAATTAGCATGTCATTACAGCAATAATTTATTGCTTCTTTCTAGTGTGCTAGCACCCAGATTGCATTTTTACTTTTTTCCTTTTAAGAAGAGATGTGTTTTAATATTTATGGGGCCGGTATTTAAAACAAAAATAAAAACCAACCCTGCAGCAATAGAAAAACCGCATAGTAAGATACATATCAGTAAGCTTTATTTTAAGAAATCAAAACTAGATTTATGTTCACTTAAAGGAACCTTTTAAGCTTTCCCCTTACCAAGTATTAATGAATTCAGTAAGGAACATCATTTAAAAGCCTGCTTATTTTAGTCAACTTCACAAATATTTGAAAGTATAGTTTTCTGCCATTTCCAAAAAAAGTATAAAGTTGCAGAAAAAGAAGAAAGGAGGTGTGTCATGTAGAAAAGAGTAAAGCAAAACCACATTTTTTTTATATCTACATAAACAGTACTAGTGAATTTTCAGTGGAGAACACCCATGTTAACAATTGAAGAAAGCCTAGTTTGGGTAAATAGTGGATTGTTGGATTCTTCAATTAAAGTCAAGTAAGACCTAAACAGATTAGAAGTATTTGGGAAGCTCAGACCATCTTATATTGCCACAGAGTTGTAAAGGGGCTACTCAGCATTTTTCAGAGTTGGTTCCTGTGGCCTTTGGCTGTTAATTATACTAATTTGTATATATTGGTTCACATACTTATTTTTCTAAATTGCAAACCACAACAGAACACAAAGATACTCAGGGCTTTAAGAGAATTAGGGTACAAAATTCCAACAGTCTGCATGAAGTACAGGGGAGTTCAGGGATACTTTAATTTCCCCAGTCAAAAAGCAGTGTGAATTAACCAGGGTGACTGCCATGTTCTTCACTACAGGAATCAGGGCAGCTCTTCAAATGCTATCTCACCGTCTCTGTGGCACTTTACTCAGAAACATGGACATGTTTCATGAGCTATCTAGTAGCAGGTTCTCTAATAAACTGATGAATATGCAATTAAAAGAAATGTGAGCAAACAGATCACCTTGGGCAGTTTGTAAAGATGGTTGCACATGATAAGGCACACTTTCAGATTCTCAGGGAAGCAAAATTAATTTGGTTGCAGGAAAAATTTTTTCATCAGTGATAACAGATATTAAAGGGTATTTTATTATTCTTTTTGTACAAGAATTTTATGGAAATAAATATGAAAACAGAATATTCAGCAACAAAAGTGCCTGCAAGATCAGGCCTGCTGTTTGATAGGTAGGAACACTGTGGAGGAAACTTAATGAATTGAGTAGTTTAAATGCACCAGGAAATGTAAATTTCTGCTGCTAAACATTATGGTATTTCATTGCTTTCAACACTCTGAAAGAAAACAGTGTGATTTCACATGAAATTTAGGGGAGACATTTGTTTTGAGTAATTTTTGTCATTAACAATTCTTTTCATCACGTCCTTTCAAGAGTAATAGAGTTTTCTGGCCTCAGTTTTGGTCTCATTTAAACTGGTTCAAAGGCAAAATTGCCCTACGGAGTCTGACTTTAAACTCATGTGGAAACAGTGGAATTTGACTCATAAATACTACTCAGGGATCAAAATTCCCCTGCTTCAGAGCAACCGGCATGATGCAGAAGATGGAAGATATATTAGAGAAGACATTGGCCACAACTGCTTGAGCATGAGGTGATCCTTACCAACACCAACCGGAGTACTGCAGCATCAACAAAGTGTTGCAAAATACTTTGCAAAACAACGAAAAGATCGACTTTTTTATTTCCATGCCCTAGTGTTAATTCTGCACCAGGCTGAGTAGGGAACAGAGGCATACAGACTGTGAAGTGCCATATAAATATCAACAATATGGGAAAATCTGGGGCCTCAAGAACCCACCTGAAAACTGTAAAATCATGGCATGGCCACACCACAAAATGGGGTGGCAGTTGCCACCACTCCTTGATGCTTTGGTAGCTCTTCCCTCACTGGGAACAGTTTTCTCCTGTGTCTTGGCATATCCAGCTCGCTAGTGAACTTTCAGAAAACAACTACTGTAAGCAATTTACATGTGCATGTAAGAAATGCAGGTTTTATTGGTCACATTCTTTTTTAAAAAAAATTCTACTTACTATATAATATTAAAAAAATTAAAACTTTTAATATGCTTATAAGCTTATTTTCTATTGTCTTTTCTCTGTCTCTATTCCTATTTCCATTGAGTCCCTTGTTCACAGAGTGCTCTGCTTCTCTGGTCTTTCACGTTTCCCAAAGATTTACTGCTTTAGGAGGCTTACAGATACAACCTTTGCCAAGATAATATTACTATGATTAGGTAGTAGTTTATATATTACAAATCAGTATTTTTTCCTTTACTGCTCTGTTGGGGTTTTTTTGCCTTACCTCTCTTTTACAGATTTTAAACTCTTTTTTTTTTTCATTTTTGTAGTGGAACACAAATCCCTAATCTGACCACTTAATTATATGATTATTCTTAAACATGTTCCCCATTTTCTAAGTATGCATTTAATTCACCTGTCATCCTCCTAAGTTTGCAACATTTGCACAATAACTATATTTTTTGTTGCTCTTCATTTTCTTGAAGACTTGTCATTTAAATCTGCATACAGGTAGCTGTAAGCATAATTTTCCCTAATAATAGTAGGGAAAGGTATATTTTCTTTAGCTAGGCTACCAGGATTCTGGAAATTATTTCCAGTTGCCATAGCTATCCAGAGATCTTAATGAAGGAGACCTACATTCTTTTCTTCTGAAAGAATCTCAAATGAGTACTAAGTACTCTGTTAAAGGGAGAGTAACATAGTCAAGAGCTTACATACACAGAATACAGTACTCTGGATTCTAGTGTTGCGTCTTTGATGAGATAACATTCATAGACATTAATCACAGAACAACCTATATTCATACTATTAAATTTCTTCTTATGCAGAAAAACATGACTTAAACCTGAGTTCCTCTGCATCGTTTTGCTGAGGCCTAGTTATCAAATGAAGCCAGGGACTTCTCCAGCTACTCAACAATATAAATGATAATTTTCTAGCTCCTGTAAACATTTCATGGGACTGTTGAATTTACTGAAACAGCTGCTGTGTTCCTCCTGTGGATGCTTTGTACTGATCTTAGCAGTGTTCAAAATCTAGAAGAAAAAAGACCCAAAACAATTTGCTTTGTCATGTAAGTCAAGAACAAAGATTTAGCTACAGGGTATAATGTCAGGCAGAAGAAATTATGGGCTAGAAAAATGAAAGACTGGAATGGTATTGACCATTTTATTCGCGAAGGTAAAGCCAGTCATTACGAATCCACTTTTTGATTCAATATGCAGTGTTTCTTCTGCTGGATTCTATATTACATGAATAACATCCAAATTCATAATTTCTTAAGAAGCTTAGTCTAATCTCTTTAATGTCATTCTGCAACAGCAATGAGAATGGTCATCTAGTAGTTTTAGAAGAAATTGTACTTAGTTTGCTAAATAAATTAAATCCATGCCCAGAGATTAGGAACCTAGCACTTTTCTTAAACCCTATTGTATTCATGATGTGATTAGAAAAGGCTACTGTAGATTTCTCTCCATCACCATTAGACATTCTTCCACTTTACATAGATTTTAATCTGAATTAACTGCTATCTAAAGCAATGGACTTGATGTTACTCACTGAGAGCTTTCACACTTGCTGGGATATTTTCCAAATGGAGATGTGTATCTTCAACATATAAGCTTATGGATATCACACAGGTATCTTGTATTAAGAGATATTTGTGCACTGGAAACTGTAAAATAGAAGAAAAAAAGGGTCAAAATATGTAGGTGTTAGACTTTTGGGGAAATACTAGAAAATATATTGATCACAACTTCAAACAATCCCTATTTTTTTTTCTATATTTGTATTTCTAACAGAAGAGCCTTAATTTCTAACTGAAAGACTTTATTATAAAATCAAATACCAAAACTCTTTGTGTTCTAACAGCATATATAGCAATGAGACATAAGAAATATATTTTTTAAGCTCCATAAAAATATACAGAAGTCTGGTATCATTTCACTAGTTGTTCACATGTTCTTGACAATCCCCTCTCTTATTCTAGAGTTTTGATTGAACTTTACTACCAAGTGAGCTAAAAATGTGAACAGATTCACCAAGACAAGGATCTAGCTCACCAAGCAGAACTAACATTCAATTCAATTCAAGGCATTAGGCAATATTAAAAAAAAAAAATACAACAAGACAAAACAAAACAAAAACAATCAAGCCAGCAAAGAAACTATTGAGAAAAGAGAAAATATTTCTCTCTCTTTTCCTATTTAATATGTTTTTCTCTTTACTCTGAGGAACATATTTGCATTTTATCTTCAGGTCAAATCTAACTGTAACAAACTGCTGTCTTTATGACTTCTCAGTTTTTCTTCATGACATCCTTGCATCTCAATACTTCTCAGACTAAAAAACATTTCTTTGCCCCGGGCTTACATCTTCAAAGCTAAATATTTCTAGTGTCAAAAAGCAACTAAAAAAAATTATCTGGAAAAAAGTGAGGTTTTTTGACAGTTTCTAAACTGACAAATCCAGTGACTGACAATGAAAACTAATTTTCTCCATGTTAAACTACGGAAATATCCCCGGTCTATAAAGTAGAACCCTGACAAAATATTTGCACAAAGAACATGTGGAAAAGGGCTATCAGAAATCTTTCTTGTTAGTTCCCATATAGCATGGACATTAAAGCATCTATCTCACATGCTTGCCTTTTAAAATGTGCAAACATTCATATCAATAACAGTCAGAATCACTCCAGATTAGTAGGGGGTATTTCTGCCTTCATCTTCTGTGATTTTAGAATGCCCAGTATAGTGATGGTCTGTTTGCATTTGTCAGGGAATAGTGTATGTTCTCAGGGTTGCTCTGCTTAGTGTCCTCCTGCCTTGCCTGTCGTTGTGTTTAACCCTTCAACTCCTTCCTTTTCCCCTTCTTTCTTTAGTCCTAACTACATACCTGCTAAGGGAGGGCTTATAGATACTGCAGCTTCTGCTGTTGTTTTCCTTAGCAGAAAAGTAAGTAAGCAGCAGACAGCCAGGGCAGTAAGAATCTTCAATAAGAAAATACTAGCAAGGGTGTATCTTGGCATTTACATAGAACACTCTTCCAAAGACTTGTTTCACAGACTTCCTGAGGTCATGTATCTGTATTTAATAACCATTAATGATTCCTTTTTTTATATACATATATAAAACTTCCCAATAGCTTCATTCTTTAACTTTTAACCAGAAGGCATGTCTTGTGCATCTCTCATTCTTAGTTAGAACTGAGTCTGGCCAGAAATATTAAGAATAACAGGCAGAGCTTCTATAGACTTATTGCAACATTGAGGCATATCAGGGATAATGTGGTGCTTCTCCAGAAGGAAATGGGAGACCTGATGGCTCTACAAAGAGAAGGCTGAGGTTCTCACTAACATCTGTGCCTCTGTCTCCAATGGCAAGTGTTCCAGCCACATCACAAATGTTCAGAAAGGCAAATACAGACACTGGAAGAATGCAGACCCTAAACCCACTGTAGGAGAGAACCAGGTTGGAGACCACCTACATAACCTGAATGTGCACAAGTCCATGGAACCTAATGAAATTCATCCATGAGTCCTCAGGGAACTGGCACGCAACATTGCTAAACCACTATCCATCATTTTGGAAAAATCATGGCTGGCAGGTACAGACCTTGATGACTAGGAAAAGGGAAATATAACCCCCATTTTCAAAAAGAGGAAAGTGAAAGATTCAAGGAATTACAGACCAGGCAGTCTCACCTCTATTCCAGGCAAGATCATGGAGCAGATTCTCCTGTAAACTATGCTAAGGCACATGGAAAACAAAGATTGGTAAGAGTCAAGATGCCTTTACAAAGTGGAAACCATACCTGACAAATTTGGTGACCTGCTATAATGAGTCTGCAGTGTTGGTGGATGGAGGCAGAACAACTGACATTGTCTATCTGGACTTATTCAAGGCATTTGACACTCTTCCACATGATATCCTTCTCTCTAAGTTGGACACATGGATTTGATGATGAACCACTCAGTGGATAAAAAACTGGCTGGCTGGCAGCACACAGATTTGTGGCCAATGGTTCATTGTCCATGCGGAGGTCAGTAATGGCTGGTGTCCCTCAGGGTTGGTTCAATACCTTTGCCAGCAACAATGACAGTGGGGTCAAGCGCATCCTCAGTAAATTTGCTGAAGACACCAAGCTGTGTGGTGTGGTTGATGTGCTGGAGTGAAGGGATGCTATCCAGAAGGACCCTGACAGACTTGAGAGGTGGGCCAATGCAAACCTCATGAAGTTCAACAAAATAAAGTACAAGGTCCTTCACATGGGTCATGGCAACCCCAGAGGCACCTACAGTTTGGGTGGAGAACTGATTGAGAGGACCCCTGTGGAGAAAGAGTTGGGAGTACTTATTCATGACTCAACATTACCTGGCAGTGTGTCCTTGCAGCCCAGAGAGCCAATGAAATCCTGGGCTGCATCAAAACCAGTGTGGTCAGCAGGTCAAGAGAGGTGATTCTACCCCTCTACTCTTCTCTTTTGAGACCCCACCTGGAGTGCTGAGTACCCCAACATGGAACTGTTGGAGGAAGTTAAAGAAGGGGCATGAAGCTGATTAGAGAACTGGAGCACCTACCCTACAAAGAGAGGCTGAGAAAGTTGGGGCTATTCAGCCTGGAGAAAATAAGGTTGCGTGGAGATCTCATAGCAATATCCCAGTATCTGAAGAGGGCCAATACGAAAGCTGGAGAGGGATTCTTTGTCAGGAACTGAAGTGATAGGATAAGGAGTAATGAGTAAAAATTGAAAGAGCGCAAAATTAGGTTAGAAATTAGCAAGAAATTTTTCGCTTTGAGAGTGGTTGCATACTGGAAGAGTTTCCCCAGGGAGGTTGTGAATGCCCTACCCTGGCGGTGTTCAAGGTCAGGCTCACAAGGCATTGAGCAACCTGGTCTAGTGGGAGGTGTCCCTGCACATGCCAGGCAGGGTTGGCACTGGATGATCTTTAAGGTCCATTCCAACTCTTTAGTATCCTATGATATTCTATTGAAAAAATTTCCTCTCATTTTTTGTGGGGTTGAAAAGACACCATACCCTTGAAAGACAAGGAAGGGAGGATGGAGGGAAAGGGATTCACAGCCACTTTCATCTGCATATCTTTTCAAAATGAAGGAGAGAAAAGCTCCCTGTCAATACCAAGAAGGGAAGACTCCTTTCTAAAATCACTTTCAGGGACTTTATGTAAGTACAACTTCACTCTAAATGTAAAAGATAAAGAGTTGGGATTTTTGTACAGAACTGAACATGTACTTCCTTTCTCAGTAGTTCTGGACTCTCTTATTTTTTTCTTGCATTATTTTATGACTTTTTTTCCACTAAGTTTCCTATGATGCGTGAAAATTGAGCTTTCTAGAACTAGTCCCTTATGGTGCAAGGGCAGCACATGTGAGATGGCACACTGTTTTCTGGTACCACAACAGAGGAAGTCCCAGATGCCACATGATTTAGAGGCTTTCACCAACACTGTGCTTTCTGAAGGCACTTCTAGGCAAACCAAAGGTCATATGAAACAAAACTGAAATAATGAAAATGTAAAAAAACAAAGAAGCAAATGTTAGGGTAGGAGCAAAGTAACAGACTGCATTGGAATAGTTGCATTTTAAAGGAGACTGAGTTGTGCTGGAGACCAGATAAGATTCAAATATAAGTCTTACTTGAATTAAATCAATTGTCACATCCTTACATCTAAGAAAATAATCACAAGTGATTGCTGTGAGTCTTTAGAGATTAGAAAGATGAAACGCAAGCTTTTTGCACTAGTCCATCCTCTATATATATCTGTGGGTTTTGACATAAGGTGTATTGTTATTGTTTGCAATTTGTTAAAAAGGAAGCATTTCTGAGATATAACAGTTCACAGTGATCAAGAATATGTGATTTTATTGGCAGGAGATTTACTCATATACATGAACAGTTTGGTTCAGATGTATTACTGAGAATTATATGCATATATGTGACCTAATCAGTCAACCATAATTAGAGAAATGGTATGGTAGAACAGAAATAAAGTGGCAAGTTATCAGCACAGTCCTTGTTTTCCATTGACTTCCCCGAAGACCTGGGTTAAAGACTCAAGTATTGATATTTGGATATTGCTAAGTTGTTTTCTGTAAAACTTGCTTACCCATGTTCTTCATATATAATTGAAGAATTTATGAAGTAAATATATATGTTTTCTTGGAAGGGAGAGGATTAGGCTGAAATCAGAATCTGACAGTTTCATGGCAGTCACTTTTGAAGAAGAGGAAGGATCAGCTTCATTCTAATGCTGAGATCCATGTGAGTCTCTGCATATGTCAAATTATGTTTTAAATACTTTGCTGTAGCTCTTTCCCAATAATTATCTCTTCATTCTTTGTGAAAAATTAAATACTTCAGTTCTCCCTTCAGAAGCTCTTTACCATAATAAGAGTTACATAAAAAAGGAACTAGAATTACAGTTCCAGTCTGTGTCTGTGGGATTCACATGCTACTAAGAGATCTGAAATAAAACTGAATGAATGGTATTTGCCAGATAATTTATCCCTCTTCCTATCTCAGTTAAGCCTTTCCAGTACCTTTTCAAAATCTTTCTCAAATCTTTAAGAGTATGGGGGAAAATGACCAAAACAAAAATCAACTTGTGGAACATGTTAGTCAGAAAAGTACCAAATGCAAGATAGAGATTATTCACAGTCATGACAAGCTCTTTCACGGACTCAGAGGAAAGCTATTATGAAGGCAGAAAATGAAAGGTCTTTCATGGTCAGAGTGTTTCAGTGCTGAGGCTGATACACCAGCAACTGATACCTATTTGCCATGCAGACTGGTAAGTAACTCGGCACTACTGTCCTTTCTCTGACTTTTGCTCTGTGGAAAAAGGAGAGGGAAGAGATATCAATGAATATTTGTCCCAGTCTAACAAAGATATGTTTATCTATTATCATGATGGAATCCACACACACATCTTGAGGACAGACAGGATTTTATAACTGTGGTTTCACACCATCAATGTTTGATGTAAAAGGCATTATAAAAGGTAAAAGATACATTTCACAATAGCACATTTTATTTTTATTGATTTCAGCTTCCTGCAAAAACTAATTTAGTCTTTATAAGTCAAATTGTAAAACAGCTTAACCTGCCTTTTGTCTGTTCCAATATTCTTGGAACTACACTTGCAGTGTGATTTAAAGTTGAGTTGTAGTCTCTGTATGCAAAAAAATTCCTCTCTTACTGCTTGTTCTGTGAAAGACACATTTTTATGCATTTGAAGCTCTTTTAAATTACTATAAGGACATGGTTTGTGGCTTGTTTAAATGTTAGGATTAATACTTCATCAAATGTTTGGTTAGAATTTTGGAGAAGTGACTGAAAATAAATAAGGTGATAACATGATATTGAACTTCAGGACTGTCTCACTCAGGGAAATCAAGGTCAAAAGACACCTTGTTACCTCACTTGTAGCATTCATATAGATTTACTAAATAGTAGCAATAACTTTCTGAGTATTTAAAAAAAACACCTTTATTTGAAAATTTGCAGTTTACTTTCACATTGATCATAAATTTAGAGGCCATATAGCAACACAACCAAGGCCAAAATATTTTCAAGCTTACTTATCCAGGTCTTCATGATTTGTAATTTTAAAACTATTAAATAAATTTACTTATTATTCTCTTTACTCATCTCCCTATTTGTTTCTTATTGAAATATGTCTAAATTGTCTGCCTGACCTTCTTTCAAAATTAAATACATAGCTATGTCTTTGATTTTGAAATTGTAGAAGACTTCTTCTTTTGTTTTGCTACTTTTGTATTAATAAAAGTACTTTTTTGTGTTTTTCTTAAACTGTAGCCTGTACATCTGCACTGCAAATGTGAGTGATGAAATAAAGGCAATTTGCTTCTAGTGCATGCCTTTTCCTCCCAAAAAAATAAGAAAAAGAAAAAAACAAAAAAAACCCAAGCCCCAAAGCAAAACAAACCAAAAAAAAACCCCCCAAACCCCCCACCTCTTTACAAGATACAAGACAAATGACACAAAAGTGAAAGGGCACTGATACAAACTGGATAGGCTTACAACATAATTGAATTAAGTCTTGTGTGCCACATATGATCACAAAGCAGGGCCATGTCTTGAGCACTCTGAATGTAGGGAGGCTGCCAGTCAATAAAAAGACCCTTTAAACTGGTTAAATGCATCATGAGCATGTGCAGAACACTCCTAGCTAACAGGTGGCTGAATAAAACTCAGCTGGTGTTGCACAGGGCTATAGCATTGACCTTCTTTAGGATAATTTCAGCCCTCTTTAAAAAAAAAAAAAAAAAAAGAAAAAAACAAAACAAAAAACCACAACAAAACAAAACAAAAAACTCCACAACTGTTACTGTACTTGGTGTAGTGGAAACAATTTAAGGATGAATAATTTCTTTTTGCCCCTTGAGGCACCGGTGGCTCGCTCTCCCTCTCTGCTCTCTCTCCCTTTCTGTGTCTCTCAAGTGAATTAACATAAAGGAACAGTGACAACAGCAAGCTGAAAAGCGTAGCTGGTGGGAGGATTAAGTATATCATTGAAAGGAATTATGTTGTAAATGACTGGGAGGGGTAGGGGCTTCTGTTCCTTGGTCCCATCTGGTCTTTAAAGAATACCTTGTTGTAATTACCCCCAGATGGCTTTGTGCTACACTGGGTCTGGACAGCCAGGTGCCACTGTACCCTGCTGGGTGTGATATTCATTGCTGCATGTAGTGACAAAAATGGACTTCATTGCAACCTAATTTCTTCCAGGGTATTACACAAATATGGAATGAACGTAGCTTATCAAACAAGTGCTTACTGTGCCAGGAGCTGAAACTGTCACACGTAACACAAGACTGCCTTGTTTCACTTCTAACAATTGTCTTGAAACGTGGAGATATCAACAATTTACAGTTGTTTGTCTGCTAATAAATATATATTATATTATGTTAGCTATTTTTCCAGAAGCTGAAATGGTCAAATTACCCTAAGGCAACTGCTGGAAATGGTAGAGTAACAAATGCCTGTTACAAAGTCAGTTTTATGACAAGATTTGCTGTAGGCTAAGTTTGAGCCCAATCCTGGAATATGTCAGCACTGAAAACTCCTTCTCCTCAGTCCCAGCCTCAGACCTGTGCTTCTACCTCATATGAAAACTTTTCTACTTTCTTTCATCTCTTTTTGTTGACATTGCTGCCTTTATTTTATGTAGTTCCTGGCAATTTTACCGCCAAAATTACACCAGTCTTACACTTTCAAATCCTACAAAAAGCAGTTGTGAAGCTGTTCTAAAAGAATCATTCATACTATAAAAACAAAACCAAAACACACAACCAAAAAACCCAACCCAAACAAACAAACAAAAAACCCCCAAACAACCAAAAACCCCAGACCTTTTGCCACAAAAGAAATTTGAGGGGGAAAAACCAGAAACATGGAATTCAAAATCCTGGCTTATTGTGAAGAAACTGACTGTATTTCCAAAAATGGGGAATCAGAACTTTTCTCCTCACTGAAAATGAACAAATGTACATTGGGTGAAATGCCACAAAGAATAAACCTCCTCTCAGCTCATCTGCTTTCCTGCCCTGCCATGCACCTGCCCGTGTCCCACGTGCCTGCATAATCCCACGTATGCAGCTTCTCCATCATGTTTTGTACAGCCCATTCACAATTCTCTATTCTCCAGCTACACTGCCAGAGGTATCTCTGTATGACCAAGGTGCTGGTCAGCAAGCAGGAATGGCTATCCCAGCAATGCTTGGTCCCTACAATGCCAACAATAGAACCTGCTTCTTTTCTGAGATCTGAAAGAGAATGAAATGCTGATTGCCAGCTTCTTGCAGCTCTATTTAGTCTTAACAATGCCAAGATTGTCTTTCCCTAGCCTTTCCATACTTTGGTGGACATGTTGCACAGTTGAGAGGAGACATAGCTGTGTGGCAGCTGGTTTTCTACTGCAAGTTACATGCATGCTCAGCAGATATTAGTAACTTGTGAAAAAGTTGCTCTTTACATCTTTAATCTACCTGAGAAAATGTGCAAGTAGACTCAGAACTGAGTCCCTAGTCTCCTTCATTACTATTGTCTGGTTAGTAATGTACTTCTGAAAGAAGAGCCTGGTTTGCTTTTGTTCTAAGGCTCTTTTATTCTGTCCAGACAATGCAAAATTTAAAAATGTGATATTTTCTGAGAAGGAAAAGGAATATTAAAGTACAGAAAAATCAGACTTCCAAAAGGTAATAGCATTATGGTGGTTTTGGTTTGTTTGTTTGTTTGATTGTTTTAAAATGTCTCTAATTAAAGCATATATCAAAATATGACTACCTTAAATCACCAGCTACATTTTTAAACTTGGAAAGTATTAGCAGATAAAAGTGGTCTCTCATTTTCATAATTCAACCTCCTTTTTTATTAACAGGGAATCTTTGATTTTACTAATTGCTAGCTACTCAGACTTCAAATCAGTCATATCAAAATTAGAATTTCACTGCAAGGTAAAATAGATTTTCCACCCATGCTCTGTGACTTGGACAAGGTAATTTTATGGGATGCCTCTGATCAGCTCTTAGTCACCCTTTCCAGGAAGTTCAAGCCTCAGTGTCATCTTTCATCACCATTATGAATACTCTCAAAAGAAATAAAACTGTTGTCCCAGAGACAAGTGCATTAGTCAGTTGGATCTTTTGCTATGAAAAATGATGGGACAAATTTTGACATTAGAGATGAGGTCAGCCTTATGCTGACTTAGTACTGCTTAGTGGCAAGTTTCTACATGTTGATCAACTTGTATTTACATTTATATAACTGAGGGAGGAGATCTAAGCTACTAGACAACTATAAGTACAATATCTATCCTGATAAAATTAGCAAAATTATTGTTTATGTGTTTTTCAAAAGCTAAGCCATATCTGAGGTATTTATCAAAGTCAGTTTATTTTTGCATAAGAAAGTGATGCACATGCCTAAAATTAATTAAAAATTAGTCAGGTATGATTGTGAAAATTAACTTCATCCACAAAAACTTTGCTACATGCACTATTTCCAATACATGAGTATAAGTTAGCTACATGGAAATGAGGAATATGTCAGTTCTGGTTTTCAGTGTGAGTTTTATAACTGTGTAAGTGGAGCTACTAATGGACAAATGAGACCCCACCAAGAATAAGAATTATCTGAAGTTTGCATATGAAACACAAGGTCCAGTTTGAACTTAATTCTGAACTTTTGCTTTCTCACTTGTGCCAGCTCCATATTTCAGGTGTCTCCCATAAAAACAGTACCTTTGACAAGCCTCCACGAGACTGCAAACCTCTCATTACTCAACTTCTTCCTTCAAAACTACTTCTACTGATGAAGAAATTTGGTGAATAACCAGCACTACATGTTCTGCTGCCAAACCTGAGTGTAATGGAAGAAAACCAAGAAAAACACTCCCAATGCATTATTACAAGTATGCTTCCCTTCTACCTTGTTCACTTTTGGGTTTGTTTTCAGACTGGGAGGGTCTGGTAAAAGAAGTGTCTGTTCCTCTGGCTACCATTTTGTGGCACTAATGATAAATAAAGAAATTCAAGAAATAATAGCAATGTACTTTTAATGTGTATGATTTAATAGCATCAGTTAACCTAACTTTTCAGCTTTATTTTAGTATTAAAGAGATTATGCATTTCTAAGCAAATTTTGCAACCTATGATTAATTATTATCTTCAGAATGTAGAACATTAATACAGTCCTTCAGTAAGTATGTTTATCCAGGAGACTGAATGTTTACAGCCAAAATAGAATCACGAAGCACGGGAGATGACATATTCATTGATGAATGCACTGTTTTGTCAATAACACTGAACTGAAGCTATGTCTTATTGAACCATTTAACCAGGAAGATCTTATGTGGTAACCTTGCAGAATTAGGCTTTTTTAATTCTGTTTTCTGGGGTTTCATATTTGAGAAAATAAAAATTATTCTGATTATAGCCAGTAGTGACAATTTTTATTGAGTATTTCTTAACCTTCTGGGTGTCCCTGTTATGACCCCAGGTTATGATCCTAGTTTAAGATGTAACATTACAGTGCATACTCAGAGTTAGCACAGCTTTAGTGTTGCATATTATCTTTCAGTTTGTGTGGAACTTCTGCACTGACTTGAGTAGGGACTGCACATGATCATGCTGCTACCACTTATTGCAAACAAGCAAACAATGCATTCTTGTCACTCTTACGCATTTTGGACAATTGCTGAGAAACCAATTTGTTTTGATGCTGAATGGAGAAATTAAAGCTACTTAGGTGAAAATACATAAGCACAGACATGAAAATGCAGAAGGAAGAAGTGTGCAACACCCCAAATTGTACATATACACGTATATATGCGTATGCATATACACATACACACAGTTAAGAACTCTGACATATTTTAGCTACAGGGCACCTGAGAATGTAATGCCACAATCTTGGCTGGAAAATAATATCTATAATCTCTGAATTCACTGATGCAGTGTTGAAGAAGCTATAAAATTTCCATGAGTTATATGGTTTCTGAAAAATATCTTTCTCTCTCTCATTGTAAGAGTTTTAGTGTAAAACAATGTATTTATTGGAAATAATTTTTTGCAACAAGGTCTGCTCTTACTAGGTTTTCAGATCAGTCGTCTGAGTCAGTGTAGCATTGCAACCAAGTTTTAAGACAGCAGAAATGGCAAAATACCTTTGATGAAATAGCATGGCCTTGATGAGAAAAATATAATACATTTTGAAGCTGGTGAATAAAGTGTAAATTTTCAGTAATTGCTAAGCTGAAAGCCGTATGGTTTCATAGCTGGAATTTACAAGTAGTCAAAAATTACTGCATCCTGGTGTTGGGGATCTTTCACTCAAATTTCAGTTTTCAATCTTAAAAGCAAACCAGACCTCAAACAGTATTCTAAAAGCTGAAGCCCCTTCTACACAAGGACATATCTTTTTAAAGACGCTTAATACAAATCCCTTGACTTTATGGAGATTTATAGCCTTTATGAGATGAAGTCTGGCAGTGCAAGGTTGGTTACTACAGTCAGAGTACGAGCTATGGCAGGAAACATAGACAGTGTAAAGCTTTGGTGACCCTGCCTTGAAAACAGCAGGGTTCTGCATGTGCCAATGCTATGGTGCTTTAAAAGAGACCATAGATCTGTGGTATGGGATGTTCTCAACATTTTGCTGTTTGAAGACCAACCAAAGCCCTTGGCTGGAGTGGTGAGCGTGGGACCTGAGCTGGAACTAGGGACTAAGAGTGGAAGTAAGGATGTGAGCAGGAGTGAATGGTGGGAAGTGAGACAGAGACTGTGCAAGGATGGCATCTCAGTGACATTCCCTAGGGGCTGGTATTGCTGGCAGGAGTTTTCAACAGTCACCTCTGCACATTTTACTGCCTCCAGTATGCATCAACCATTTGGCTCGTGGCTGTACACCATGCATTTTAGACACAATACAATTCTCTAAATTCAACTGAGCCTTCCTACTGATTTCAGTGGGAAGACACTCCTCCTAGATAACATTTGGCACCATGTGTTTAAATACTGTGACCATCATATTCTCTTTATATTTTTCTTTCATGATAAAAATATTTATGATTTGATTTATATGATACAAATATCATATCATATCATGCAATGGTCAAATATTATGACAAGTGTGCTATAAAAACTTTCTAGTGTAAGTATTGACCTTTTTTTCTGAAAATGATGTACTAAATTAACAAATCCTGTTTGTCTTTTGATTGTAATATATCCGTTTCAGCCCTCAGTTCTAAAGTGATGCTTTGTGACGGTTGTGCCTATAGTAATGCCATCCCACAGAGTGAATGGTCACTCCCTTCTATTAATGAGGAAAAATCAAAAGAGGTGAAATTTTTCTGCCAACTGAGAGGTGGATGGGAAAGTAAATTCTTAACTCTTCCAGAGTATATGATAAGAGTAAGACAAATTTTGAAAAATCTTCCTCAAGGATTAAAACATTTTTTTTTCGTATAGAATGAGTATACAATTTACTCTTAATATATTTCTTCAGTGAGTGAATTGCTTAATAAAAAGCTTGTGAAAAACAAGAATGTTCTAGATTTTATACTTCTTGGCTATTTGCATTAACTAAGTGAACAATATAATTCTAAAGCAGCATTTTGAAAACAGTGTATTACATAGACACTGTGTAGAAATCTACAACCACAGTATCATGAAAGGAAGCACTCATAACAGTGATTCTTTTCTTGGACATCTAAACAGTAAAGTTTTATGGGCTAATTTATCCATAAAGAGGAAGTTTGGAAGGCCCAGATAGATCTTGGTCCTAAAATACGTGGAAATGTACTTGTGACCAGGAGCAATACTCCTATTGTTAGCAGAAATGTAATAGAGAGATCAGTAATATTCCTTTATTGATACACAGGAACTGGTTTTTCATTGTTTGTTTGTTTGTTTATTTGTTTTTGAAGAAAGCACTGAAAGATTAGACAAAATTAATTGCTTATTAGATATAATTTTCTAATGAAGAAGAAAAATAAAACTCTCTATTAAGTAAATTTGTAAAACTCTGTGATCTGTGGCTAAAGGAAAAATCAATAAAGGGACTGAATATATTTTTAGGTGCAAGCAGGACTTATCTATGCCCGCATGAGCATTTACACGATCCTGCAATTCAGCACAGAAAAGCTCTATGAAATTATCCATTTCATGTCTGTGTTGGGGAGATACTGTTCACAAATTCTTCAGACTTAGTCCAACCTGCATTTCATTCTGTTTGAGTGTAATCAGTGTGCAGCCAGAGCAGTATTTGTCCTATCTCCCTACATTTGCCTTAGATTTCCCATGGAGTCAGAGACAGGACCTGCAGCTTGTGTTCCTATCACACTAAAATGACTACATCAAAACACACCTTCTTTCCTGTATCAGCCTCTCTCTGTTTTCCCTCTTGTGACCTATGTTCTCCTGTACATCAAAACTTGGAAAACAGAAGGATGTTTTAAAGAGTTACAGAATGAAAACTTATTCTATTTTATTTCATATTCTGATACACCACCATCTGCTGTCTGATTAGTCCTTTAGATGACACAAGTCTTTTAGACTAGAAATACCAATATGTGCAGACAAATGCTCAGTTTAGGGTTTGAAAGGTAGAGGAGACAAGGAACAGCTAAAACTGTGTAAATTAATTTTCAATAATTTATCCTCAAGTACTCCAGTTGAGGAGTTTGCATGGATTTATGCAAGGGCAGAGCACAGACATAAACAAATCTTGTAGATAAATGACAATTTCAATCTGTTTATGAAAACAGTTAGGACATGTCTTCACTCAAAACCTCTTCTCATCAGATGTGATTGTCACCACAGTACTCCACAATTGTAAAAATAAGGGGATATTATTCTTTGGCATTTCATTCTTACTCTCTAATTTTTTATTTTATTTCACCTCATACTTTATCCTTCAAATGCAAAACCCTAATAACTTGTCAGTCACATCTTACAGTGTAGCAAAATTGAAAATTAAATTGGGAAGGGATAGCAAAGCATGTTGCTCATCTGTTCAGTAATCAAATATCTCCCTAGGTCTAATCAGTGAGAGGACAAGTCTGCTAAAATGCTTCTGCACATCTTTACATGATATTCTTAGTGTCAGCTGAACCAAGCAAAAGACATTGCGGAGATTCACTCCTCTGGGGCCTGCTGCAGTATCGATTCTTTATTAAGGTACTCAGTAGCAAAAAAGTAATTCGGCATGATTATTCAAACATGTTCCTGAAAACACTATGAAATGTCCTTTGCTTGACAATACCTTCTCAGTCAAATTTTAATGTACACTTTAGAAGACAGTTCAGAAATAATTTTGAATCAGACAATTGACTTAAGATTCAGAAAAGTCATACCCTTGTCAAACAGCACTACAAATCATTGAAAATTTCTTATTCAGCTTCTCCTTGGATATTGATTATTTTCTATCTAACAGGAAAGAAAGGAAATGCAATTACAGCATTGCTGTTCATGCTACTACTACACATACAGTTCTATCGAGTTTTCCAGTGCTAACCCCTGTTGTCACAGGTGTCTAGAATCAGTGGTAGCCTGGCACTCATGAGCTCAGCTGTCCTTCAGTGTCTGGATCTTGACAAGGACTATATATTAAACACTTGGGGCATATTCTGTTCACAACTACCCTGTTATGACTCTGAATTCATACCACAGTACCTGAGCACAGTCTTTCCGTTCCAATTTTTGCCATCTTACAAGAATGATTCTGTTAAAAAAGTAATGCATAAAATCACCATTTCTAGTCTCCTAATACATATTAAGTAATCTGGAGATTTCAAAGAGGAAGAAAGTATTACAATATCCCTTATTCTAATAATTATTGATTATGTTTAAACCTAATAAAGTGAACATAATGCACTTCAAAACTTTTTGATCATTTTCATGTCTGTAAGTGCATCAGTTTTTATGACTCAAAATATTTGATAGTCATTTTCCTCTGTATCATCATATAGAAGACAAATACATTCCATGGATCAACATTTCTTTATCTGCCAGATAATTTGTTCCAGTGACAATCAGTGCAGAGGCACTGATGATTGATGAAGTGGACGGAGGTATGGCAATATATGGTACAGTTTCAGAGGATGTTTGTTTAGTTTCATTTTTCTAAATAGGAAATTATACTTCAAGGTCTAGAAACCCCCATTTTGTATAAAATTACAGTTCTAGGTAAGCTAGCCTAGAGAAATCCTTTTCAGTATTAGGTGTGATAAAGCTAAACTGACTGTTGAATCCCATATTCAGTTATTTGACTTTTTTCCTGACCAGTGTGAAATGTAAAATTTTGCATAGCCTAGTGCTACCTTAAAAGAGGATCAAGGTACATCCATTCGTTTCACTTCACTGTAAATCAGGATCTAAACCCAGAGAATAGTACTTTAATGATTATTTAGTTTTGTTTTAGTTATGATTTAAGTATACATAAAACTAAATTGACTTCCATAAAAGTTTAACAGATTCATCACTCAGCAGTTTTTATTCCTTTGAAAGGGAAACCAGGGGTAAAGGAAAAAGAAAAGAAAGAGAATTCTGACATACCATATCATTAGACAACATTAGGTTTTCCTATCTTGCCTCAGTTAAATATCAGAAATAAATGAGAGATGAATCCTAATAACAGGTTGACTAGTTTGAGGCTTTAAAAAATGGAAACTTTCTGAGGATCAGCCACACAATTACAGAAAACTAAAGGCAGGCCTGAAATGAAGAGCAGATGTAAGAGTCATTAGCTTGGAAAAGCCTCAGTGCACACTTCAGAAATGACACCTCTGTTGAAAACAGTCCTACAATACACCATTGCACCACAAATTGGAAAAGAAAAGCAACTCTCAAACAAATTCTGAGAGCTAATGCAGCCAGATGTTTCAGTCTAATTTTGTTGAATTAAGGAAAGAAAAAGCAGACTTTATCACAGCCATTAATAAAATCTATTGCCATAGAAATGAATCACAAGTGAGGTTTGAAATACCACCTATTTGCAAATTACATGTATTATACAAAGCATTTAAACCATATTAAATGAACTATAAGGACCTAGTTTGCTTTTTTTTTCTTCCTTTCCTCTCAGGTACAGATCTGAAATTAGCGTCAGAGGTCTTACTTCAAAGCAATGCACATGATCATTCTTCTTTCACTCATAATAACCCCACTATGAAAAGGATTCAGTTAAGACTGGGTTAACTGAGTTAGTGGGTTAAAGTGTAGAGAGAATGGGTTAAAGTGTACTGAACCAAGTTTATTGAGAGAGACATGACAGTGCTGTGTCTTGTGGAGCACTGTGTTGTGGTGGGATGTTGCTGTCTCTCTAGGTGATAGAGAAGTCGGTGACAAAATGAGGTAGTGACCCACTCAGAGATGTCTAACATATGCTGGGACAGATGCTACCAGACGTCTCCCACAGGGAGGGAGACAGGGAGTGATTATTGAATATTAGGGAAATTTGTACCACAGAGGATTAAGCATCCTTCTTTTCTTCTCCTGTTTTGGGGGAGGGGATGAGAAAGGAGAGGGATCATTTCACTGCCCTGCTCTAGTGAAGAACAAAAGATGAGCAGCTGAAGTTCAACTTCATGAGCTGCCCCCCCTCGATGTATGTAAAGCCACATGTTTGAGCAACAGTAGATTAATGTGGAGATCTTTCATCTCTGGAGATAAGAGTTTAAATCTAGGTCAGATCCCTAGGGTAGCCTTTTGAGATGAAATAGAAAAATGCTCATGCTATTTCTGCCTTTAGAAGAGAATAAAAAAGTTCACTGCGTATTTTGCATTTTATTTGTAAATTAGTTTATTTCAAGATTTTAAAGATTCATGTGGATCTTAAATGAATATACTACTAATGAATTTGTTTGTTGGACATTCGTTTTCCTCTGTTGTCCCCATTAATAAGATATATAAAGCAAGTTGACATAGGGATACATACAGATCACTAAAAGAACAAAGGAACAAAGGGCCAAATTTTGACTGAGTGAAATCTCCTGTAGCAGGAATGCTGACAGTTCAGAACAGAATCAAATACATGTATAAATAATTAATAAAAATACATATATTTTTTGTGATACATTGTGGAATACATACACTAGGATTCACAGAATACATGGCTGAATTTACTAGAATGTGGCAGAATATAACTTTCTGCATCAAAGCTTTACCTTGCTTCAAATTATTGCATGGGTAAAATGTCCAAGTAATAAAAACAGTGTCCTCTGTTTTCAGGTATGAATTTTACAAACATAGAAGCAAACTTGAGAATATTTCTTTTTACTGATTTATCTTTCTTATTATGATATTTTCCAGTAATGTTTGTGCACATGAATAAAGATTTTTCCAAACACAATAATGAGTATTTCATTGAGCCTTCTTTTTTCACTTGTAGTTTGTGTCCTTTAAGAGATACGGACATAGTAAGAGGTAGGAGAGTCCAAGGCTGAAGCTCTCCATCTGCCTGATACACTCAGAAGACAAACACCTGCTCTGGGGGAAGGAAGAGTGCTGCTGCCTGTACTTCCCCTGTTCAGTTTTTTAAAATCTCTTTTCCAAAATAGTAAGGAGGGATCAGATATCTACAGATATATTTCATTTTACAAACTATAATTTCAAAACTGATCTTGAAGAAAGTGTCAGCCTACAGCAATTATATCTACAAGTTGTACGTCAGGGTATGGATTTATGATCTGTATTCATGCATCCAATTCCTAGGATGTAACTATCTTCCTGATTTTACCAACAGTCACCTTGCTGACAACTTTTTCCAAGAAAACAAGTTTTAATAAAGAAATTCTTATTATTTTGGAACAATAATGCATGAAAACCATATGCTATCACATTTATGAAGGAGTAGATGTGAGGGACATAAAATTCATTACATATGAGACCAATGTATAGAATGGACGTGTGTCATTTTTGTGAGACAAAAATCAAAACAACTTAT
>JAOXXN010000364.1:15015185-15036116 GCA_026770055.1 Myrmophylax atrothorax | reverse complement strand
TTCACTTCTGCATTCCTTTTTATCAAGTGTTAATTGCCACAAAGGTGTCTTTTTCTGGAAAGAAACTTCAGCATTAGGACCAACAGAGATATTTACAATATCTAGTCCAGACCCTCACCTACACATCATGTTCTGTCTGTGTACGGTCTATGGGATTAGCTGGATTTCCTATTGTTTATAGTTCCTAAAAATAGATTTTTCAAGTGTTTCTTGAAAAGAAAAAAAATTGTGTCATTTTAACCCCTAAAACCTTTGTCTTGATAGGCAACAAACTCTGTCATCAGCACATAAGCACTATGTAAGCCTGTAAAAATTATTTTAGGACCTACTCACAAGACTACATTATTTATGTGCATGCATGTCTCACAAGCATGGTATGAATGAAAGAAGCAAATCTTTGGACAAATGCACAGACTTCCTGGTTTTTTTTTTTTTCTTCTTTAGAAGTGTTACCTTCCATCTCTAGTATATCTCAAGTACCCCAGCTGTTGCAGTTTGCACCATGTGACTGCTCTTTGATGCTTCACTGCAGCAAATAGATCTCGGCCACAAAGACTTTTCCAAAGCAATTTTTTCCAAAATAGAATTCGCACAAACTCTAGTCGTATTGAAATTTACACAATTTCTGAAATATTCTTGGGGAAAAGAACCTGATCATTTTTTAGGTTCAGTGGAAAATGAAGTGGATTTTGGTTAAAATTTCAATGTTTTTTATGAAAATTATTGTCAATTATTAATATACTTCTGGAGGTATTTAGGACACTTTGAAAATAGTTTTGCTCCTAGAAATTTAGCAAATGAGGATTAGATTTTGTGCACCTTAGTTCTGCTCTCTGGATGGATACATCATTTTTGAGTGACCAAAGGAAGATTGGCTGTTTAATTGTACCTCATAGTCAAAAATTTGAAAAGAAAGAATAGGGGTCTGTCTGAAGACAATGGCTAAAACTCTAAGTACACATATTCATTTTTTAAAAATAAGCCTTTAAAAATGAGCTTGCTTATTTTCTCCTGGATTTATTTATATTATCCCATGTATAATAACATTTTTTTTCTAAAAGAAGGGAATGGAATAATGCAAGACTAATTCCAAGAGATAAGTTAATGGGAGTTGTGAGATGATTTGACACACAACATAAAAATGGATGCAAGAAAATATCATGCAGCTAAATTAGTGAAAGAAAATGATGCCATCTAAGGAGTGAAAGCAACATAGTCAGCTACATAACAGTATGACTTTAATAAAACCCTACAGGCAGTTCCACACCCACAAGCAGTCAGCACTGAACACAGTCACATTGCTGGCAGTGAATCTATACAAAGGACTAGCCACAGGCCATGATGCCATTGCAGGAAGAATATATATTTCAACATTTGACATCTTGCTCTAACAGCTGCCAAGTTTGGCTGTAGCTATTGACCTGATTGCTCAAGGACAGAGGAGAAGAAGAAGAAAAGAAACAATATAGGCAAGTGATAGGCAGAGATTTACAGATCAAAAGCATCCATGTAGATATACAAACAGACACACTTCCCATAGGCACAGAAGATTGTCTTCTGGCAAATAAAAGCTGTATAACTATACAAACAAATACACACATATTTAAAGAGATTTAACACAGTGCAGATGAATGATAGAAAATATTTTTGGAAAGCCCTTGGCACTTGGTTATAAGCTTCAGGCTTCCAATGCTGTGTGATTGAGCATATTCAGCATCTCAAGTGATTCTGAATTAGAAAATATTCAAAGAGGAAAATCATGCTCAGATAACTAATGAGAAGTTTGGACCACTCCATTGTCAAAGTCCGTTCAGTTTTAATGGTAAAGAAAAGAAAGCTGCTAATTTCCAGTGGGCTTCCCACCTCTTTACAGTATCTCGAATTTATTATAACCCTCACTGACACTGTTCCTGTTCACAACTTTCTTTTTCCATCTTTTTTTGCTGTTGTGCTCAGCAATGAAATCTCCATGGTGAGGGTAGTCATTTACTCCAGGGCAGATTTATCAGGGAACCTAATGGGGTTGTCATGTCCCCTTAAATACCCATTAACACTTCCCTCGGTGATGCATATTACGTGTCACAACAAAAGCTTATATAACAGGTCCACTTCGCCATTTCCAGTCCATTGAGGCAAAATGCAATTTGTCTGTTTATTGGGTCAAGTTATAATGAAACTGATCAGGGGTTTTTGGGAATAAATGTATGTGTTTTATTTTCTATTTATTTCTAAAATTATTGGAATGAGTTACCACCTCTATCCCAAGGTTGTTTTTAAAGGCACAGATGAGAAAAAAAGACTCATATATTTGTTATTTCATTTTGGCTGCAAGGCTGCGTAGGTCTCTAGTGATACGTGCTCTAGTGCTTTGTGGTATACGGCTGAACTGTGGAGCTAAGGTGTTAAAAATGGAAACTGTGAATGCTTTAGATAAAAGATAACAACTGAAGCTATTAATTATCTGTTCTTTTGATGTCATCTCTGTCCAAATTATTCTGATATTTTTCTTCATAAAAACAAAGAGCAGTTACTTTAATACAGTTTAGTTTTAATTCTAAAACTAAAAAAGAGCAAGGTTTAGAAAACTATTTCAATATTATACACTTCAAAATATGCTTAAAAGTGTAGGGTTTTTCCTTCAATATTTCCTTGAAAGCCCTTTCAAAAATACATATATTCTGGAAAATGTGTTTTTCCTTTTGCACTTAAGGGGTAAATTTATGCATTTGCTGCTATACTTTAAAGGGGGGTTTATGATTATTTGAACTGTGAAAAGTGGTAGGTAGGAATCTATGTTCATGTATCCCAATACCTCGTCCAATTCTTATGAGTTCTGTGTGTTCTGGCATATTACTTTATGAAAAGTAATTACTGACTTTTCAGATGAGTCACACTTTGACAGCTACTTTAAAAGTGTATTCTCTCCAATTTGGGTAAAGCAAACGGGCAAACAATGAATAACGTGGGAATTGTACAAATAGCTATAGCAATTCAGCATCACAAGTCACTTGTGAAATCTGTAATATGTGAGGAGATTAGTAAGTGAATATAAATACAATTCAGTACAAAAGGCAGCCTGAAGTTTCAAAGGTGACCTGAAAGGAATGTTGATTTGTTTATTTTTCCTGAAATGAGTGTCAAGGTTATTTTATTTTCTACTGTTTTTTGAGAATGTGAAAACAAATCTTTTATTTCTCTCTCTCTCTCTCATTACTCTTTAAGATATAACAAACATGAAACTTGCTACATATTTGTTTTTATTTTGTTGTGGGTAGAGAAGGGTGCAGACAGGTCTTGCCAGCAGTGGAGAGGAAAATGTGAAGGGAGAAGAATATTGTTTAATTCAATCATCCTTTAAAAAAATGTTTAATTTGACCAGACAAGTTCACTTGAAAACTTCTTCATTACTTTGCAATCATCTTTGAGTTTGCAATTTTCTTCCTCAGCCTTGTTTACACAAAGGTATTTTACTTGATGTCCCCCTCAGATGTTGTCACCTCTGGCCATTAAGTGGTGGGAGGAGTGACGCTGATATGCTGGTGGCAAAAGGGCAGTACGAATCAGTGCAAATTCAGTTATGGTTTTTATTCAATGAAGGGAGAAAAACTGTATACTGACTTCTGATATTTCTGGTACAACTTGAACAGTTTCTCTAGAACAGTAAAGTAGATATTTTCATGCTACCAGTATCCAAACTGGTCTTACACAATTAGATAACAACAAGGGTGCAATTGAAGCATAAGTGATGAAAAAATAGCCAAGATTCCTTGAGTAAACTGTAAAGAAATTATCACTCTTGCCTTCCCTTTCCTTATTATGTATCATTTTATTTCATCCTTTCATTCTACCTAAATCTCACACCCAGTGATTGACAGAAGGGTCTAAACACTGTATCTTTTTTAAGATGCTCTGACCGTGCATCTTTCTGCTTTCATCTGGCCAGCCTGAGGCTTTCATCTGCATGCTCTAGTGAAGCACACTGGGTCCACTGTCAATTAGAAAATTGAATTTTGCCATAATGCACCACAGTTTAGTGCTTCTGCCATGTGGATTCATGCCAGCTGAGGAGCTGATTCTAGAGGTACAGCAAGACACCAGCTCTTGAGTGTTTGTTTTTTAAATATTGGATTATGTTTACTTGTTCCTATTAATAGAGGCTGACATTTAGCTGGCTACACACTGTGTCAGTTGCTTGAGATTCTTGGATTAGAATAAAATAAACATCATGATTCATTTACTGAAGCTGTAGGGAAAAGTCTTGCAAGAAGTGAAACATTTAAGCTGGAATGATTTCTATTCCTCTTTTGCAGGTATGATGATAAAGGTAAACTCTGATGTGCTTAGGAGGGGTAGATAGGACTGCAATATAAACTGCAGATAAAAAAATGCAGTAATAATATAGTAGATGAGGCAAACAGTAAGCACAAATACCTAACATTAATTTGAAAATACATATATGGATGGATAGCACACTACATGGCCTATATCCAGTGTATGAGATAAAAGATTTCACTTTTCCCAGGTTGAATAATTCTACCTTTACTTTGATAAAACTCTCTCTGAGGTCAATGACTAGTCTAAGAGAAAGAAGACAAACTCCAAAATAGAGTCTGTGTTTGCTTGGCATAAGTTAAAAATTGATGTTCATGTGGTAGGTTTAGTCAATGAATAGTGGCCTGATTCTGATTTTGAGCAAACACAAATTAGAACTGACTGTCCTGAAGTGAGTGGAGCTGCTGAGAAGTGAAAATCCTGCTAACTCACAGTAAGACCTATGGATGCATTTTTAACCAGGCAGATTGCCTCTTTTTATTCTAAAACATGGAAGAATAGACACTAAGTATTATATGAAGTGGAAAAGACTAGGATCATTTGAGTTATGGGAGCAGAAGATGATATCTATGCCATTAAACAGTGCCTAGGAATACTCATAGGCACAGGAACTCAGCAACACCTGTGCTGTCAATATCTTGCAAAAGTCCCTCTTATACTTATGGCCCATGACAACAAAGTCTTTCCAAACAATTCCCTGACACAAAAGCAATGGCCAGGCAACATTCCTGGAAGGCAGTCTTGATGTTGCTACCTTTCCATCCTGGTGGATAGGAGGATTGAACTTTACAGAGGCTTGCAATTCCACATCACCTGGCATTAGTTCCAGAAAAAGGTACTGGATGTATTTAAATTACTCATATTTTTATACCTTTCCTTACTGAACAGGTCTAGCCATTGCATTTTATGATTTATGAATCAATTCAGATATTCATAAAAAAGAAGGAATATACATTAATCAATTTTGCTAACACCACATAGAAAATATTTAACACAAACAGAAGCTGTTAACATTATCTTTAAAACAATGAGATTTAGTCCTAGCAAAGATATGCCTCTTTCTCCAAGGCTCAGTGTTCTCTTTGCATTATTTCATTCTTTTTTTCCTAAAACTTCATCAGAAAACACAAGACTACTGTTGTTTTTGTACCCAGCCTACTTGATTTGCTGACGAAGATTTCATCCCTCTGCATCTCAGAAAGAGAGAACTGAGTGGGAGTCACAGGGTTTTTGGCTTAGTCCTCTGGATGACTGGGTGCTTGGTCCCACCATATAGGCAGAAAACATGACACTGTCCTGTGTGAAGGAGGAGGCAGAGTTTAGAGTGATATAATCTGTCAAAAACACAGCTAAAGGGTTTTTCGTGGTATAAATTTAGAGCTTAAAAAAAGGGTCCAGGTGAGTTCCAGAGAAGGAAGACCCCATGAGGATGCACAAGCATAGGACAAATATCAGACAGTGTCTTGGCAACTATAGAGTTTTAGCACAACAGCAGTGCAGGTTAACACCAGTAACAGTGAGAAATAAAGAATTCTAATGGAAGAACATGGAATGGCAAATCTGGAAATCAGGATAGCACCAATTCCCCTGAGATCACAATCCACCAGAGGCAAGTTTTGAGGAAGATGGTTAAGTAGTGAGTAAAGTGAGTGGTAACCAGCCCATTATTAGCTTTATGTAATAAAGTGCACACTAACATGCATGGCTGGGAAGCAGCAATGCCAAGGAAACCCCTCCTCCTCTTGCTTTTCTTCCTTCCCTCCTTCCAGATTCTTGCAGCCTCCAATACTGAACCTGTTGTGCTATGAGTCTCAGGGTTGAGCTGCCCATAAACCCAGGATTTTCTTGAGTTTAAAAACACAGATGCAATTGCAAATCAGGGTTCTCAACAGTAATTAGTTATTTTTACCAGTAGAGTGTTTTATCTGAGACATACTTAGCATGCAGCATTTGTATACCAAACTGGAGGATTATGATATTTGTTTGGGTTTGTTTTCTACTAGGGGAATAGAAGGAACACTGATTTACACAACAAGGTACACCCATTGAAGCTCCTGATATAAAGTCATGGTGCAGCTTCTTATACTAACCTCTTTAAAATAATGGCCCCATACTGTAGGCATTTTTTCCTAGAAGGAAGAATATTGATATATGTCAGAGAAGGGCTGTACATAGTAATAGTGTACTGTCTTAATGGTTTGGACTTCTAAAGCAACCTATTGCTCTGCAGATTTGGACTTCATAAAGATCACACGCTTATGAATGATATGATAAGGTGAAAGGTATCTTGCTTCATACAATTTTATGTTTTAATTTTCTCAGGACAGAGTTCTCTGTCTCAGTGAAATATGATACATTTCCCAATAAAATTTTCTCTTGCTGTGGATCTGAGCTGGTAAAAGGCAAAAGTTTTCTGTGGGCCACTGGTATCTCGTAGCTGCATATGTCAACCTATGCTTTGTGGAAGGGGGTTGGGTCTGGTAATTTTGCGTTAGATAAAGCTGCTAGTGTAATTTTGTCTCTGTTATCAAACTGAGTTTTCTGAAGTGGCTTGAATTTCTTACACAATATGCTTTATCCCTTGTGTTTATATAGTAGTTCTATTTGAGAGAACAAGGTTTATGTGTTGAAAAATGCTGGAGTGCACCAGAGGTTAAATGTATATACTGTACAGCAAACAGTAAAAGCAATTTGTGCACCTGTATTTTTGGAAAATACTTCTTTGTGAGCTACAGTAAAGTGCTTTCCAAAGCTGGGAATGTCTCATTTTTTATTGACTTAAGTTTTCTTTCAGCTTGAAAACTTAAAATTCAAAGATTAGGTTTAGAGAGTGAGTTTGAGTAGGTATTTTTTTAGTTTGTTATTATGAGAAAGAAAATATGGAGTATCTGAGTGCTTATTTTTCATTAAAAAGGATAGATCATTCTTTCACAACAATAAGAAACATGTAAATTACAATAATTAGACCTTATTATGACATAATTACACCTTTAAAATTATTATAAAGGAAAGCTGTAGTGTATATATGTACCTGGATATATTAACATGTAAGTATCTATTACGAGATAAATAATTGTCATCTTCATTTGTGTGTGTTTCCTAATGACTGAAATATAAGTCTCTTACTTAGATTTGGCCAACATAAAAGAAATTACATTGGTAAAGGTGTAAATCTAATTAAAATTACAATGACTCTGAAATTACTACTTGTAGAGTTAGAAAGATACATACAGAAATATTGCTTAAAGATGCAAGTCAATTAAGTCTGTAGTTTCTCTATGAACACATCATAATTTTAAACAAGTGTAGCATTTGCTGATAAACTGTCAGATACAAAATAAGATGTTATTTATAGGGTTTTTTATATTTATGGAACACGAAGGAAAGTATTTTTCTTTGTATAATATAATAAATATCAGCATAAATTCACTTAAATTTCACATCATAAGCACTTAGAAATTAACTAAATGTGACAATTTTGAATTGTAAAACACTTGATGCTATTACAAGATCCTTAACACCAAGAAATATGACTAAGACATACATTTTTAATACTACAAGATGAACTGTTCATTTTTGTCAAAAAGAAAGAATAATAAACAGATATAACACAGTATTCATGGCCAGAACACTGTTTAATTCTACATTCTGAGATTGGATGCACATTGGGATTTCAGCAGTTGGAAGGACAAACAAATTCACACAAGAAAATCTCTATTCCTCTGATCCAGCTGTATTTTAATTTTATGTTTGTATTCTTGAATTTCTGCATTTTTAGATTTTTCTTCTCCTGTCCAAGGATGACTTTTATAACATCATGTTTTTAAATCTGACAAGGTCATACAAGCTAAAAAAAAAAAAAACAAAAAAAAAAAACAAGGAAGAAGAAGAAGGGTCATCAAAAGGGGAAAAATAACAGAACTACAGTGAAATGGCTCTCTGTTGGCCTTTGTATCGATTCAGAGTGTGTCAAAAGGGTCTTTTGTCGTGCCCCTACCACGGCATACTAATTTGCTAGATCAAGTCTGTCAGAATATCGACTGGAAGTAAAGAACTACAGTGGCAGCTTTTGTGTTTCATACAGCAGGGAGCCTGTGTGTGAAACAGGATTATCAGAGGGTCATGAAGAGAGTCAAGGGATGTCCATCACTTCCCTTCTGGTAATGTAATGGGGCGGGGGCCTGGATGTGATTAAGATGTAGGACACAGGAGGCATAGCGGTGAACAAATCAGACACACACACACACATGCAAATCAGGTTGGCTGCTGTTAACCACATATTTTTAATGAAAAATTCAGAGGCAGACCAAACAAATATCTAAATAGCTGCATTCTGGTAAAGGATCAAACAGCTTATTCAATGTCCGGTTTTTGTGCCTGTGTCTGCTTCCATGTGTGCATGTGTGGAAATTGCACAACACATGCAAGAAAGGGTTTAATTCTTATTCTAGTCACCTTTTTTTTTTTAATACAACATTCCAATCTACAAGTGTTTTTCTACTTTTTTTTTTTACTTTTGAATATGGTAATGCTTGATTATTACAGCAAACATCCAGGGGACATACAAAGATAAAACAGTTCTTTGTGCTATGGCTCTATACATGTATGCAACATTCAGACAGGATGCTCATCACTCTGCTGTGGGCTTAGCCTTGACTTAGATATCATTGTCATTCTAATACGGCATGAGCAAAATATCTTTCTAGAAATCAAGAAAAAAAATGGAAGTATTTGTAGTGATTGAACAATACATAGGCTTGGTAAGTGCCTATTTTTAAAATTATGGCAGGGAATGTCTGCTTTCTGAAGACTCAGGCTGCATCTCTGTAGCTTAAGTGAGAGCAGTAAGGAGCTTTCTGGCACACACTGATGTGATTTGTAATCCCTGTCATCTCTACAATCTGTTTTTCCTGAGCATTGTGCTTAATCTGTAATCCGTTATTTCTGAAAATTTGACACTAAATAGGAAAACACTGTAAGATGTCAAAACAACAATGGTGCTTACATGTGTGGCTTCTGAAGGCCTGATCCAAACACCATGGACCACAGGGCAAATCTGAACAAGGGTTTTGCAGAAGACTGCAGAGTCCTTAGTCCAGCAATAGTTTCAGTCAGTTTATTAACGAAAGATTGAAACCTAGAAAACTCTGAATATGTTTCCCATTCCCTTTCTACCATTTCCTATCAGGCAGGTCTAAGACAGTGTCAAGAGTCAATGGTTCCTCTGGGAATACTCCTTTTTTCTTCTTTTTCTTTTCCTCTCTTTTTCCTTTTTCATTTTTCAAGCAGCAGGAAAAGTTTATAATTGTTTATATAAAAGATTTTGATGTGGATTTTATCTCTTGGTAGCATTTTATCTCTTTTGAAGGCAAAAGCAAAGCTTTTTTGGCTGTGCTGTAAATAAAGTGGTATCCTGTTTTGCCTAACCATTGCCTCTCCTCTAAAAATGGATTAATTATCTGAGTTCTGTACAACTCATACTCTGTCCGAGGCTGAAGAGCTTTGCTAGAAGTAGCCAAACACTACTCTGCCTGAAGTTGGGTAAAAAATTATGTCTAACAAAAAGGGGTTGTATGTGGATATACCTAGAAATAATGATTTTGATTTAGTATTACATACCAGGGTTAAGCACCAGTGGTCAGATATTAGGTAGACACTTCACACAAAGGAAAGGGAATTGCAGAAGTCAATGCCAAGTCAGTTTTAATTTGTTTTCAATGTCTTTGTTCAATAAGGTTGGTTCTGTGTATTGCTCATTTCAATGGGAGCTCATAGTAGGATGAAGCAATATTTATTAGAAAATAGCTTTTCTGTGCATGTCTCAGGTGTATGCAACTGCCATCATAGTTATCATCTGTGTGGAGCTTGAAGGACAGGAGCATGTCACAAAGCATGAATATATGAAAGGAAGAGGTGAGCCCTGGGAGCTTCTCTGACAAGAAAGCCTGACTCATTTCTTTCCAGACATGCCATGCGTCCATGCTTTGACACTGCAAACTACCCTTGTTCCTGCCGAGCAATATGGTCCACTTATTCTTTTTCAAAGACTCAAGTTTAGTTCAGAGTCAGTGACCAGATCTGAAGAATGTAGAATGGTAGGAGAACTATTCTTCTGAAAAATTCAAGTTTGCTATGTGTTTTTCTAAACCTCAGATCTTTTTTTTTGGTAGTAAAACTCATGATCCCGAACTGCCTAAATGAACAGCAATTGGCAGAGGCTGAGTATTGAAAAAATATTCTAAGTGTATTAAGAAAGGAGAGCCATAGAAAACATGTAAGATATTTTTTATTTATTTGGCCTCATGAGAAATGGCAGTGTAATTATAATAGAAGACATATAAAACAATTGTGCAAGAGAAGACATTATTATACAGTATTCTATGTAATCTGCATTAGGTTTCCAAAGATGGAGGTATGCATCACATGAAAAGTTGACCACTGAGTGCAAACCAGTAGGATTTCTAATCAGAAATTCAAAATCTTCATGTCATTTTGTGGAAATGGAAAACTTTGGTACATACTACAGTGTTTGTCTGGGGATGCAGAGCAATTCTTAGAAGTCTGATGGCTTTCATCTTTTGAAGTTAGAGCAGATGTCAGGGTAGGAAAGGATCATGACACATTAGTGACTGCCAAGGATGTGTAATGTGAAGGTCAAGATGTGACCTGACGCAATTGTATGCTTGGTATTGTTTCCTTCTCTGTCAACCAGTGAAATTTTAAATGCAAGCCAAATGTATTTGAAAAGGAAAAAAAAGTCTCTTTACAAAATGAAGAAGGAGGCACTCATAACCAAGAAAAAAATATTTTCTTTACAATTTCAAATTAATACTTGTCATTTTATAATACAAATTTTTTCCTCTGTCTTTTCCCAGTCTCCTAAGACTCAGAATTGCAACTTGTAAATATCATAATGCTGATTGTGAAATTTCCCAATCATTTTTTGCCCTGCGTACTCTATGCACCCCACCAAAGCCCTGGATTAGAGCTTATCACTTTTCACCAAAGACAATTACAAAACACCCATCAGGAAAAAATGCTCTGTCACTAATAGAGGATTTTTTTCCCTTTGCCTATGCCCAGTGCAACAAAATGCTGGCAACAAGTTAAAAACAAACATAAACAGAGCTCAAAGAGATGGTATAATACGACCCATCTTCCTGATCTGTGGTTACTGGAAGTGACATGTCTTTAGCATTCACCCTGTAGCATAACTCTCTTTTACTACACAGACATCCCTACACATATTCTTTTAGGTCTAGAAGCAAAGGAGCTGTTGGCTGGCTGAACAACAAAGCAAATAATTGTGTTCTATGTGCTTAAAAGTCCCCATTTCTTTTACATGTATATGATATCTAATAATTTCCTATTGCTACATGAAGCTGTGTATTGTCAGACAATTTTTTACTCATTTCTAGAGGTTTCTTTACTTCTATATGTGTTCATATGTAGAGACACATTTATATGTTAGAATCCATATATGTGAAGCAACCCCCACTTCTCCTTTACCTATTTCCCAAATGACTTAGGTTTCTCATAGGTGTCTGTAAAATATTTTCCTTATTTATTATTTATTTTCCCAGTCATTACGGTACAAGATGCGAACTTTTTTAATGGTACTTGATAACTCTTCTTCTAAGCTTTTCATAGTTTTGGACACCACAGTTACTTTCTGCATACTGGAAAAGCATAAGAATACTAGGTGCATTTTGGTTTATTTTCCACTACAAATTCGGAACTATGTATAAGGATTTGTTGAACTCATAACAAGTCAAAGTGCTCATTTTGGAGAAATTTCTGAATCAACACAAAGTGACTCCTGTGGCAAGGATTCTCTTATGAGAATGTACAAAATATAGAGAGCTTAGTTCATTGATCTGAATTGTAAAGTGTTAATAACATATTTTAGTAGTTTTATACTTCTTCAAGAATCTTTTATGGAAATGTGAAGTACTGTGATCTGGAGTTGCACACAGAAAAGTAATTTGAGACCCATTTGCTAGAAGTCATGAAGCTGAGCTTGATAAAGTGTTGGCCGTGCAGCAAAGATGGGGGCTTTACAAGAGACAGATGAGATGACATTGCAGAGGGGTACTAGAGGGGGAACTACAAGAGCCAAGAAGGAGAAGTTCCTTAGAAGCAGCCAGAAAAGAAACTCTGTGTATGAGACTGAATCTTAAATTCTACTTCTCTTCTGGACATAAGTCCTTCTGACTACAAGATTTAACCTCATAACCTGTTTCACCTCCCTAGCCCAGGACTACTGAGAACAATCTCAAGGCTGCAGGAGGATGCCTGTTTCTAGAGATTAAAGCCTACACTTACCATGCAAGCAAGCAAACAAAGAAACAAACAAAAACAAACAACAAAGATCATGCCACTCTTGATTATTTTGTTTTTTAAGTATCTTGCAACTCAGTCATTCTCTTCTGCCTGAACAAAGTGAAAATTTCATCATCCACGTCTTGGTTTTAGCCTACTGGAAATATTAACTAACCCTTGTAAAATCCTTTGAAGAAGAAAATACTCATCGAGTGATACGCTGAAGCACTGTTGGTGATATGGAACTACCCCAAAATACTATCTTCCTGTAACCTATTGCAAACAACAGTTGGTAATCAGGAAGCTCTCTTGATAGTCTCCACAGATGTCAGTCCTTCAGTGAATTCTTCCAGTATCACTATTTCAACATTTCTTAATAATCATCTTTCTTTACTTAAAAGCATCTGTATAACACCTACAAGTATACACAGTTGGCTACTGAATTATTTTCAATTTCTGTGTGATACAAGTACCCATTAATACACTTTTTTATCTGTCCACCCATCCATCCATCCATCCATCCATCCATCCATCCATCCATCCATCCATCCATCCATCCTTGCTTTGATATAGGTGACATTACTCTAGCACTCAAAGACTTTACAAGCCAGTGGATTTTTCCTGCCAGTATCCAGAAGAGGGATGCAGTCTTACTAACATTTTGCAGTGTCACAGAAGTCACATAAGTGATTGAAAAAGAAAAAAAACTCTCTTGTCCAAAACTTAATGGAAATCTATTGCAGAAATTAGTTTCCTCCACAAATTCAATATGATTTTTTTTAACTGGTGATAAAACTTAGTATTTTTTTTTTGGTTCTTGTGGTCTTTTGTTTCTCATTTAAGCTAGGAACCATTCAGACCCACAATGACTCTTGCTGATACCACACTGACAGGTATCCTGAATCAATACCTCTTCTTGTCTTAAATTAGAAACTTGGAAAGAATCTCCCTGGAGGTATTAATTCCAGGAATATTCTGGTTTCTGCTTTTAAATGTTCTAGAATAGGCTGTTTCTGTTTCTGACTGATAATGTTTGAATGCTTGAAATAGTGTTTGTAACAGAAGTCATATTTGATGTTAACTAGTGAAGTCACCTGATGCAACCTTTATTTTTCTGCTTTTCCATTTAACACTGCTTTGAAATATTCTACTTAATTATCATTATAATCTTTTCTTCTGAGATAATTGGTACCTTCTCAAAACATCAAAATTAATTCTTCTTAAGATGATAGTGTTCTAGGTGTATTTCCATCTGTATGATTTTGGTCATGTCTACTAGTTAATTGACATGATCTTTAAACCTGTCACCTCCCCAAATACTTTCAGTAAAGATGGAATGGCTCCACCATTACACGCCAGACCTTCTGCATCTCCCTTAAGTTTATAAGATGAAAAGAGCTGTCAAATTACATTACTCCCATATCCAGTCTCTAATTTCACCTGCTTGCATGACCATAATAACCACATCATAGAAATAATCCTTGCACTTCTGGACTCTGACATATGGGGAAGACTTATTTGCTTTCTGCTCAGGTGCAATCTTTGTCATGTACAATCACAACTTAGAGATGAACTACAGCTGAGTGAGAAAAATGCTGAGAATATTAACTGAGATCCTTCTTGTCCAAAGACTAGTATTTTTACTCAGACATTGAAAAGATCAAGATACGTCTTAAAAGTCTTCATTTACAGGACCAATATTAGTCTTTAATGGACAGACAAGGTCTCATTTTCTCTTTGTCTTAGGACAATTTTGCTTACAACCAAACAAATGTTACATTGTATGGAAGGAAATAAACATGAATCCAAGCCAGAAACCGTTACTCTCCAGAAACAGATTTTTTTCTCCAATTGAGAAATGTTTAGATTCCACTCCATTTAGAAGTTATAGCCTATTTTAATTATTGATCTGGCATGAACCTCCAAATCCTGTTAGTTCACGATTTTGGCATAAGTAATAGGTAGATACATTTTCTGAATATGTCTTGGGATACAGCCGCTGGATTTCTTAACAGCTTTATAATAACAGGTAGACAAAAGTAGGAAAAATAATAAAGACTGTAACATTACAAAATGAGAAAAGTTTCAGAATAAAACCATTATAGGGGAAGCAGGATAATAATGCTGTGGTTTTAAGAAAGTCAGGATTCAGCAGCAGCAATAAGAAATATTTTTCTTTTTTTCATATGCACTGTTGACCTCACAATGTCTGAATCATTCACAATATGAATTTTGAAATCAGGATTATTGAGCTGAATTCTTGTATTTTTTAGTATTTAAGTTCTCAGATTTTCATTTCAGTTTAATAAGGTCAACTGAATTTCAAAATTTCTGACAAGAAGAGTTTGTGTAATCTGGGCAACAAAATAAGCATAAATGAAAGAGGTAGTGTTTGCTAAAGATACCAAAATATAACCATGAATGTAACAAAATTTACAGGTAATAAAAGACAAGGACACTTTTTACACATCTCTTTATTTAAAAAAAATAAAAATAGTGTATATATAAAATAGCAAAGAACAAGGGAACATTTGTACGATACTTGCAACGGTGTAGCATCCAGAAATACACTAAACAATGTGCTGCTTGACAGAGACCTTTTCAGAGAGAATAAAACTGTAGTTGGTTATAGCTTGATATTTTACAAAATTTACATTGGAGCATCATGGCACAAATATAACCCGAGTAGATTAATAAAGATCTGCTAGCACAACTTGTGGCTACCAGTTGCATTCAAGTTAATGAAACCATACAGGCTTTGATATTAAGTATAGAATCTGGTCCAGTAAGGAGTAAAATCAGTGTTAAGTATCATGAATCTTAAGAAATAAGCCTCTCTAAAATATGAAAGAATGTGCAAATTAGCAAAAGAAAAATAAAGTTTTTGAAAGGGAGCATAGAAAGCCTCTGTTTTAAGACTGTGTTTCATGAGACTTCTTATTCCACTGAAGTAGCAGTACATTGAAGGATTTACCTGCTCCTATTTATTCACATTATAAAAACAAGATATCCATCCAATTAATTGTTCAATGCAATGGACATTTTATTAAAAAAAAACCAGTTCACAATGCTTCGGCATTCAAAGTTTTTGTTCAAATATTTTAAAGGTTTTGTAAAAACTAAACCACTGATGGACTTTATGAATTCTAGCCTATGATTTGTCAATGAGAGCAGAGTACACAAAGTATATACATGCACACTCAGAGTCATATATACCCACAGGTTGATTTTTTTTTCCCTTTCCAGAAAATGGTTAAAATACTCATTTTAATCCATCAAAATTCAACCATCCTCAATTGTATGTGAACATCTGCTTTCATCCAAGAAACATTTTAAACTTCTTGACAGTTAAAAGAACTGTAATCCCTGGAGACAAACACTTTTCTTTTCAGAGAAAATTCATATCATGGATGGCTTTCTGGTAGGAAACTGCAGTACACTCCATGCACTTGTAAGTGAACACACAGCATAGTTAGCTCCATAAGCTTACTGAAACTGCAGCTATTGAATCATTAGAAGAAAATAGCTGAAAAACAATTAAAAATGCTACTTAAGTTTCTGTAAAATTTCTAGGCAGATTATTAGCAGTATTTCTGAAAATCTCAAAGGGTAAAGTCAACTCTTTTTTAATTAATGGATTTTCAATTATAGCCCTTGTTTAATAGTGTTCAAAGTCAGCTTTCCCAGTTACTAGAGGGAAAATAAAGTCAACTTGTAAATGCAACTTACAAGAACAGGAAAATATAAAATATTCTATCTAGTTTTTTGGCCATTCTAAAATTGTGGGGTTTAATGCCTATCTGTAGGTTGCATTCATCTATCATTTAGTATCTCACTTGAGTTGCATTTTGTGCCATATTTTGAACTGAAACAGGATATAAGGTGTGGGATCACTCTTGTTCAGGGACCAGAACCATGATCTTTTGTTCTTCCCAAGAACTGACCATGTGTTCAGCACACTTCTAGGAGTGAGGAGTTCCCTCTGCCTCTGCCAATATGCCCTAACTCATCTTTAATATTGTCTTCAAATAATACTTTTTCCTTTGTCCTACAACACATGAGTTTGAATTGCACTGAAAGTCTATTGCAATATTACAAACTGAAAACACTTTAATAATCCCTCACGTGCTATGAAACAGAATCTAAACACAGCAGCACTGAGTTAAAAGAATTGCACTTCTTCATTGACCTAAATGATTCCTTGCAAAAGAAGGGTTCAAACAATAACACAACTGGTTTGATTTTTACCAGTTCTTACAAGACAAGATCCCTAGTCACTGAGTTGTTACTCTCCTTTTCAAAGGTGTTCAGTACCTAAATTTTTTTATTGAATTCAGTGACAAGAGAGCTTGTTCAAATCCTACCAGTGTCTCATGTATCTTATGAATAGTGCCAGTATAAATACGAATTACTAATTGCATTTGAGTTGGTTTCCTTAAAATGTGGGGTAAATCAGGGTAGTTATCTCTAGCAGACAAAGAAATAAAAATTTCTCTGGGACAAATATATCAACAATGTTATGTGTTAAACTTGTCCATGCCTCTTTAAGCTCATCTTATTATCCTCACTAGTAATTATTATCCAGCAGATCTCTGTATGTATAAATATATTGGTGTGTGAGCAAATCAAAATGAAATCTGACAGTCATATAAGGTACTGAACTGCTTTGATTCAACTGACATAAAGATCTTAGTAAATTATATTAGGACTTTGACATTTAAACACCTAGCAAACAATTCTTGCAGTTTAGGATGCTACTTCCTCCAGCTTATCTGTCATGTCTCCTACAGGAATTACTCCATATCACAGCTACCAAAATGGAATCTGAGCACTTTAGTGCAATGTCTCCCAGGTTAGTCCTAACAGTTAAGAGAGTGTTTAGTTATATCGTGGACTTTCCACATGCTTTTTTTTAACTAAATGATTCTGGCTGTTTAGTACAACATGTTAGTTAGCTACTGGTTCCTTTCCATATCTGAATTGTAAGCCAATGAGTTTCATCTCACAGCTGGAACAGATAGGAAAGTATATGTAGAGAGTTACGCAGCTGAGTTCATCTTAAAAGCTGTCCTCTGAATTGTTTTGTTATGTAAGATGGTCTTCACACAGCTGTACAATCATAATTCTTTCCTTCAACTGAAATCCAGAAACATGTTTAGCAAAGTAGCAGTTTCATTAATGACTCTGCATAAGCGCTATGATGAATTTTCCAAGTAGGTTAGAAGTCCTTAATTTTCTTCCTGACTTCTTAGGTGTTAACCATTATGTCAGTTCAAACAATTCCCTTGGTGACATGGAAAATTTTTCTAGTGGGTTTTCTGTTCTTCCACTGCCATATGTCCATAACAAATTGTTTTACATGGGCAATTGAATCTTACAAAGAAAGAATGTACAAGAACAGTTCTAAAGCAGACAGTTCCCTGAAATTTCTCACCCTTCTTTCAACTTCTGGGTTTTTTTTTTCTTTTTTCATGTGAATGAAAAAATCAGAAATTATTCTTCAAATCCCTGTTTCTAATTTGAGTTGGTCATTATGACTTTACATTCTATTGTTTGTTTTTAAAATTAAATGTCTCTTTATCTCTGCAATTTTCCCCTTCAAGTATACACACAATTACTCTCATTAATGGAAAAATGCAAATGCCAGAATCATAGCAATGTTTTTCTCCTCATATATTTTCTCTGACTTGAAACGCAGGAAATACAGTTTACAGTGTTTTATAAAAGCTCAAGGCTGTATACTGGGCATAACTTAATGAAAGACAGCTACAGTGCAGACTTAATGACTGAGACCAAGTTAAGCACAAAGAAAGATAACAGAAAAAATGTAAGAAGACAGTATTTGCAACTTGTTAGTCTTGACTATCAAGAGTTACTTCTGTAAATAAAATTAGCCTGCTTCACTGTACACTGTCACTGCAAAAACACATGCAAGATCTCCAAAGGTTCATATATGTGTGCCAGTTCTCTTGATCTCTGTCTGAACTACAGTCTTACTGTCTTGCTCTCTCCACAAGTCAAGCAGCATAAGAAGGATGTAAGACAGGAAAGGTGTGCTGGTGAGCTTCACAGGAACACGTGCCTGTGTTCTTATCAGGAATAAAGGAGGAGAAATTGCATCAAAGTAAAAGTAGTCCTAGGAAAAGACACTCAAATTATCCAGAATTAGTCAAATGAGTGGTACATTTCCCAAAGCTGTAAAAAAACCTTGTACACTTATTTATTCTAAAGAAAAGTGTTCATCTTACGCACACAAGCCATCATAAAGTTCCATTCACCATAACTATGTTTCTGCAAAGTACTTCCCTTTCATTCATTCCTGCCTTTAGTTCAGCATTTTATCTGAATAGTTCATCATAGGAGTAAGGTTTTTGAAAAGAGTATCTACCATATTATAATGTCTTTTTTAAATTCTTTTTCAAAGACAAAATATGTGTCTTTACTGCCCACCAGAAATAATTTGAAATCTTTGGACATATCATCTTGTTCATGGTTCTCTCAATCTGGTGGCTACTGTGAAAGATAACAAAAAGTGTTTTAATAAATATATCAATAACAAAAGGAGGATCAAAGGAAATCTCCATCCTAGGGAACATCATCAGCAAGGGTGAGGAAAAGATTTAGGTATTTAATCCCTTCTTTGCCTCAGTCTTCAACAGTAAGACTGGTGATCCTCACGGCAACCAGCTCCCTGAGCTGGCAAACAGGAACAGGGAGCAGAATGGACCCCCTGCAATTCAGGAGGAAATAGTTAGTGACTTACTGAGTCATTTGGACACTCATAAGTCTATGGGACTAGATGGGATTCATCCATCTGAGAATGAATCTGAATGTGGAATCTCAGATCTGGATCTGAGGGAACTGATGGAAGAGCTCACCAAGCCACTCTCCATCATTTTTCACCAGTCCTGGCTCACTGGGGACGTCCCAGATGATTAGAGGCTGACCAGTGTGATGCCCATCCCCAAGAGAGGCTGAAAGGAAGATCCAGAGAACTACAGGCCCAAGAACGCTATGGAGCAGATCATCTTGATTGCCATTACAGAGCACATACAGGACATCCAAGCAACCAGACCCAGCCAGCATGGGTTTAGGAATGGCAGGTCCTGCCTGACCAACTTGTTCTCCTCTTGTGACCAGGTGACTCAGTGGATGAGGGGAAGGCTGTCAATGTCTGCCTGGACTTCAGTAAAGCCATTGACACCACCTCTCATGACATGCTCCTGGAAGAGCTGGCAGCCTATGGCTTGGACAGGTGCACTCTTCGCTGGGTAAGAAACTGGCTGAATGGCTGGGTGCAGAGGGTGCTGGTGAATTGTGTCACATCCAGTTGGTGATCATTCACTAGTGAGGTTCCTCAGAGCTCAGTATTGGTTATAGTCATGTTTAATATCAGTATTAAACATAATAATGGGCGAGGAGATGAGGGGATCAAGTGCACTCTCAGTAAGTTCACAGACAACACTATGTTGGATGGGAGTGTTGATTTGCTGGAAGGTAGGAAGGCTCCATGGAGAGATCTGGAAGGGATGGATTGATGGGCTGAGGCCAGAAGTATGAAGTTCAAAAAGGCCAACTGCCAGGTCATAGCCATTGCATCACAACAACCCCATGCAATGCCCTACAGGCTGCGTAAAGAGTAGCTGGAAAATGGCCCAGTAGAAAAGGACCTGAGGATGCTGGTCATCAGCAGTTGGATACGAACCAGCAGTGCGCCCAGGTGGGCAAGAAGGTCAATGGTGTAATGTCTTATATCAGTAATAGTGTGGCCAGCAGGACCAGGGGTATGATTGCCCCTTGTACTAGACACTGACAAGACCATACCTCAAGTCCTGTGTTCAGTTCTGAGCCCCCTATCTACAAGAAGAACTTTGAGATGCTGGAGTGAGTCCATGGAATGAAAACAGAACTACAGAACTAGAAAATAAGCCCTATGATGAGTGGCTGAGAGAGCTGGGATTCTTTAACCTGGAGAAAAGGAGACTCAGAGGAGATTTTATCGCTCTATATGACTACCTGAAAGGAGATTGTATTGAGGTAGGGGTCATCTTTCTCCTAGGCAATTAGAAACAGGATCAGAGGAAATGGCTTCAAGCCAGAGGAGGTTCAGGTTGAACATCAGGAATAATTTCTTCACTGTAGGGATTTTCAAGCATTGGAACAGGCTTTCCAGGGAGGTGATGGAGTCACCCTCCCTGGAGATGTTCAAGAAATGACTGGATGTGGCACTTTGTGCCATTATCTAGTTGACAATGTGGTGTCTGGCCAAAGATTATA
>JAOXXN010000364.1:14985269-14997205 GCA_026770055.1 Myrmophylax atrothorax | reverse complement strand
GGAAGGAAGGAAGGAAGGAAGGAAGGAAGGAAGGAAGGAAGGAAGGAAGGAAGGAAGGAAGGAAGGAAGGAAGGACTAAAAATATATTAATAACTTTCCAGATGTAATTAAAAACATACATAGGTATAAATGAGCTGAAGAAGCTTCCTCCTATGGGTCTACCCAGCGAGGTGGTGGATTCTCTGATCCTGGAGGTTTTGATGGTGATACTGGATGTGGCACATAGTGCCATGACCTAGTAATCAAAGTGAGGTTGGATTATGGGTTAGACTTCATGATCTCAGAGGTCTCTTCCAACTCAACTGATTCTATGATTCTATGAAATCTAATATTTATTAAATGATAATTCTTGTTTCACATTTTCTCCTACATGACAGATACCAAAACTGAGTTTGTTACCTTCAAAATTCTAGAGGAGTGTCAACTGCTCACCTTAGAGTTATTTAAAAAAGTAGAGAAAGTAGACAGCTCTCATTTCTGTTTGTTGAAATGGTATTGGATTTGGTTCTTGCACATTAATTTATGAACACACATGTACACACATATTTGGTTTTTTCACAAGGGGCAAAAGGATTGACTCTTCCCACAGATCTGTTCTTAGGCGATCATGGATATGGTTAAGGGGATGAAGTCTTCACAAGGAGATGTTTTTCTAGGCTAGCTAAAAGCAGTGTTCAACTTCATAAGCACAGGATCATGGCCTGGAACATTAGAGGACCTAACCTAAATATTGGTCTTTGTTTTCTGTATTGAATTATTTAAACCTGAACTGATCAAAAGCAAAGTAGCACTGTAATATATTAGCTATATTTCTAGTACAATATCTGAGGCATCCCTGAAAGATTTGTCTTCCATTTCATTTGTCTATTTTGGTATAGTTATGCACAAAAGGACAGAAATACAGGGGTTATGACTGAATTTGTTCAAAAAAAAAAAAGAAGCCTCAGAGAGTGTGTAATGATAGGCACATTGTGCTTCCATATACAGTGTATCTCCAGAAAATCATCAAAATATCAATTAAGTAATTGAAAAATCCTTCAGTTTTAGCATAGTTCAAAACCATGTCCCCAGCCTGGGACAGACCCTGAAATTGTTGAGAAAGACCACAGCACCCCCAACTTCAAATTGTTTATGTCAGATGCCATTTTGATCCCAGGTATCTGAGTCACAGATTTACTGCCCATTTCTTTAAGCAGCAGTATCCTCTCCAGCATGTGCGGCAAAGTGCAGCAGATGGGCCTGTGCTAAAGGCAGAAGACCCTGGGGTGTCTGCATGCAGGAAAAATGTAGCCATGCGGCTTCATAGCAAGACATTAGGTAGCTGCCACCTGCTCTTCTGCACCACCACAAGGGTTAGCATTTGCCTGCAGAGGATGGAGAGACAAGTGGGGAATAGGTACCACCAGCCATCCCAGATGATGTGTTCCCCTTTCAAAGCTGTGGGATTTTAGATAGCTGTACAGTTAAAGCCAAAAGGTAACATTAACTTAAAATCCAAAAGCACAAGCACAAGCAGCCTGACTCCCGCAGAGCGGCAGCATGTGGGGCCATGTACTGGTTTCTTGCTGGTTTTCCCAAGAGTAAAACACACCTGTGCTCCACTCTATGTACTTTCCCATCTGTGCACAAGGCAGATTGCATGGCACTTCACATCTGTGGAGGAAAACTGAATAAATTTTAAGAACTGCCTGTTTTGAGCTCTAAGACAAGGTCAATGTTACTTTCAGGTTAATCTACACTAAGTTATTTCCTGTTTTCAGTTATCAGCTTTATGTTCATGTGTGTAAACAATGTGATACAACTCACAAATTTGAAGTAATTGACAAGGAATTATTTTTTCTTAATACCTTTAGCTATCAGTTTTGACATGGTGTCAAAATTCTCACGAAAAAATGAAATACTGCCTTAAAAGCCATGTTCACAAACTGAAGCAAGAAGGGAATAATTGTGTAAATAGCAAATTTTCTCCCAAAATTTTAAAATTTTGAGATTTTTCAAATTTTTGGAGGAATTTGATGGGTTTTTTACTTTTAGTTTTACATGATTCTGGTCCTTCTAGCTTTCAAAGAAACAAGAATTTTTCCATTTTCCTAAGTGACAAAACATATTAAGGAAAGGGAAAAAAATATTTCACAGAAACAGGGGGAGGAGGGACGAGGACAAAACAAGGAAAATAAAAAGTGCAGCTATCCTCTAAAAAAGGTCAGAATACTGAATAATGCCAAAAACTAAACTATTCATAAAGTCAAAAATTTCATAGAAGTTATTTGACAGACCAAAAATTAAGAAGTCTCTATACTTACACAGAAAAATTTGCCAGATTTCTAATTTTTGAGCAATTCCATTGGTCAAAAACTATTTCAGATGGCTAAATAACATTTCAGACAAGAGTGCTTTATAATGGCCTTTAGAGAAACTGTAAGAGACAGAGTATTTTATTTTTTAAATTGTTTTATACGTAATTTAATTTGCCTAGACACATCTGTATTTCTGTGTTAATTCAAATGGTTGGAAAAGATCTTCAAGGACCTTAAATGTAATAGAAAGTCCTGAATAATACAGACAGCCCTAACCTTTCATTTACCCTTATTCAGTGGTTTGTCAGAAACACTTCTGAGAATCATAACCAGCAAAGTACAATTCCATTTTTGTAACTAGAGAATCCACACTACCAAAAGTGTAAAGGCTGTTGGATACTTTTGTAATTCTTTTCCTCCACTTTTCATGTACATATTTTTGGATGGGGTTTCTTCATTACAAAAAGAAACAGACTGTTCCACGTTTGGTTAATGACATATGAGAATATATATACTTTTTTTTTGATAAGTGTATAAAACCTGATGATATTGTTACTGCCCAGCAAATCACAAAACGGTTCTGTTAGCAAACACTACGCATCATTTATCTTTCTGTATTTCTCCTATGTCAATTGTGATCACAAATAACTGTGTTTTATGTCACATTTAAATTAGAGGAAGAAGTGGGTATCTTAAGCAGTCTCCTTAATATGATATGGGGAAAAAGTAACAGTGATAGCTTCTGCAAGGATAAGTGTGAGTGCTACATTCGCAGAACAGATAATACAGGGATCTGGTGAACTGTAGCATGTGGGACAGCAACTTCAGAGTGCAGCCAGCCTCCTCTTGGCATAGTGAGGGAGCACTTGTATCTCCTCCTGCCCCTCAAGTGTTTAGAGTGTATACTAAGTGATATTGAAAGGCTTTTTATCAGCAATCAGTTCAAATAAGTTAAGCACTTTACTTTCCCAATAACTAATCTTAAATGCATCTTTAAATTCAACTTTAGCCAGAAGGCTGAATGCTATCTTGAAGGGAAAAAAAAAGGTTAAGAATGACAAGAACAATGAGAACTAGAGATACTCTTAAAACTTCTTTTTGTTGTTTATTCTCCTCATATTTTCAAAATACTAGCAACAAAGTTATGACTGAGGGTAGTGTATTTTTTCTTAAGCACCACATTTGATATGCAAGAAGAAAAAGCAAACAATATTTTATTCATTTATAAGGGAAACTATGCCTACGTACATATAAAAACCATTTGGTTTTCATCAAATCCTTATCAATGGCTTTTGTTTATTAAAGGAACAGAGATGTTCAACATCTTTAAACACTTTCAATATCACTCCAATTTTGTCCATAAAAGATGATTCTATTGCAGAGCCAGGGCTGCTTCTCCCATTCCTGCATGGAGTAGCCAGCTTCTTCTGGACTTGCAGGAAGCTCTTAGAGTCCTCTTAGTCCACCTTAGGGCTAAATCTGGTCTGTAGATGAGATCGGTAAATTCTGTACTTATGGACTTGGAGTATTATAATGGAAATATTACATGTTTGACAAACTCATATTTAGTTCATATTTGCATTGTTGATTAGTGTTCCATCAGTGAGACAATACCTCTGTTCGAACAGCAATGGCCTAAAACTCCACAGCTTTCAATATTGAAGAGGTTTAGGGCTTGATTTGTCACCTAGTTTTGGCTATCTTAAGCTCATATAACCAGTATAACACACCTGTTTGTGCTCTTTGATACCCACTGGGAGACTCAAGCACCTAAATGGCAATATATCCAGGTAACTTTGACACTGAAAGATGAAACTCTGTTCTGTCATATCCATCTGATATCTATGTCTATCTGATTTCTATGGTAACTGTAGAAGAAAACGGAGAACTACCTTAGAACAACAACTTGCAGCAACTGACGTTAAGAGGCATGAAGCTGAGTCTTGCCTCTAATAAAGATGTGTTTTGACTTTAAACTTCAATGTTTCCGTTTGCCGGTTCCTTAGAAAAGATTCCTGCAGAATCTTCCTGCAGAAGTCAACATTACATGTTGAACTGAAACTGCCACTAACTTTAACAGAGAGAAATATTCTGCATATGTTCTATTGGTGCAAAATATAACAGCTATTAAATAAATAAATAAATAATAAACCATACATAATTAAACTACCTTTAAGGATAAGGAGATATTAAATGCATGTCCCATGAGACACTTAGGTACCTATTTCCAAAGTTATATCTGGTCCTCAAAAAAAAAAAATTTCCAAACCTTAAAACCATTATTTCAAATATATCAATCAAAATCTGCTCCAGATTTTGTTGTGGTCAGTGCAATTTTTCTTATTTTGCACCAAAACATGACAGAAAAATTGGTCAATATCACTTGTATACACCTACATATTCTCATACTGTGCAGAAGGAAATTTCCCAATTAGCTACTTACAGTTCTTACTTACAACATAAGGACTTTTCTCATTATATATCTAGAATTAATTTTTAATAAGATGAGATAGTGAAAATTGTGATGTGGGTTTATTGAATCCAGGATCTGTCGCACTTATGCACTTGACGTATCTTTTCTATGCAAATCGTCTGAGAGGGACATAAGTCATTTTTAATAAATGTGGGGAAAAGGTCTGAGGTGAAATGAGGTTGGTGGTTGGGGCTCAGATTCTAATAAGATAAATTAAGGCTATCACTCAGCTAACACTCGGTGCAGTTGTCAGCAGTCCTGGTTTTAAAACGGAAAGAAGATGGAAGAAAAGATTTAAAGATGAATGAGCCATATAGGCTAAAACCCCCTCTCACTTCAGTAGGCAGTGATTCTGTAGGGTCAAAGTTGAAGAGTGATGGGAAGAGTATTAAGAAATCAGGCAATTTAGAATGGAGATATATTCTCACAGACATGAATTATCTCTTCAGAAGTTATAAATTTGGATACAAACAGGCTACTTTTTCTGGACATTATAAGAGAATGTGGCCTGATCTCTGCAGCTATGTCTGGGTTTTCAAGTTTCCAATAAGTTTCCAAATTTTGATGAAGAGCAATTATCTTGTACAGACCTGTAACCCATTTTCATACAGACCTCCACATCACTTCAGAGAGCTACATACATGAAAGGAGAGTAGAACAGGTTCTTTAATTTTCAGATAGCATATTTGATATATTATACCACCTAATCTACACTGTTAATTCTCTACAGTGATGTTTATAGAGTAGCTGATATAACATATATAGAGCACTGTAAATATGTCAGGTTTTATTGTTTATTTTAACAAATGGATAGGGTTGCATTAGCATTGCAGAAAATGTATAAATATTGAGTCAAAAAGCTGGTGTGCACAATAGAAGACCAACCCTTCTAACCCTCTTAGAGAAAACCAGCCATAAATAAAGTTCATCACCATTTTTTCAACAAAACAATTAATACATAATTTATCCCACAAGTACTATCATGCCTGTTGTTACCAATGGCAACTGAAGAATTTTAACACTTCTAACACTACCCTGTGAAGACTATATCTGTTAGTATATCAAAAGAAAGCACGTAATGGTACATACTATAACAGCATTTTATTTGTAGTGGAATCTATCAGGGTAACTTTTAATAACTGTATGGGCTGAGTGCTAAAGTATGCAGCTGACAAATGTTTGTATTATTCTGACCATGTGAAAACAAAATCAATAAATGCATTTTTGTAGCTAAGGAAATAGTTATGCATCGTCTTAGGTCATGTCTTGCTCATTTACTTTATATCTTCCTGTATGTAGAAAGCTCTGTCCAAGAATATTAATGGTATACAGCTGTATATAATTAGAGCCCTTTTTTATTAAGTAAACTTTGTTTAAGTAGGTTATTAACTGATTGAATACAGCACATTTATATTCACAATCAATTATCCAAAATTTAGGAGATTTATTTTATTTTAGATGGACACCAGACTTTATCTAAGACTTCTGTTCTGGGAAATGGGTTTGAAATCTCATAAGTAGGACTTTCAGTTATGTTATCAGTACTGTCCTGCTTTACCAGGACCAAAAGCAAGTAAAAGGTAACTAGCACCTCATTATACACTGTGAATAGAAGAGGAAAAGAGTAAAGGGAATTTTTTTCAAACCTACTTCCCAGCCATGAGTAGTTAGCTGTTTAGATCGATCTCAGGTACCTGACATATCACAGCCCAGGGGAGCATGACTAAGAGAACAGCAACCACATTAGTAAATCTTCAGGGCCACCAACTGGCTACTACATATGGATGGCAACATGTCTTGCCTTGAAGACAAAAAGGGAACAGAGAAATACCAAAAGACAAACATTAGATACGAACAGAGCTAAAAGCAAAATGCTGTAGTGATTGGATGCCCTAGCACCATTTGACACAGTTTGACATTTTGATAACATTTTCAAAATAGTAAATTTTGATGCCAAAAGTTCAAAATAGAAAAATTTCTACACTGAAAGCCCATTTTCTTTTAACAAAAATATTTGCAATATAATTCTTTAACAAAGCCTTTTGTGCTCTGTTAAACAAAGGTTTCAGCACCTGACTGCATTTCATCATCTTATGGCTAAAAGTCCATATTCAGACCAAGTACATCAGATTTGCTTTTCTGCTATCATAAAACAGAAGAAAACATTTGCTGCTCAGTGAACCCCAAAGTGTCAAACTGGCTATAATAGGAGAGTTTTCATCTCTGTATTCACCAAACTCTAAAACACAGTATGCTCTGTTTCAATGGATCCTTATCATATTGTCATACCATACACAGAAAGAGGATGAAATGTCTAGAGGACAGATGATTCCTGCATGAAGTCTTCAAATTTAATACAAGTACCACTTTTGTATTTTTAGGTTGAGAGGCTAGCACACTTTTGTGTAAGCATATAGTAAAAATCTAATGTTCTGATGAGTTAAAGTAACAATTTAGTAATTTGTGTTAACTACAGAATGTGATCAAGTGTCAGCTTTCTAATAAACCGTTTAAAAGTTTAGCATGATTGAAGTGTTGAAATATTGACTCAGAAATGCATGCTAATGTTTAGAACTAAATCTTGATTATATCCTTTTCAGCTGATATCATCAGAAAATATCCTTAAAAATAGTAAATATTAAAAATTTAGTTGGATTGCAACCCTTTCATTTGTTTAAAAACATAAACATTAGATTTGGTTTGATTGATGGAGTTTTACAAATCTTAAGATTGAAGAATTGAACAAGAATAGTGTTCGTATATGTCAAATTGTGTGAATATTTGAAATATAGCTGCCTGGCATTTGAACAAGCCTAGGGTAATAAACACTTTTCAGTGACACATGGGATTTTATTTTAAATGAGTTTATCTCTTCTTATCTCTAATACTTGAACTTGTGTGGATTGCAGTGTAAAAATAAACAGTGCCATTTTCTGCATATGTGTCTTATATCCTAAGTAATGATTCTAAAAAATATCCTGAAATTTCTGCTCTTATTGATTGAATAACTTAATTTTTTGGCCTACTTTTAAAAAGAACAATCAATAAAATATGCAAACCAAATATATTTGTCTTTGTAAGCACTCTGCAAGCTAGATATTAATGTCTTGAAAATTACCCGTGAGTTAAGGTGAGACTATTTGCTTTTCGACTGTGACAAAATGAATAATAAATACAAGTATTGTTGAAACATGGTATACTTTCTTTCTATATTTAAAGGCAGAAGAATTTCACCCAATACTACTTTATTTCAGAGAGGAATTAAATTAATTAGGGGGAACTGAAAATAAGTATGAAAACCCAAACATTTTGTTCCTGTCATAAATTTTTTGCAAAATGCCTATAAAACATTGCAAAGTGAATCACTTGATTCAAAAAGAATTTCAAGAGTTTGAAAGATTCATTTTATCTGAAGTATCTGAAGAAGAATTTTCACAGACATAAGAGTTTCTCTCATAGAGATTATGCAGCCCTCCTAACCAGCCCTGCTAACTTATGGTCTACAGCTCTTTTGCCCTTCCTAGATAGACAAAGTCCATCTGGTTTGAGGAGACTAGGTAACATGGAGTTTGCCCCATGATCAAAAAACCCCAAAATTTTGACGTTAGCACAAGTCCCTAAGCCACCTATTGCTAAGTTCAGCTTTCCTATACCTCTCCTCATTTATCCTGGCTAGCACAGGAACTGAAGCAGTTACTACCTGTGCTCCTGTCCCATGAAGTGATCAGGCCAGCACCTTAAAATCTTTTTTAATTACCCTGGTACTTCTTTCATTGATGTCATCACTTCCAACCTGGACAACCGACAGCGGGTAATAGTCTGAGGGCTGAATTAGCTTAGGAAGGCTCTTAGTAGTATCCCTCACCCTGGCCCCAGGAAAGCAGCAAATCTCCCTGTGGGATGGGTCTCACTGACATATAGGGCCCTCAGTTCCCCTCAAAAGACAGTCACCAATTACTACAACCCTTCTCCTTTTCCTTGTAGCTGTAGTTGTAATCCATCTTGCAGACAGGGGGGAACCAGAAGACCTTGTAGACAGATCTGCCTCCTGACTGTCTTCCATCAGACTTTCTGAGTCCAGGGTTATACACCTGTTTCTTAAGGGCACTCCAGTAGGTGAAAGGGGTCGAGAGGGGCTGTTTTTGCCTCTACAACCAGGCACCTGTTTTCATTCCTCCCCATCCATATGATCTGTTCTATCTGCCTGATGGCAGGAGGGGCTGGGCTGCACCACCTTCTGCTGGGCTTCGTTAGGAGTCAAAAGGGTGTGACTCCACCAGGCAATTTCCCTTTCACTCTCCCTCATGCTTCTGAGCCTTTCCACCTCTTCCTTTCGCTCTGCCACCAGACACAGCAAGTCGTTCATAGCTTCTCACACTGTCCTCCAGTAGCAGTTCCAGGTTCAGTCTGTGCAGCCAGAGGCCGGAGTGGCTGCATGCTTTTTAGATGATTCTGTCTGTGTTGACACACCTCCACTGGTAACAGGAGCAACAGCTTTCAATTTTTTTGGAAGGCATGACTGCCTTGAGTTGTGGGGAGAAAAAAACAAACAAAAAAACCCCCTGCGCTTGTGTCCTGCCTGTGCGAACTGCCATGCAAATGGCTGTGCCATGCCCTCACTGCCGTGCCACGCCCCTGTTTGCCCGTTCCTGCTCACCACGCTCCCCAGAGATGTTTTTAAAGCCTTCTCAACTCCCTGCTAATGAGCAAGCCTCGCCTCTCACTCACCTGAAAACAGCTGGAGGAGCAGCAGCCAAACCCTAGCAGGAAATTTCAGAGTACTGCATTTACCTTCCCATGAACACTTTATTTATCTGAAATTTCACTGGACTTCTAGTACACAATTTTTTAAGAAGAATCCAGATATTCAGAATTGGTTTTTCTTCCTTGGTTGCCATACTGCACACATACCTGCAAAATGTCCTGCAAGTCATTATTGCTTAGTCTTCTATATTTGAGTCATATGCACAGTTTCTAACAGAAACATCATTATTCCTCTTCCTATTTTGATAACCATTATGTTAAAATTCAACCTAGAAGTAAAAGTATAAAATTGTGAAAACATGTAATTAAAACAAAGAGGTATTCTTAACTTTCAAGGTCTGTCAGATATTGAAAAGACTCTCTCTGGTGATGTGATGGAATGATATGAATGATTTAAAACTCATCTAGAAGGAACATAGAGAGATTATATGACAGAGAATGATACAAAGAGATAGCTAAATGACATTATATGTCTTCCCATCAAAATTTCTTTGTTTAAATGTACAATTCTGTTCAACCATCTCTGTAACTTTTTCTTGATCAAGATCAAAATTCAGGCTCTTCTTTGATCCTGGTCATTCACAGTGACAACAGGATACCATCAGACATTACACAGGCAGTTTCTATGGAGCCATTTTGATGGGCAGGATACAAAACAGTAACTTAATCTGTAATCTTAAATTAAAACTTAAAATGAAATTTAGTTGGGAATTTTCAGAAGAAAATATTTCTTATGCAACACATGGAAGCCTAAATGGGAATACCGTAATAACTGTGTGTCCAATTATTACTAGGTACCAGCTATTCAGGTGTAATGTTCTCATGGAGTGACTTGAATTATTAAAATTTTTACCATCAAAGGAAAGTGTGTGTGTGTGTGTGTGTGTGTGTGTGTGTATGTGCAGTTCTCATATTACAATCGATAACAACTCCTGTTTCTAGTGTGACTACATTCATCTCTGTGAGTTTGAATAGAATTTCTGTCAGTAATCTGGCTTCTGCCAAACAGGAAACAGATATAAACTAAGCAATAAAAAATATTCTGAAAGTCCAATTGTTTAAAATATCACATTTAGCCATCAAATATTCAGAATTAATATAGTTGATTTAGGGTTCCAGTTCAGTAATTTTTTAGTTTTTCATTTAGTAGAGAGAAGAAATGTTGAAACACAAAACTTCCTCAAAACATCTTAAATTGGCTCTTAAGCAACAAATGATACCAGTACCATTTAAAATTTACATTATGTAATCCCCATATACATTGTATACATACATATGCCACAACTAATACAGATTTATGTTATTATTTGTATAAAATTTTTATATTTATGCTATGTCTGCAATATAGATATCACATTAAAAGGAGGTACTATGTACTCTTAGAGGTAGATTCTATTTTTAATATTTTTAATCTCTGAACAGTTTCAAAATTTGGACTGACTGCCTTCTTTCATAATTGAAAGATTCCTAAAGATTTATCCTGTCATCTTCAATCTTCCTTTTGGAAGCATTATCATCATAACTTAAAATAACATTTCCTCAGTGATTTTCCCTAGCAAGAGCCCGCATGCACATCAAATCAAGTATGTCAAAGCAGGTTTCCATAGGATAAAATTCAGTCATTTTCAGCATCTTCAAAAAGGTGCTCATACGGTCTTTGCTACTACTAATGCATTTCAATAATGAAAACACAGATAAGGCCATAAAGATCCCTTACGTATTTTACAAAACATAAGCCAGAGCGTTGAGTACTGTTTCCTTCACCTACGGGGAATAAATAGAAAAGAGTAGTGGATGTAATGACTACATACGGGTTTAGAAAACAACATTAATTGCTTGTGTGCATAGAATTTTGCATAAATAAACAAATGAGTAACAAAAGAGTGGATGGCTGAATGTGGACAAAAGGAAGTTATTGCTGTTCTAGGGAAGACTTGGTTGAATACATTAATTTAGTCGTGCTGCAGCTGAAGTCAATGGGAGTTTCACCTTGACTTTCAGACTAAATTCCAAACCACCCTGCAATCTAAAAACATAAATGAAGAAAATTAAAGTGGATTAATGAAACAAAGACACATGAACACATTTAAAAAATATTTCCAAAAATTAGCAGAAACCATTTTAATTTCGGCTGAAACTCTAATGATGTTAGAGTATACATCCAAGCAGGAAAACCATTTTCACATTTTACAGCAAGCCATTACATTGCAAGGAGATCAATGCAGAGACTGCTTCTTTATGCATTCCTGGTGCTTTTCCACAGCCCACTGGAAGTATCTGAGATGGTGTCTTAATTTGAGAGAAAAACAAAAATGTTTACCAAAGAAAACAGAGGAGAGGATTCCTCCACAATAATCACATCACTCCTTATTAAATTTAAGAAAAAGGAACTTTAATTAGAA
>JAOXXN010000364.1:14959917-14971664 GCA_026770055.1 Myrmophylax atrothorax | reverse complement strand
TCATTTTTGAGGAACTCCACATCAGTGATGTCAGAGCTGCACTATGCAGAATTACAGAGCAGCAAACAGTTTGGCTCAGAGGCTGAAATGTGCCCTCTGGAAGTCCAGCATGGAAGTTTTATTGATGGCCCTCCTTGCATCCCTGAGTATTGAAAACTCTATTATTTCATAGTCACTGTGCCCAGACAGCCTCCAACTACAACATCTCCCACCAGCCCGTCTCTGTTTGTAAACAGCAGATTTAGTGGGGCCCAATCCCTGGTAGGTTCATTTACCAGCTGAAGCAGGAAATTATCCTCTATGCACTCTAGGAATCTCCTAGACTGCCTCTTCTCTGCTGTGTTGAGCTCCCAGCAGATATCTGGCAGGTTAAAGTCACCCACAAGAACAAGGGCAGCCGGTCTTGAGACATCTTCCAGCTGCTTGTAGAACAATTCATCCCCTTCATTCAAAGATGATAGAAATTTACCTTCAGAGTAGAAATACATGAAGTTTTTCTAACACTCCTTTAAAGCATTTTGCCTGCATTTTAAGCCTTGTCTTTCTGAAGAATGAATGGCTGCTTTGTACTTTTCTATCTCCCATTCAAAATCTGCATTAAAAGTATCATAAAGATGATAAATAATAACTCTATTTTATAAACAAGTTAATTAATTTATTTGTCTTTTGAAGTCAGCATGAGAAGTGACTTTGCCTACCGTCCCACAGGCCATATATATATTTTTATGCTGCTTCTTCGTGAAAAATTAAGTGGTCAGGTAGAAACTTACTCCAATGACAGTTATTTGCAGTACTGCTCCAAAATAGGAAGAGCTTGCAATAAAGCAATAGAAACAGAGCATGAGATTTTATGAGGGCTGAATCTTGATGGAGGAAAATATACAAGTCATGAAACACATCCCAGAGGGCTGAATATTTTTCAGTGGTTTTTTTTCTCAAATGTGTAATGAAATCCTAAGGCATTTGTTTCTAAAATCTCTGCTATATACTCTTCCTTCCCTATAATCTCGTCAGCTCTGGGGCAACAGAATCTCTAAGGTCAGCCTTTCTGTTAACTACAACACTTATATTTCTCCTCCATTTCATGGCAGTAGAAAGGAATGGATGATTTCATTTTAGTGAGCTGCTCAACCCAACACCAGGAACTGGGTGACTTTTTTTTTTTAGCTGTCAAGATTGCCAGCAATAGCACTGCTCACAGTAGTATTAACCGCATCTATAAACCCCAGTCCCACTTCTCTTGGCTCAGCCACAGTCATATGTTCTTCAAATTTCTTTCTGATATTTCAGACTCTCTTTTCCACAACATGAAGAGAAATGTGTGAGATAAACTGGCATGTTTTATGAGACCAGTATAGCATGCATGGGTGAATGTTACATTATCAGTATAAATGACAAAAAAATTTTCTGACCCATAACATATGTTTGGGTGAGAAGAGGGAGATGCAAGAAAAGCATCAATGACAGGATACTGCTATTCTGTCTTAAAACAGATGTTTCTTTTAATAAAACAGGAATAGTAATAACAACAACAAAAAGGGTTTTTAGTGCTCACTATTCTTTCCTTGAAAAACAAAATTCTTTGGGAAATTAAAATATTCTAAAAGGAGTCTCTTCTCCATTCCTAAAATGACCAACTTAAATTTTCACTCTATCTGGCACTGATTGAAGAATCAATACTGCAGTACTCATATCAGAAATCTCTCTTTCCCCAAATAAATCTTCAAACACAAAATAAACATCTGTATAACTATAAACAATATTAAAGCAGACCACAGAAAAGTACTTGCTGGTTGTTTTAAGTGATGTTACAGTGGGGATGCCATTAAAATTTTTGTGAGTGTACAGATGATTTTTAACATGCAGTTGTCTAAAATGGTAGTCCATAAAAAGGAAATAGAAAGTAAGCTTTGTTGTCTATGGAAATCACTCTTTAAAAGGTTCTTTCGATTATAATATATTGTAGCATGTCTGCAAATGCTGACTGCAGTAGTAAGTTCACTTTACAGCCAAGACATGAGAGCTGGAAGTGTAGTTCCCAGACAGATGAGAATGGCAAACTTATTTGTTAAATCATCAGAAAGGCACCTTTGTGCTTTCTCTCCTTCTGTCTTGCAGATTTGCAGGAATTTATACATAAACAGCTTGGAAATTTTGTCATTATCATTCCTCAACTATAATTCCTCAAACCCTCTCAAAACAGTCTTTTTCTACACTCCCTCCATAGGTCATGATGTAAGTCAAGCTGCTGTTCCCTTCGGTTACCCTGACTGTGGTACTGCTGGCCAAAGCAGGATGAATGGCACAGGGTCACAACACCCTCCCTCAGTACCCCACAGGAGCTGCTCCATCTGCCAAATGTGGCTAGGCTTGCATGGAAAGGTAACTGCTTCAGTTAGATGTGCAACACCCAGGCCCCACCTTGCTCTGCCCTTGTACCATTCTTAATTTTCTACCTAAGCTAAGAATTTCTTGGGATGGTCTTTTCTCTTCAGGATTCTGCATACTTAGACCTCAGCAGTAGTTCTGCATTCTAGTAATAATGAGTATTCAAACAGAAGAGTTGTCTTGTCTTTGCTATTGCTACAGGAACAGACCTCTTTGAAAGCAGCACCCTGTTCTCAGTGGGAGACCATTCACCCCTCCAGCCATGGGGCTCCCACTTGTCATGCTGGTGGCACCAAGACAGCGAAGGCTGCACATGGAGTGCAGAATTGTGAATGACGAGGAAAGTGATGTTTCACTGGAGGCAGACACTTCCAGCGAGTAGTTCTTGGGGTCACTTGTTATTGGCAGAGATTTCCTGAGTCCATAGGGGATTCCTGACATTTCCTCATTTTCTCCCACCAGGTCTGAGGTTCAAGTAAATAAATAAACTATAAATGACAAAGAGAAAGGCCAGGAGAGGTTCCAGCTAACATCGTGCAAATCCAGAATGGTTTTCACTCCAGCTGTATTCCTTTTATATTGACAAATGAAAACACAAAGTCATAATTGGGAAAAAAGTGCTAAAGAACTGCTCTGTCAGAAAATTATTCACACACAAAAATAGTTGTTTATATTACATTCTTTCTCTACATGTTTATAATATAATCTCAGCAGAGTGATTCCTAGATAAAAGGTAAGGTAAAAAGGTAAAGGTATAAGGTTAAAAAAAATCATTTGTCTATTATTTTTATGGGACTAATGAAAAGTAAAAAGAAAGGTACATACCTATCATCAGCTCTAATTCCATCACCTCCTCTTATTGAACAGCAGTACAGTCTATTCATACCTTATTTATATTGAAAGACTCCATCATGTACAAACAAAAAGTTTTTAATGAAAAATGTTATTTATATGTTGGCAGCAATATAACTAGTTTATCTGCATTATTACTGACACAAGGAGTGCAAACAACCTTTAGCTAGTAGATCTAAATGCTGGACAGACAAGGTCTGATTCTTATACAGCAGGCTAAAATGAGCTTTAGCCTTCTGTTCAGTAAAATAGCATTTTGGTTAAGTGGACAGTAAAATTCAATAATACACATGTACCAAACTTAGGTTATTTATTTTGATGTTCAGTTCAGTTCAAGATCCCCATAAAGTCATACTGTTTAAATGAGTACCATGCTACTAGATCAAGGAATTTTAAAATCAGAGTTTTTGCAGCCAAAAAGACACATTTTGTGATATGCTCGATTATCTGGTTATTCCTGTTGAAAACATAAGCCATGAAACAGCAGCTTCCTATTTAAATTGCTGTTATCAGGCTTCAGAGTCAGTATCCACAAAGTGGAGACTTAATTAATCCAGTTCTTCTGGATTAATCCCAGAATTTCTGCTTTCAGCTTTGAGATCTGAAATAAAGGATTTTCATGACTGCACCATTCCTGTGGACTCCTATGTGGACAAGACTTCACTCTGTTTTTGTTTCAGGCATGGTGATAAGCAACAGACAATTTAAGTAACCTGCCATTTGCAGTCTTGATCTGAGTGGAGCCCAATTCTTCCTCTGGAACTTTAGTGCTTATTTACCTTAAGATACTTCTCATGAAAAACAAGCTTGCTTTGGCCAAATATGTGTAATGTTTACTCCATTTATTCCATAGTAACTATTGTCCTTAAAAAAAAATATTTGCCTCAAGCTGAAAGCCCTCCTCATTCTAAAATAACACTAAGCTAGTTTACATAGAGACTTTACAATCACATTATTTTTCAATAACTTATTTTCATTGATTGGTCCAACAGTTTGACATGTTATTTATGGGCTACTGTGATGAATCACATCCGTTTCCAAGGTAAAGTAAGCAAATTCTCTGTTTATAGGATTAAAGTTGAAGGTCAAACTTTGATTATATTTTCCGTTCTACTACAGCAATATAAAGCAAGGCCTTTAGACTTCAGAATTGGCAACCAGTCATATGAGATGCTTTTATACTTAAAAATTGACCACAAATTTTGAGTAAATCATAATTAACATCCATGAGGTATGAAGCCTAGCAGATGACTATGATAGACTCCAAGAGAAATTTATTTTATGTTTTGAATATGTATTTTAATTTTTTTTACCTTGCAAAGAGGATTTATTTATTTTTAATCTGTTTTAAGGAAAGAGTTTATATCTAGTGGAGTGTGAGAGCTGGGGAAAAAATAACCTTCAGTACTTATAGTGTCTTGCAGTATTTATCTAACTCACTGGCTCACTGCTGTTGAACTTCTACCACTGTATATTTATCAGTAAGCCATTGGCAAGTGCAAGTGAAATTTGCCATGTCCAAAAATGTAATGTATAAACAACATTTAACCCCCTTTTTTAGCAACACATTATTAAAGTCTGAGTTGGGATCTCAGAGCTGCTGAAGCACCGGCATCCTTAAATTGTAAAGGACACTGTGCAATGTCATAAAAGTAATTACTTGAATGCCTTCCACTCCAGCCACAAACTATGCCCAGCACACACACACATTCACACTGGGGAAGGGAGTGGGAAGAGACTGTGGAAACTTTTGTGTTAGAAGATAAACACATGCCAATGAGAATCACATTCAAAATATCCCAGTGAATAATTTAACAAAGGAAGCATGAAAAGGAAGATTGTGAAGTGCATCATTTCAGCAAGCTGTGGAAAGGCTACTTAGAAGGTTCCTTGTGCTGCAATGCAGGGATTGTTGCATTTAGGTTACAGGTACTGACCTTGCTTCATCATCTAGCTTTATAAACCTGTCGCTAACACGCCTGCCTTTTTTGTCTTGGAAGGATTTATGTCAAATCATTTGTTGTTGCATACATTGTTATGCTGAGACTTTACAAATCCTGGCTTCTTACTGTAGCCATCCCTTTAGGTCAGGATTAGGGAACGTTTTTGGTGCATCCAATGGAAACAGATAAGTCAAGCAGGCAACACAGAAGACAAGCTTGGCTGAACAGAAATCTTCTCATGGAAATAAGGCCAAAAAGGAAGGTGTATGCCCAGTGGGAACAAAGTCAAGTGGCATGGGTAGAATTCAGAGATTCTGCTTGCTGCCATAGGGAGAAAATTTGTGCAGTCAAAGCTCAGTTGGAGCTGAGGGTCCCCAGAAATTTGGGGGGACAATAAAAGAGGTTTTTTTCAAATTTATCAATGGCAATAGGCAGCATAGAAATATCATCAGCCCATTACAGGATCGGAATGGCCACCTCACAAACAGGGACAGAGATAAGGCAGATGTGTTTAACACCTTCTTTGCCTTCATCTTCAACACAAATGACAGACCAAAGGGGTCTCAGTGCCTTGAGCTGGAGGACCATGACTGCAAGAATGATCAGTTCCCAGTCAACACTGAAATTGTGTACGATCTGCTGCCCCAGCTGGATCCCTATAGATCTATAAGGCCTGAGGGGATTCATCCCAGAATCCTCAAAGAGCTAGCTGATGTAATAGCAAAAGTTCTATGATTTCTGAGCGGTCTTGCAAATCTAAGAGAGGTTCCAGCTGACTGGAGGCTGGTGAATATTGTCCCAATTTTCAAGAAGGGTGAGAAGGAGGACCTCAGAAACTACAGGCCTGTCAGTCTCATTTCAGTGCCTGGTAAAGTTGTGGAGATTATTCTGAGATGTATTGAAAACACCTGAAAGGCAACACAAGCACTGGTCACAGCCACCATGGCTTCATGAGAGGAAAATCTTGCTTATCCAACCTGATTTCATGTTATGACAAGGTAACTCACTTAGCTGATCAAGGAAGGCAGTGATGCAATCTTTTTGGATTTTGGTAAAGCTTTCAATATTGTCTCTCACAGGCTCCCTGTGGGCAAACTCTCCAGCACACAGCTGGATAAACACATTGTGTGTTGGGTGATCAGTTGGCTCACAGATTGAGCACAGAGGGTGATAGTGAATGGGGTAACATCAGACTGGTGACCTGTCACTATTGGGGTTCCACAGGGCTCCATCTTGGGCCATGTGCTCTTCAACATCTTCATAAGTGGCTTGGCTGTAGGACTGGACGGGTTATTAAGCAAGTTTGCAGATGACACAAAACTGAGAGGAGCTGTTGACTCCTTTGAAGGCAGGGAGGCCCTGCAGAGAGACCTTGACAGATTAGAGGAGTGGACAATCACCAATCATGTGAAGTTAAACAGGGAAAAGTGTCAGATTCTGTGCCTGAGATGGGGCAATCCCAGATGTACATACAGACTGGGGAATGAGATACAGGAAAGCAGTGTCATAGAAAGGAATCTGGGGGTTCTGGTGGATGGGAAGTTGAACATGAGTCAGCAGTGCCCTGGCAGCCAGGAGAGCCAACTCTGGCCTCGGTAGCATCAGGCAAACCATCACCAGCTGGTCAAGGGAGGGGATTGTCCTGCTCTGGTCTGCTCTGGGGCAGCCTCACCTGGAATATCGAGTGCAGTTTTGGGCACTATGATATAAGAAAGGCATTAAGCTATTAGAGAGTGTCCAAAGGAGGATAACAAAGATGGTGTAGGGTCTTGAGGGGAAGCCATACGAGGAGCAGCTGAGCTCAGTTGGTGTGTTCAACCTGGAGAAGAGGAGACTGAGGGGAGATCTCATTGCAGTTACAACTTCCTTTTGAGGTAAAAAGGGGAGGCAGACTGATCTCTATGGTGACCAGTGACAGGACATGAGGGAATGGCCTGAAGTTGTGTAAGGAGATGTTTAGATTGGATATCAGGGATAGGTTCTTCATGCAGAGTGTGGCTGGGCAGTGGAATAGGCTCTCCAAGGAAGTGGTCACAGCATCAAGCCTGACAGAGTTCAAGAAGCATTTGGATAATACTCTCAGGCACATGGTATGACACAATTTGTGCTACAGCCCATACCTAGAAATTTCTTCATACCCCTATGCCAATGACCTGACTGAAATGACAAGCTAGTCATAAAGACAGAATGATTATACTTGTTTCCTTCCCTAAGTATTTGCAGCCTTAGACAGGGGCAAATTTGCACACCATAGGAAAGCCAAAAGTGAGGTTTTTTGATAAGACAGCAGCTGGACCCCACACAGCTTCTAAAAACCACCCTGGGGATGCCTCCGTCATCAGCTATGCACTCAGTTTAGGAAGGCTTGACCCAGAGTTTATGCAGCTTGAACAAGACACAAAGTAGAGCCACTGATCTTTTTTGTTCTCAGGAAGAGATGTGGAGAGTCACACACAGCCTTGTCCTTACTGAAGAAAATTTTGCATTCTCTTTGCAGTTCACTCTTTATCTCTGAGTTTCAGCATCCACACGAATTAAATAATTTTATCTTTGATTTAGCACTCTAAAGACTTTGTCTTGTAAAATAGGTATTCAGTTTTGAAATGTAGTACAATTAAAACTAAATACTGCTAATTAAGAATGCAGTGAACCAGCTATTACTCAAATGAATTCTGTTAATGATTTAAGACTGTTGTCACGAGCAAGAATTTTCAGAATTGGAGTCCATACTCATTAAGAGAAAGCCTGCTTTTTTTTCAAGTTGCAAATGGCAGATGGATCACAACAGGACCCTTACAGCATGAAGGTGAGCAAACAGATAATGACTTACAGGATCAGAATCCTCCTGAACACATTGCTAGCACCTCATTGATTTGTGCTAACAAGGATTAAATGCTGCACAGTTTTCTTGCATGTTGTGACTTTTGACAGCAATAAAATGTTGTCTATTGCCATATGACACAGCCAAGTCCAGATGTGCTATTTTGGTTTGAGATGGTTAAACTTTTTTTGTTACTATGGAGATTATCTACAAAATGGTTTACTTACTGCCCCAAAGCTGTCATCGCATACTGTTTAATTTATAAAGCCAGTCCAAATCTCTCTGGAAAAAAAGTCACCAATATTTCTCACAACTTTCCTTAATTTATTTTTCAGTGTCAGCCAAGACATAACAATTATTATGATTCACCTTAGCATGATGGCATTTCATTATTCTTACTGAAGAAGATGTTCCTAAAAAAAGAGATCAAAATCTCCTTAGCCTTCTGGATATCACATAATAAATGAGGGGGTCTGTTCTTTCTCAGTGCCTCAATAAGAACTGTTTATGTTTCAGGACCAAGCCCCCACAGAATATTTACAAAATTTGTTGCAAGGTGTTGAAACATAAATCTCAAGTTCAAAACCTACATCAAATACAAATGAAGTCCTATAAAATACAGCATAAAACTAAAAGCCAGAAGAAAAAAAGTAAATATTTTTAAGAATTACTGAAATCCTTAAGTGTCTTCCTCATAAATAACACATAAAATTAATTTTGTCTTATGGATTTTGGTGCTAGCATTCTAGATATTAGAAATTAATTAAAATGTACTCTGTTAAAATTAAAAAGTCAAACATTCTAAGGTTGCTGTAGATGGCCAACTAAAGCCCATTACACTCTCCTTTGAACATGCAAGAATAAGAGACTTAAAATAACAACTTCTTTACATAAGAAATTGCTATCATGAGCTAAAACCCGAAACTGAAAATTACTTTGAATTTCATTATGGTAAAAGAATATTAATTTATTTATTGAAGGGAAAAATGTCTTTCAGAAAGCTCATGGATAACAATCCACAGTAGGACATTATTAAAAATAAGAATAGCCTGATGATCTTAACTATAGTTCCTTAGAAAACAGCATCACCCCCACGACCATTTCATAATAATACTTGCTTTGTCTCATTACACAATCTGTAAGGCATACTTGCATTTTATTGCTTCTGGCAAGATGAAGAAAAGTGTTCTGTTATGTTTATATATACCTGATACTTGTCAATTCATGCATATTTACTTTTCTGTATTTTTTTATATTAGCATTAAGAAATTGATATTATTTAAATTTATACTGGAACAGAATAAATTTCATATTAAGCACTGTATGCAGAGGGAAGCACAGTCTTAGAGGCATTTCTATTCTGAGTCTCCAACCACTTCTCAAGTCATACAAAGGCAGATGTCATTGGGGTCATATAAAGGTCTCTCTCTGATACCGGCTTTAAGGATAGCCTCTGTGGGAGCACACAAGTTGGAAGATTGTGGGCTTCAAAAATGTGTAGCCTAGCCTGAATGCTAGGACATGAGCAATTATACAATATTAAGTTTCTATAAAATAGTTTCTAGTGGTTGGGGAAATGTAGTCTACAAAACAAACATTTCATTGCTGCAACCATGATCATGCATGAGTGTGAGCTGTCAGTGCATCACACGGCTTAGAAGCATAAAGCTGTTTCATTTCCCCAAACATTTTCTTATTCAACCCCACAACTGAAAATGTCCTTCCCTTGCTTCTACCCCGAGTCATATTCTTCTTGCACTTTCCCTCCTCCACACAGCACATCAAATAACTACTTATTCCCCTGCATTTTAGACTAGTCTCAACTATCTTGCTAGCTATGGCTTCACACTGCTGAGTATTCAATAACTTCATGCTACTGAACCATCATTATAGATTTTAGTTGATTTTTTCACTAAGTGATTTTTAGCCACACTATTCTGTTCTACCTCCTAGTGCATTACACAAACATACATGTCAGCACAGAATAGAGGAGAGGTACAAAGGCAGGAAGAAGAGGCTGGAAGAATTGAGGGGCAAGAATTTTTCATAGCAGAGGCAGCTTCAGTTTGCATCCCTTTACAGGCTCACTCAATCTTCCTTGAAAAGTACTTTGCTCAGGTCTATGTACCTCTGGATATGACTTCTATTGTCTCTACCTGTTTTATAGCTAGACACTTACTTGTGCCTTTCATTTCACCAGGAGATCATTTTAACACATCCATTGGTCTTAACATGTTCTGTTGTTTGTCCACAGTTCAAAGGTGCACGTGGTGTCTGTCTTAATCACTGCTAGCAACGCAAACTCTACAGAGAATGGAGAAGTTGTTTTTTTATTAAAGAAATATATGTATTTCATTGTCTCAACCAATCCTAAGGTACCAGGAGACAACATCTAACATGTCCCACTTCTGTTTTGTAAGCTGCAGGTTGGAGTCACAAAATGGGAACTGTCTTGTCCATGCTCCACACCAGGACTGCACAGGGAAGCCCTGGAAACACCGGGCAGCTGGGGTAGACGGTCAGGTCAGTAAAAAAAACTAAATAGGTCAAGGGGTTGAAGTTCTGGAGTACTGATGGTAAAAGGAAGAAGGGATGACTGTGTGTTGTTTGCTGGTGGAAGGACTGGTGTGTGGGTGGCAATGGAGACCCTCCCCACAGCCTGTGGTGGCTTCACCAAGCAGCCAAGCTCCTCCACTGTGCTAGGGCCAAGGATCTCCCCACACACAGAGTAACTGCTTCTGGCTTGCCTTCTGAGTTCTCTGGCTCTCTGCACATATGTCTGCACCTGACTCCCTTGTGCAGTACAGATTGGCCCTAAGACTCTTTTACGTCACTCTGAAATGAGATACAAATAAATCCAGATTAAGGCTTTTTCCTACTACCAGTGTGGGATAAAGCTTTACCTTCCTGAACATGTGCACACTCACGCACCACATATGCACACATGGTTGTTCCACCAGCTCGAGTTACGCTCATTTTACACATTCAAAGCCAGCCTGAGACAAGTTACCCTGTTGTAAACATATATGCCTCATCACTCTGTCTCTGATCAACACACATCCTGCATGCAACTCATTCCACCACTTATGACATAGATGAATTTGGCCCAGAAATGTTGTTAGCACTGGGTTAGGTTTTTTAAATCCACATTTGTCCAAAGATCTTTGGTAACAGCATAAATCATTGCCAAAACTTAATGCTAATCTCCTGAATTTTGAAAGCACAACAGGCGAAGTCTACCCTTGAATACCTCTGAGACACGAGCACTCAGGATATAAACATTTGCAGGAAATAACAAAGCCCTGTTATTTCTATAGTCAAATAATAGCACTTGTGCTGAACAGAGAACAATTTTAGAGAACAAAAAGGTAGTGAGATTAAAAATATACCTGATTAAATGGGACTTTTTGTTTTGCCAAATGCTTGGGCTTTTGTTAGAAACAGATAATTCCCCTCAATTGTGTGGGTTGAAATTCATGGGAATAAAATCAACAGAAAGTGTAGGACATGATTTTCTGCAATAAGGGGCCAAGTAGTTACTTATCTGCAGTGCTGCCACAATGAAGACTTGGTTTCTATTTGCTGATGAGTGAATTTCAACCTGGAGGAGGGGTGGGAAACTTGCAGTGATCTCACTTGGGTGCACCTCATTTAACTGCCAAAATTGATTGCTGACACTACATGGCATCAGAATCGTTGCTAAAGGAAATGAAGTGGGGCCCAAAAGTGTGCCATGTAGCCTA
>JAOXXN010000364.1:14942193-14953188 GCA_026770055.1 Myrmophylax atrothorax | reverse complement strand
AAGGAAGGAAGGAAGGAAGGAAGGAAGGAAGGAAGGAAGGAAGGAAGGAAGGAAGGAAGGAAGGAAGGAAGGAGAAGGATGAAAGGAAAGGGAAGGAAGAAATGAAGGAAGAAATGAAGAAACAAATGAAGAAAGAAAGGAGCACCTCAGGTTCCTAATTAGCACAAAAGGGCATTTTCTTGAGATTTGATCATTTCCCTCTGCCTGGACAAGAACAAATCAATGGGATAGAAATCTATAAATCAGTCAGCATGTCAGGACAAATCAAAATAATGCTTCTATTATTTCAATCAATAAACCATTTTTATACCTAACATTTGATCTACACAGTGTGTTTGTGTTGGAAATCTGCAGAGCCGCTTTGCACAAAAACAAACCATTAACATACGTGTCAATCACATTTGTAACTGTTAGAAATGGTCAGAGATTTCAGCGCGAGGCTGACTTGAAGAATTCCGGGAGAAACAGAAATGCGAGGGAGGACGGATCGGGATGACAACACTTCCGAAAGTTTGTCGCTTATTATTTTCCCCCATCAGCCCTGAACTTTGCAAACGCTTGAGCCGAGCCGGCCAGATGGGGAGGCGTAGAGCTGCGTGAGGAGCTGGGGAGAGCAGGCAGGACCTCCGCCAGGTCCAGGCCCTGTGGGATGTGTCCCCAGAGCCTACAGGGGTCCAGCTGTGCAGAGTTCGTCCTGCGGCCCGTCCCGCAGGTGCAAGTACCAGCAATCCCCAAGCCAGCCCCAAGCGCCGGCGGGGCCGCGCAGCTCCGCAGCTCGGGCAGGCGGGAGGCTCTCGGTGCCGGAGGGAAGAGCAGCCTTGATGCTCGGCCTTTTGGGCCAGGTCTGCTCAGCGACTCCGCCGCTACCTGTCTGGAACCCTCTCCAGTTCCAGACAGAGATGGAGAAGGTGCCAGATGGGTTTCCTCTACGTCTTGCTGTATAGTGCTTTGCCTTGCTTGTTTGCAAATCCACCAAATAATTCATGCCAAACAACCATTTAGAAACCATTTTCTTTGTTTCTTTGAAGCCCTACTGTACAGCTCCATCTGTCTGATATAAATGAATAATCCTTCTTGATACCATTCCTAATCCATTTCTTTACAGTCGAATTGCAAAGGGGGGTGGAGGTGGGATTAATCATCTTTAAAAATGGAAACCCCCAAACAGCCACAGATCCGGCGTATTTATTGCTTCAAATTAAACAGATGTCCCCCCACCCAACCCCCTCCCTTTGTGGTTGGATTTAGGACAAACAGAGGCATTTCTCAGAACCAAAATCCCATGCAAAATTCTTTGGAGTTTAGAGCCTGGGTTCTTTTTTTCAAGGGCTAAGTAGCATCAGGCATTACTCATATGTCTCAATCAATCCTTCAATAGGCAAGAAGAGGAGGAAGACGAAGGGCAAGAAGATTTTGGCCCTGTCGGAGGGGGCTAGTCCCGCGCTGTCCTGGGTGTCCATCCCTGTAGCTCTTCACTTCCCTGCAGTGCCCGGTCCCTCACGGTTTGTTCCATGTCGCCGCGTTACAACGAGTACGGGGCGATCATCTGTAATTCATTGTTTGTTTGGGAGGGAGCGAGGGGGAGGGAGCTACGGGGCGAGAGAGTAGCAAATGGAAAGGTTGCAGATTATGTTATTTCGGGATTTTTTTAGCCCAGGAATGATAAGCAGAGTGGGGAGTCTTAGATAGGGTCTCTTTTTCCTTCTTTTTCTTCCTTTTCCTTTTTTAATTCCTCAAAGAGCTAATAGATATAGATATATAGATATATATTTTACTATAAGGATGACTTTTGTGTGCCCTTGATAACACACGTCGGAACAAAGAACATTTGCCCTTCTTCTCTTGGACCATTAGTGCCTGGGCACACCACACGCCTTTGCTCTGCCCCTATCCCAGTTCCTCTCGGGTTTTCTTTTGCTTCTCTTTTGATTTTTTTCCCTTAATATTTAAATTTACTAATCAATTTTCTTCTTTCCTTCCCTGCTATTTTCATAGATGGAATTTCCCGCCTTTCCTCTCATTTCCAGATCAAATGAAGCTTGCCTATCTTTCTGGGATGGTGAGGGGCGGGGAATTAGGATATTACTAGATAGCCATATTCTCATAGTCAAAAAGGAAGAGAAAAAGAAAAATCTCAGGATTTAACAGAGCCTGGACTCTTCTGCAAAACCTTGAGGAAACCCGTGGAAACCGGCGGGCAGGCTCTGCTGGCCTCGGCAAGCTCGGCCCCACGGGCGGCCAGTGCTCTGAGGGGCCCCGCCGCCCCCCGGCCGCTCTTCCCATCGTCCGCCAGCACCATCGCACTTGGGGTTACCCCGCACTCGGGTCGGGCGGGGCTGGGGGCGGCGGGAACGGCGGGAACGGCGAGTGCCAGCGGAGCACCCCTCGGGCACGCGTGGGCTGTGCCTCACTGAGCGTGCAGCCGTGGGCTTCCTCCTCCGCGCCCGCGCCCACCGCCCGCGCATTTGAGCAGCACAAATTTAGTTCCACTCCTTAATAGAGCAACAAAAGGGGAGAAACAAGACTCACAACAGATGCTTACTTTCCTTTTTTTTTAAACTCAGATATGGTGCGAGTACATTCTCGGCCGAAAAAAATTTCAGTTATAATTAATGGATTAAGTTGGTTTTGTTGTTGTTGTTGTTATTATTATTATTATTATTATCGTTATTGGGTTGGCTGTCCTGTTCCGAGACAAGACCTAAACATATTTTACGTTTCGTAATTTCAGAGTTAAATGCTGGATCATCAGTTTTTCCCTTTGTCTGCTCCAGTTGTAAATAATGGCTTTGAGATTAGCTAATTACGGAGCATTAATCACTGATAGAGAGGAAATAAATCAAAGCCGGGTTCGAATTTTCAAACTCACTAGTAGAGAGGTGCATGGCAACTCTATCTGCAGCAGATAGGTGCTGTTTAAATTACTGAGGCTACAGAGTAAACCACATCCACGTCACTTTTAAAAAAATGAAGATTTTATTTATACATACCAGTTGTGCCATTAAGTGGAGGTTTGGGGAAATTTTTTCAGTCTAGTTTTGTAAAAAAAAAAGCTGTGCAGTTTGTAGGCAGCTACTTTGACATGTCGCATTAACAAACTTCTTGTAATGAAAGCAGAATATAGAGGAGACAAACAGAAAGATAAAAGAGAGACATGCAGAAAAAAGTCCTGTCAAAACCGCCCTTATTATTTTTCCTCAACTGGGTTATAGAGAACTCTGTATTATATATTTACATAACATATATATGTACAGTAACTAGTTACTGTATTTTTAAGAATTACATTAGCCCTCACATCCTTCGTCCTCTCATTCCCACAGCAGAGGACGTTTTGTAGTCATATCCTCTCAGTATTTTGAAACATTTATCTTCGGGGGTAGGAGTTAGGTAAGTATATGTCAGCAAGCAACAAGCCAGCTTCTAGGGAGAGAAATCGCGCAGGTCTTCAAAAAAGTAGTTTGCAGAAGAAAATTCGGAGCCCCAGCCAGAAGATCTGCAAACTCCCCGCTGACACAGGCGGACACACACACACGCACTCCATCCCAAAAATCACTCCTCCACCTGGAAGGAGGCAGAGCCCGCCCCCGCCCGGTTCTCCCCAGCCCGCAGCCCTCCATCCCCTCGCCTTCCATCCCTAGGCTGTACCTTCATCGGGCTCCGCACCCGCTGCCCGCGGCGGCAGCCGGGCTCTGCCGGCCCACAGCCGCCCGGGAAGCAGCGCTGCGGTAGCCTCCGCAGTCCGCGCACCGCTGCCACGCGCAGGTGGCCAAGGCTCCGAGTGCTGAACTCGCCTGAAGACAACGCCTCCCCCTGCCTTTTAGTCAAGAACCTTGTAATTAATTTCTAGTTACTCTGCATATCGTATCATTAAAAACAGGCTGCGGAACGGCGTCAGATCCCGGGAGCGGGGGAAGGGGAAGACGATTTGCATACAGCTTTGTATTTACCGTGGGCTGCGCTGGTACGGGTTATAGTGCTACTTGCTCCAAACTAACGAGCACATCGGCCCCTCCACCGCACTTCCGAGAGCGGTTTAAACCCGGAGCCTCTTTCCCGTTCACACCCCCAACTCCGGTCTGGCGGGCCCGCTGCGGAGCGCCCCGAGGTCAGGCTCTACCGCGGCGGCCGCGCTGTCTCTGCGCGGGGAGCACCGCTCCCCGGGCGGGCGCGGGCAGTGGCCCCTTCCCCGCTGCGCAGGCAGCGGCGGAGCAGCAGCGCGGCCCCGCGGCGGCGACGGGCACAGCCCGCGTCCTCTCCCGGCCCGGCATAACCCGTTCCCGCGGGGTCCTGCTGCCACCTGGCGGGCCGCCGCCGGGCTGCAACAGGTATGCCACCCAGACTGCGACCGCCCGCCGCTCAGGCTGCGCGCCCCCGCCTGCTCCCCGCGCAGGCTGTGCGGGCGGGTGATGGGCGCGTCCGCTGTCGTCCCGAGTCCGATGCTAAACTGGAGCGTGATTTTACCGGGCTGTCACAGGGCCTTTGAAATCAGCCTGGCTCTTTTAGAGAGGGGACTTCCAGGCAGTGGTGTGAACAAAAGAGAGACCGAGGGGCCGAGAACTGCGCCCACGACGCTCTCTATTTCAAGAGGTTGTAGTGTGCGTTTCTACCTCCTTTTTCGTGACCAGAATTGCCACATCATGCTAACTACCAAGTGGAGCCTTTATTAAGAACTGCATTTTCCCCTTCATGGTGTCCTGGGAACATACGGCATCTTGTTACCTCTTTCCTTGAGCTGGCCCTTTCAGAAGATCCAGTTGTAGACTGCAGCCAGGCCAGCTGTGTATAAGATCTTCCCCACTCTGCCCTGACAGATGAGTGCCAGAATAGAATGCCTCAGCAAATGACAATCAAGGAGACGAACACAAGCCATTTTATGGGTCATTTAAGCTAGTATGGAGGCACTGGTCATTTCCAGCAGGGGCCAAGATGAGTAACTGGTTGAACCACGGCTCACCTTCCAGATATGATGCTATGTAACTGTACAGATCCTGATGGCAACCAGATCTCTGTGGGTTTTCTCAGTACTTGCACTGCAAGTTAACCATCATTTTGCATAATTTTGAGTTTGATATAGTTAGTTATCATTAGCTTGGTATAATCAGTTATGAAAGGACTTTCTTGTATGGATGAAATCCTGAGTCTTAGAATCCTTGATTCTTAGAATGTACCACTGTAGGAATCACTTCTAATCATGTTTAACTTGGAGTCATTTATTAGAATCACTGAGGACTAGCAACTTGGAAGTCAAAGGCACTGAGGCAATTGCCCCTGTTCAGAATGTGGATGTATGAGCTAGAAACATCTGCAACAAAATTAATAAGCTACAGGAATTTCACTTGTCATTTCCCAGCAATCAAATAAAATGTAAAACAGACCCTTTTTTTTTTACTTCTTTTCCTTCTGTTGAAACTACTGGGATAAAAAATAAACTGTGAAACTAATGGTATGAACATTTCTTCATCTCAAATACGTATAAGTGTCTATGTATAACTTGTATGTAAATTTATAAAAGTGATACAGTATATTAATCCATTTAGGCTATGGGTAAGATATTTAATACAGGTGAGCAGATTATTAGTTATTGGTAATGCTAACAGAGACATGATCAATTGAGACATCTACAGTAAAAGTATTGGTATCACATCTAACACAACTATAAGCTAAATAAAATATATTTATTTTACACTATATATATATTTGGTTTATTCACTAATTCACAAAAGATATTAATAAGAATCTGCCAAAAATATCTTCCATATGTATGCTAACATACCACTAATAATCATCAATATTTCTCTTTGCCTTCATAGCTTTTGTGATCTGAAATACTCCACAAATTCAGTAGCTGGTGGGCTGGTGTTTCGTATAGAGTTGCACTAGAAATAATTTGGTGTACATGCCTGCTTAATTCAAGTCCAAGCTTGTGCCACACCTTGATTGTCCCATATCACTGACATTTCCACTCTGCACCATTTATTTTTTAGCCACTAATTTTTCTCAAGATCTCTTAAAGATCCACTGAGGTGTTAGTCTTTTCAACTTTACCTCTGTGTCCCCCGAGGGCTTAGTTACATCTTCTGCTCTGGGGCAGAAAATGCTATTACATAATTTACTTTTATTCATGCTCTTTTTTTTTTTTCCTGGGAAAGAGGGTTGTGGGAGGATCCTCATAGAGGTTCCTACCCCCTTTCCATCACTGCCTCATCCATTCTGCTGCTGAGGCAATTCCCTGGGCAGACCGCAAAGAAAGCAGATAGTGAAGAGGCAGCCTTTCCACAGGTGAGGGCAGGAGCTAAGTGCAGCAGGCTAACCAGTGTTGAACAGGGAAGAAGTGATAAGAGCACTCTCATAATGGAGAGACTGAGAAGGATGTGGTTTCATAAAAATCAAGAGTGCTTGGGATCAGGCCAGATAGAAAGAGGCAGAGTGCATGAAAGCCCAGAGCATCTGCTTCCACAAAATATGCGAAGATGAGAAGAAAAAAAAAACCAAGAAAACTTCCTCTAACAAGAAACAAAGCTATTCAGGATAAAATATCAAACCAAAGTTTAACACGTGCCCATGTCTACATTTGTATCTACAAACAGTATTACAAACACATGTTTTGCTGCATCATAAATTTCTTAAGGCAAGTACCACCTGTATTTTTGCAGTCTTACAGCCTGATTGGAGGCAGTAGGAGGTGCTGAAGGCAAGCCAGGCACCTGTCTTCAGGACGTAGGATGGAAAACATAGTATCTCACAAAACTGTGAAAGTCCTAGACCTTGTGCACAGCATTACACCTACACAAATAATAGCTTCATTGAGGACCACTGTAATTGATTCTTGTAATTGAAATATGAAGGGTCTTGTATCTTAACTGGAAATTCTGCTCTTCCTGCTTTTTTATGCTCTTTCCAACAGTGTTGGGGCGGATTTGGGCATTTATTTCAGTTCCAAATCTAGAGACAAAACTAAGAACTGTGATGTGGTGAGATCCAGAAGACATTAGGGGTCTCTGTCATTTGGCATTTGCCCAGGCAGAGTACTTCTATAGGTACAATGATTACATCAGAAGAAGTCTACTTTTAGCTTCCTTACGTAAGTTAGATAGGTCTAAGCAAAATCAATGCATTGTCCACATGAATAAGTAACAAAACAAAGCAAAGCAAAACAAAATGAAATCAGAAGTTTACAGTCTTGAAAAGTCTATATATTCCTGATCAGTTATGGCATGCCCAGTGACATACTTCTCAACCAGCAGGATAAATGAGAGATTTGTAGAATAAAATGAGAACACCAGTAACTTTAACTGTTTGTTGTCCACCTGTTTCTATGCAGAAGAGAATCAATTATGTACCTCCAAATTTGCATATAACTTAAACCCTAAAAAGCTGCAAATGTGTATGAGGGAGATTACTATTGTATAAAAACAGTAGTTGTCTGTTATAGGTTTAACTAGGTGTAGGCCTAAATTTAGGTTTTAGATTTCAGAGTAGGCTGACTTGAGCTGGGCTGGGCTAGCTGACAGCTGTCTACTGCTACCCATACCATATTCCAACATCATCTCAAAATATAAAAGCTGGTGTAGGAGTAGCTTAGTCAGTTCCTTCAAGCTGTGGTCCCAGGAGGATGCACTGTGCCATCCCAGGAGGGATGGAAGCACCAGGCCCAGCACCAACATACCACCATGTTATCTTAGGGAAGTAAAATATTTGTTCTTAGTCTTTCTCTCTGCTTGGGTCTGTCTCTGGGGAACTGAGTTCTCCAGAGTAATTTGTAGTTAGAATGGTGGGAGTTGTGTTTGATGGGGAGTTTTGTCATCTCTAACTTGTGTAAGTATGTGTTATATTGTAGTTTTCTTTTAATTTTCTCCTTTCTGTATAAATATATAAACATGTTTTGTGTTTCCAGGTTTTTTTCCTTTTTCCCTTTTCTTGGGGGATGGGGCAGCGGCGGGAGGCCCTGACTCTGTATTGGGCAGTTGGCATTTTGCCAGCTCAAACCAGGCCATTGTCCAAAGAAGGAAGCCCATGGTACCTCCCCTTACTGTAGCTCATTCACACACAGTGTTAGCACTGGATTACCTGTGAGGTTAGGCTTGGTTTGTCTTAGGCATATGTGAGTGACTGTTTGTGGAAACTGATAGTAAAATTCAATTGCTGCAAATTTGTCTCAAGAAAGGAAGACGGAACAGAGCCAACAGCATACTGCTGAGTCACTAGGTAATGCCTGTGCTTTGGTTCCAATTAAAGACATTCTGGTAGCTAAAACTGCACAGGACACTCTGACTGTTCTAGTGTTTGTCCACAGGAGGTTTTTCATCTTGTGCTGAATTTCACAGCACTACAATATCCCTCATAAGAAGTATATAAAAATGGCAGACCTAGTAAAACTCCCACAAAATGTAATAAAATATTGCTAAATTTTATTCATCAGCCTTAATTGTGGGATAATAATTAAGAATACCTGTTAATGTTTAGTGCAGAGTGGTCATAGTTTAAAAAACATCCTCACAGTTTCCTCTTAGTGGCTATGCCAGCTAGTACAAATTAATTCCCTATGTTGTAGTTGCAAGCAACTATTTTCCTGTGAGTAAGGAAAAGAGCTGTTCTTTTACATCTGGTCACTAAATATCCATTGCAAAGTGAATGAGTATTGGATCATCAAAGAAAGTAACTAAAAGGCTTGCAACATAGTGTATCTCAGTGTAAAACTTTCCAGTACTCCTGTACGGTATCAATTCAAGTCAAAGTATATGTAGAACATAAAAAATTAAGAAGGCAGTGCTCTGGAACAGCAGTCTCCAAATACAGTTTGGGCTGAGGGGAACATTGAGACCAAGCAACATCTTTAATGTCAGCATATGCAAAGACTGTGAAGTACCATATATGTACCACATAAAAGGTTTTTATGAATTTAAAAAAAAAAATGTTGCTGAATTTTGACCAAAGGATCAAACCGAGTTTAGCTGTGAATGGGTGACAGCTGATAAACTGTATTTGGAAGTGATGTATGCTGGTCAACCTTCAGAGTATCTGGACAAACAGACAACCCCATCACCACGTCTACCATTAATAGAAATATAAACAGTTACAATCCTTTCTTTCTGCTTTCCTAGAAGTCTGCATTCTAACTCATCCTAACATCCAGCTTAATCTCCCTTACAATTAAGACTTCATCAGTATCAACATTAACTTCTCCATACAGTCACCATTGAAACATAACTGAATTCTAGTTACCTTGTTTTAAGAGTCTGTCTCACTGATGAAAATGTTAAGGATATCTTCTTTAATGATAATTATTTTTTGTGCCCTTTTTGAGGTACAAAAGGGATGTTCTCACATAAAGTGGTGTTCTAAAAAACTACAGAATGAATAAGGTGTGGGTTGGCATTTTAGTTTGTGACCATCCCAGAGTTGAGTGCTGAAGCCTTTGAGTTAGACATAAAACACCTCTGACATCAACATTTCACATTGATACTCCACCCAACCTTTGGCATGTGCAAGGCTCATTACAAGGCACCCAGTGTTCCTGACTTTGGCATGAGACCAAGCTGGTCTGTACTGACAAGGCTGACAGAATTCACGACATGGAAAGAAACAAGAGAGAGTGAGAATTAGCCTCCTAAATCTGAGGATCAGGGTTACTTTCCTTTGTGTCTTTCCCAAGGTTGCAAAGGCTGCAGGTGAGAAAACAGGGAACTGAGCCCTGGCAGCACAGCTCTGGTCAACAGAGGGGAGAATGTGGCAACAGGCAGCCCTCAAGGACTGTGGGGAGACATTTAAACTTCTGTCTCTGCTAAAGACAGAGTGTGTGAGGAGCTGGAAGTAAGTCATAACAGTCAGGAGGAGTGACAGGGTTTGGCTGGAAGCAGAATCTGGTTTCACTTTACCTTGCTACTTGGCTCCATCTGGAAATTCTTATCCTGTATGTCCAATCTCTGATTGTTCCATTCCATCCCTCCACCTCTGATCCACGCTGTCTGGGCACTGGGGCCAGCTGAAATTGTCTCTACTGCCTGTTTGCCCTCTGAGCAGAATTTTAATTCTGAGTGATATGCAACTTGCCTGCATAGGAGCTTGGCAGACCAGGCCCAGGCAGAAAATTCCTGCCTCAATATCTTCTCCATCTTTTTATGAGGTAAAAGTATTACAGCATTAATAGAATAGCAATTATATTAGCCTAAAATCCTACAGTTTACTTAAGCGTATCATTCTCAGAATGTATTGTAGATGTTAGACTGTATAATTCATAAAAATCTACAACTCATCTATAATACTATCATGGCTAGGCTTCGCAAACAAAGATTTGGGAAGGGCTCTACTCATGCTTGGGGTGGCTGGTGGCTAAAAGGGGCAATGCAGGATAGGCAAGTCCAGCTGTAAAAGGCACAGCAGAATGTCTCCTTAGGTGATATTGGCGAAGCACAGTTCTTTCTGCATTCTCTTTTCTCCTCGAGACTGATTCTGCATGTGTTCTCAAAGCAAGCAGCAGATATGGTGTGTCTCCAAGTCTCCTGAAGTCAATACTGCCAAGACTGAGGTATAGTTTCAGGGAGTTCTTGTATGTTTCTTCGGGGCTCCTCTCATGCAGCAGCCGGTGGCAATTTCTCCATAGAGCACGATCTTCGGAAGGTGATGATCCCCCATCCTGGAGATGTGCCCTGCCCAGCGCAACTGCGTTCTCAGCAGCATGGCCTTGATACTGGTGACCCCTGCCTGATCAAGAACAGACACGTTAGTCATGTAATCAGTCCAGTGGATGTTTAGGATTGAATGGAGCACTGATAGAAGCATTCAAGGAGTCTCAGGTGGTGGCAGTAGATGACCCATGATTCAGACCCATATAAAAGGGTAGAGACAGTACAGTGGCTCTGTAGACACTGATCTATGTACTTTTCTTCAGGTGTTTATTGCGCCAGACTCTTCTATGAAGTTTTATGAAAGATCTGTATGCCTTTGCTAGCCTGTTGTCTATCTCTCTGTCAATCTTACCATCCGAGAAAATTATGC
>JAOXXN010000364.1:14895346-14908297 GCA_026770055.1 Myrmophylax atrothorax | reverse complement strand
TCACCTAAAGAGACATTCCGCTGTGCCTTTTGTGACCGGACCTGCCTGTCTCATATCGGCCTTTTTAGCCACCAGCATTCTTGCAGCAAGCGTGCATAGTGCCCTTCCCAAATCTTTGTTCGCGAAGCCTAGCCATGATGATGATAATGCAAGTAAGTTATACATATTCATTATTTCTTCATGCATAAACATTATTTTCTTAGAAAAGGCAGGGTTATTTATTATAATGAGTTCTAAGAATTGATTTCCATCTTCTCCACCCTGTGCACCTCCTCTTGCGCCTGTGCCTTTCCTCCTGGTAATTAGGGGCAAGGGTCTTCTGGTGGTCTTTGGGGATGAAGTTTGGAGTCTTCTTCATATGAACTTTCTACCTTTGGCTCAAAACTGCTCCAAACCAGACCTGTTGGCAACTATAACTGGTCTAATTGGCAAATTTCTCTAATTATCCTGTCCCTTTTTCAAATCTTCTGATTTATCTATGTTTCATATGGTGCCCAGTCTATTTTAGTTAGCATTAGAATCCCTAAGGCCCCTTAGTATAGAAGCTTCAAGGACAGGTCCTACACATCTGTATCTTATGATTTTTGCCATATGCTAAGCTACTTTATATAAAGTGATTTTATAATAACTGTTAAGCAAATTCTACGATAGATGTATTAATAAGGATAATAAGGATCAGTCCCTCCATCAATAAGGATAAGTCCCTCCAGTGAAAGGCTCATCCTTCACCTTGATGTAGTGTTTGTAATGAAGAATTGTGCAGACACCAGATTAACACCTCCGCTTTGCAAACAGAACACCACAGGATGCCACATACCACAGCAGGGAAGAGATAGGTGGCCAGGGACATTCCAGCTGCTGCACTGCTGCCAGCACAGAGGCTGTGCATGATAAGTTATGTCAGTCATGCCTCATAACCTTTGTATCTCCCTGTCATTTTACAAAGCCAAGAAAAAAAATCTGTCTAAATTAATATAATGCTTAGGTAGCTAGTCATTGCTTTTGTATTTGCTTAGGGTTTGGGGTTTTTTTAGTGTTTCTTTTCAAACCACAAATCTCTTCATTCAACTGTCCCTTTTTAGGTTTTTTTCTTCAAAATTTGTATTCATTTTTGTTGGAAGAATTCTAATTGCTTTCTTCACAGTAGTAAATTATTTATAAGCAAAGTGTAATTCATTTATGCACAAAGTCTTCACTTGGAGTGATTCTATGTTTGTATTAACAAAATATTAACAAATAATCTTAGCATTATTCATCAGATGCATTTTTAGTACTAACAGCTATAATGTCAAAATCATACAGCATCATTAAGAGTTTTTCAAGGGCTATAGAGGGAAAATGTAAGCCTAAAAAATTCCAGTGTCATTGACCAGTTCCTGTAAAACATTAACCAAAATGTTACACAACCTGGCCACTTTATAGTAAGTAACAAGAAGTCAAAGAATTGGGTTATCAAAACAGTGTAGCACTGTTGAAGAAAACAGGGCTATGCTGATTCATATCATCAGAAAAGTTAACTAAAATTACTTAATTTAGCCCTTGAATGCTAAATACTTGCCTGAATCTCAAGACAGACTTAAAAGCATCTTCTCAATGTTTAAAATATTCAGTAGTATAAGCATGGCAATTCATAACAAAGGTGAAATATTAAGGTAATATGGTAATTTTTTGGTCAAACCTTCCCCATATGAGAGGCTTGTTTTTTGTTTGTGGGATGTGGCAAGAAGTTAGAAAGTTCTTTACCAAGAATTCCCTTGGTTGCTCCATGCTGGGTACGGTGACAGCTAGACAGGTATGACTTCATGGAAATTTCTACCACGGGATATGGCAGAGCCTGGGGCTCTCCTTTTTTTGATTAAAAGCTATCTATTGAAAGCCTACATCTTTACAGCAGGAGTTATAATGATAACCCTATCACCAATATGTGTGCACGGTAAAAGAGGAAGGGAAATGCAAAGGCTTAGGAATCAACACACTATCTTGCTCAGATGAACCTGAGTTTTTATTTTTCATCCCCTGGAATCCATGTTAAGGTAAGTTACTTGCAAACATTTGGCAATATGCAACTTCCACCCTTGAATAAAACCCTAAGGGACAAATCCTAAGAAAATCTCATCCTCAGGCTTTTTCATTCCAGTTCTTGGTGATATAAGTCTTTGTTTCGGCTTTGAAGTTTTTATAAGTTTATGTAAGTTTTATAACAAGTCTATATAAAGACTGGTTTTTAGTAACGGGCCCCACGTGAACCTCCCTCCTCACTTTTTTAAGACTAGTGAGAACTGACACTTGATCTGAAGATTCACATCCACTTGCAGATAACACCTTGGAAGTTTCTTATTAATATATTGGCTAAAGTAAAAAATTACTGAGTTTTCATGTAGCAAGAGAATTTTGATTCAAATGCTGTTTATGTGTGACACTGGGCTAGTGTCCTTATCACACTATGCTGTGACGCCTGCCCAGCTCAGCCTTCCTGGGCATGGTGCTGCCCCGTACTGCCATGGGCTGCGTAATCTCATGATGCAGCTTTGTTTTCCCAGTCCCTTTTTCCTGCCATGCAGAATGTGGGACCTACCTGTTGATCCCACCTTGTCCCTTCAGAACTACCTTTCTCTCTGAAAGGTTTTGCCCTTGTCCACTCGTTTGTAACACCTGTTCTTGTCACATTCTGCCTTTTACTCTTGTCCACAATTCTTCTCTCTCATGGGTAAGTCAGTTAGTTGCCTCGGTACTCCCTGAAGCAGGCATCTTACAACAGGAAGTTGCCTTGGAACCCTGCTTTCTTCCACTGTCCCTTACTGTGTCTCATCGATTTCAAGCAAAGTTCTGAGCACTCTTAAAGTTTGGCAGCAATGTATTTTTCCCTTTCCTTTCCAGGGGTTGTACTTACAATGGCACCGTGCACGACCAGTGTCATCACCCCACAGCAAACTGAGGCTGACTCACTGCTAGCTGACTCACTAGCAACCTTACAGGTTTCTTCTTTCAACGGTTTCACTTGTAAGCCTGCTGCAGCTTGACAGGACAGGGAAGATGATAGTTTACTTGGCCTATTCAGTTCACTCATGGTCATCTTTCTTTTCTCCTAGGTTTTTGGGCAGGCATACCAGAATGGTGGACTATTAGCCCCACAAATAATCATAGTACATCTCTGTGGACTTCCTTCCCAGTTTCTTTATGTTATTCAAAAACACAGTGATTCAGACACTGAATGGCAGTGATGGTAGGACAATTAAAGAGAGATGGACAAGACAGGGTTTTGGCTCCACTTTTGAATTATGCTGATTTTGTGTAGTCACACAACCTAAGGCAGTCCTTACACAGATTAACAAATTTCAGTAAACCTCCTTGTTTCAAGAAGCTAACCTGTGTGCTAACACAAAAGATAACTAATTAGAGTACTAATTCTCAATGGTCCACCTAAGGGGGTGAAAATCAACAGCAGTAATAGCAAAATAGGGACATGCAAACAGAATTGGCTTTGCAAGTCTGGGTATGAACTCAGAAGAACTGACGTCCCTAGCAAGTAAGTCCTGAAAGCTAAAATACATCTCCAAGTATATGCCCCTTGGCCAAATAACACTATTTTACTTGTAGGGCACTTCAGTTCCAGCAAGTAATACAGGAGTGTAGCTTGAACCGAAAAGAAGGAATCACCCATTACGCAGATCTGACGCAGTTCTATTTAAAGGAAATAAACACATCTGTGCTCTGTTGTGCTGTTATTCGGCACTTCAGTATCTTTATTATGAAAATAACATAACAGAGGATTCAGTCTGGTTTTGCTTTCTGAAGCGTCTTGTCGTCGTTGCTCAGACAGGTAAGTTGAACTGCTCTCCATATTCAAAGGTGTGACTGATGCATCAGGACAGCTACCACGAGGGCTGCCAAGGGCACTCATCAGGACACAGGGTATGATTTATGCCTTGGAGACCAGCACTTCTCTATCTGTGTTGCCATCATGCTCACTTGAAAAAAAAATCAGTTGTTAATTTAAAAGACAGAGAGATTTGATTTGTTATCCCCTAGGAGTAAATGAATAAAAACATTTCACCAAGACAGTATGAGTAAAATTTTGCATTTGTTTATATTTTGTGATGTACCAACAATCAACTCAACCATGTAAAAGCCTTAATTCAGCACATACTTTTAAATATGTGGATAAATTTAATCACAAAGCAGTTTCACTGAAGTTAAGATGCAAACATTAAAAAATCTTGTTGATCTAATGAAACTGTAAAATCTAGTATATAAAAAACAAAATTTTTAAAAAGGAAGTTAACAGCTTCAGGATTTCCAAGTGCTTCCTAGACTTGCGTAATTAAAAAAAGCAACTGACCTGCTTAATGGATAAGACAGTGTTTCCAGAGAAGATAAAGAAAGCTGAACATACACTAACACATTCATTACTTTTTGCTTTGTTTCACTGAGTAAACAAAAAATGTATTGTTGCATTCCCCATTGAGTCTAAATGCTAGCTGCATTTATGTAAAATAATCAAAGATAGCTGCAGATAACCAATCTCTTTAGTTTTACATGTTTCAGACTACCTTTAATTGAGTTTTAATACGAGAATATTTTACTTATTGCAAAGTATCCTGCATAATACAGGTGCTCCGCTATAAAATCTTCTCTCTCACTTATAATCAGTCATTCTAAATTTAAAATGCCAGTATACAGTACTAAAACCTCCAATTGAAGTTTAATATAAAAATATCAGCACAAAAGTCCTTTTTAAATCTGTTTATTGTGAGCAACCAAATGCCTGTTTAATTACTAATTGTTTTAGTATAATAATAGACTTTGCACCCCTACAGTTGCTAATTGATACCATCTCAGGTATTTTGATGAGATAAGAAATACTAAGTAAGAAAACAGTAAGTATTCAAATGGTTAATTTGCTTATAATAATAATAAATTAGTTTTTTGCATCTTCTTCAGTTCAAAATCCAGCTTTGAGACTGAGGAAGGATTCACATCAATTAAATAAGAGTGGTCCTTTTAACCAGTAGCAGTTTGATTGCCAATGACTCGAAGAATCTCTTTATGAATGCTTGATTCCTGCGTATTTATACTTGTATCACCCACTTGACCATCTTCATAACTAAAAAAAAAGGTACAGAAAATAAAATCAAATTAGTGTTTTATTCATCTACCTAAAAACATTCAAAACTTTTTTTCACTAATCAAGAGCACTTACTCCATATGTTAACAAGTTTCTATTAAAAACTCTGCTGCACTTCATCATTATATGCAGGTCCTAAAATCTGGAGAGTGGAGGGTGGTAAGGCTGCCATCGTCATTGAAACCCTGAGGCTGAATAAGCCACTAGGACCCAAAGGGGACAACTCTTAGGTGAAAGGGGCAATGCTCACATCACAGACAGGAAGTCTCTAATGAATTCCTCAGCTTAAATACACACAGCCAAATAGAAATTATGCTTTACAATACACTGACAGCCTTACTGTAACATGAAGTAATGCCACTGAATGGCAAAAATCAGTGACTCTCTGTTCACTTACTTTGTAACAAAACATCTACTAAACCTTAGTCATTAGCTTACCTGTAACCTGTACACTCCTAACACAAGTACAGTGAAAGATAAAAACCGAAGCAATGCTGAACATAATTAGGAAGTGTCTTCTATCTACTTTAATTACAGCCATTGGAGGGAACATGGAAGACGGGTGTAGTATGAAGTTGAATGTTAAAAGCAGCTTTGTACTCACACAAAGAAAAATCTTGTACACACATGATCCGTATTGGGAACTACCCATATCTCTCCATGTTTGTGCAGATCAGGTGAGGTTATCACTATCAGGGAAAGAATAATTTTCACAGTGATGAAAACATGCCTGGAACATATTGCTTTAAAAGGTTTGGGGTTTTATGCATTTTAAATAGGCTTCTGGGAATGTGTGATTTTCCACTGCATGTCTGCGGTGTGGCACAGATTTTGAGTTGAATTTGATTCTTGTTTCCAAAATAGGTATTTTCATAAAACACAGATGCTTGATTTATGGGATCAAATCGTCAAATGGAATGAAAGACCAAATAAATACATTTTAGGATTTTAAATAGCCATAGCCATTAAGAAGGACCTGAGGTAACTAATCAGCCTTTGGAACAGATTTTTGTGGATGATGATCATGATGGCTTATTCAAAACCAAAATGTTTAAGACAAAGCCTGAAACTCCTACATGGCAGATTTTAGATTTGCAATACTATGAAACATTTAAAACAATTAACCCTTACAATAATGACTCAAGGTGTTCAAAAAGCTTACTAAAACTTGCTCAATGTTTAGAAAACAGCAATGTATTTGATGATAGGTTGTTTACCCAGCAGAATGAGGACAACACAGGAAAGAAAGGTTTTTATTGCTAATTAGAAGCCATACCATCAATCTGTATTTGAAAATATTCCTAAACTCATTTAACAGCAACCTTCTGGACAAGCTGTCCAGCTGTGGGATGAGCAGGTTCATGGGGTACTGGGTGAAGAAATAATTGAGGGTCTGATCCCAAAGCGTTGTAGTGAAAGAGGCTACACCTGGCTGGTGACTGGTCACACCAATGGTCTTCCTCAGGACCCCACTCCAGGGCCAGTTCCATTCAATGTGTTTATCAATAACTTGGATGCAGGAGGTGGATGCATCATTACCAAGTCTGCTGATGCCAAACTCAGAGCTGTTGTTGAATCTCTGGAGGGACAAGAGGCCTTATAGAGAGATCTAGATAGACTGGAACTTTGGGCAATTATTAATGGCATGAAATTTAACTACTCCAAATGCTGGATTCTGCACATTGGAGAGAGTAAAGCCAAGTACAAGATTTAATTGGGAGAGCAGTGTCTGGGCACTAGCCCTGCAGAGAGGGAGATTCTGGCTCGCACTGAGCTCAGTGTGGGTCAGCAGAGCGTGCCTGGGCAGCCCAGGGGGCAAACCCCATTCTGGGGTGCATCGAACACAGCACAACAACAGTACTCAGCCTTGATCCAGCTTTGCCTTGAGTGCTGTGGGCAGGTCTGGGCCACATAGTAGGAGAAGGATGTAAAGGTCTTTGAACCTGTACAGAGGCAGGTAACAGGGCTTGTGAGAGGGCTGGAAGTACTGTCCTGGAGGGTGGCTGTGGAGTTTGGATTGCTGGTGTGAAAAGGAGGCTGAGTGGTGACCTAACTGCTCTCTAGAGCTTTATGAGGAGGGGAAATGGAGAGGGAGGTGCTGAGCTCTTCTCCCTGGCATGCAGTGACATATGTGTGGGAATGGTTCACAGCTGCACTGGGCGAGGTTTAGGCTGGACATCAGGAAGCATTTCTTTACTGAGAGAGCGGTGTGCTGGTTTTGGCTGGCGTAATTTTCTTCACAGTGGCTAGTATGGGACTGTGTTTTGGATGTGTGCTGAGCACAGGGTTGACAATATAGAAATGTTTTTGTTATTGCTCAGAGGTGCTTACACAGAGCCAAGGCCTCTTCTGCTTCTTCTTGTACTGCCACTGGTGAAGAAACTGAGGGTACATGGAGGTTGGGAGAGACACAGCCAGGACAGGTGACCTCAACTGATCAATGGGATGTTCCGTACCATACAACATCATGCTCAGTATATGAGGTGGGTAGAAGAAGGAAGAAGAGTGGGAGTGACGGTGTTTGTCTTCCCAAGTAACCTTTGCATACAATGGGCCCTTCTCTTCTAGAGATGGCTGAACACCTGTCTGCCCATGGGAAGTCCTTGTTTTGCTTTACTTGTGTGCATTTGCTTTCCCAATTAAACTGTCTTTATCTCTGCCTGCAAGTTTTCTAGCTTTTACCCTCCCTTCCAATTCTCCCTGATCCTGCTGGTGGGTGAATGAATGAGTAATGGTAACTGGTGACTGGCTGGGACTAAACCACAACAGGTGGTCAAACTGTGGAACAGGCTTCTAGAGAGGTGTTGGATGGTCCCAATCTGTCACTGTTTAAAAGGCACTTAGCCAGTGCCCTCAATAACATGCCTTCAGTTATGGGAAGCTCTGAATTGGTCAGGCAGTTGGACTTAGATGATAGTTGTAGGCCCATACCTACTGAAACAGTCTGGTTTATTTTATTCTAACACTACCATGACTGCACGCATATTCAATTTTATACCATTTATTCCACATATTGTGATTTTTAACAAATATTTCTCTCTTGTAATTGATTTTATGTAAAATCTTTATTAATCACCTCTATGAACACTTCTTTACACAGAGAAATGAAGAGGAAAGATGCAAAATGTATTTTACCAAATATTTAAAATTCAGGTAATTTACCTTAAAAAACAGGTAATCCCTTAATAAGTGCAAGGAAAGAACAACATGGATGAAAAAGTCCTTGTGAAAGATGTAACTTACACTTAGAAACTTCAGGCATTAAGGGCCCTGTAAATTCAAATAAACCCTAGAGTCACTTTGTTCCTTATGGAAGTTTGAAAACCAAATTTCTGTATTTTTCTGTAAAGATGAAATTTCATTTCATGTTGACTGACAGACATACATAGCTTAAAGCTTCTACCTTCCACCTTCTGTCCTAATTTTCACTTTTTGAAATGAACAAATGTTCCAAATGAAGGGCAAATTGAGTTTAATATAATTTCTAAGACTAATTCCAATTATTGGTTACAATTCTTATGCAAATTCCATAATTCTTTGTTCTCAAAACCTGCCAAGGTTTCATTAGTTATATGAAATCATTTTGAGAACATGCACTAGATTTCCTGAAGCAAACAGAACATCTGTTTGTCAGATGACCAGTATAATTAACTGAACAGTGAAAAATTATTTGAAAATTTGATAGGAAAGGTGTCTTTTCTGACTTTATGTGTTTATAGCATTTGTCAAAAGCATGCAAGAAGTCAGTGTTGCAAGTAAAGGCCACAGCTTGGGTTACCTTGATGGCTTGGGAATACGATCACATTTGAAAGACAGACCAGATGATCAGTCACTATATGCATATGATTATTCTATGAAAATTCAACATGTGCTACAGGTTTTGTTTAAAGTGGGGAAACGTTCTGAACTGAAATACAAAGGTCTCTTGTTGAGTAAGTACTCACAAGCCTAACAGCAGTTTCTTACCTGAACAACTAATAACAGAACTAAAGGTCTCACTGATTTGCATCCAGTAACCTGTGCATCCTGTGATCATGACTAAAACAGTTTCACCAGGGCTTTCAGCTTACCTTCACATAAGGCTATGCATTTTAAGTTACGGCTTTGCAAAAATTGTGACTGCTGTCCTTTCTTCTGTGACTGAGATGTAAAAACATAAGAAAACATAATTAGTGCACTGAAACAAACTGAGCAAAAAAGTAACAAAGGAGACGGCTGCTGTTTTCAGTGGTTTACTAATGAACAAAGAGGGAGGCAGTCTTTCTAAAGTCTATTTTCTTTCTAAATGTAATAAAATTTACAAAAACAATTCTGTTATACATGTGGACTGTTGTAGCAGGCATTTGAACTCCTTTATCCATATAAATAATATCCAAAAGTTCCTAATTATTACAGAATGAATAGTACTATTAGAAATATCAGAATGTCAGATAAACAAATTGATAGCAGAAGAAAAAAAAGAAGGGTGAATTTGATCCTTGATCCCTGATTCTTTGGCCACTACCCCGATACTTGACTGGCCTTCCTTCTTCTGAGGGCTTCTGCTGTGATATACCAATCTCTCTTCAAAATCAGATTATTCTGTAGTTTCTAAATGTTAACCATGGTGACAGACATATTTCCTTCTGGAAATTTAACCCTACACATGGATGCTGTAAGTTTACTTTAGCTAAAGCAGAATTGTAATGGTTTAATATACAAAACCCATGAAAAATAAAAAATTATTTGCTATAAATTAAAGGCTATTAATTTTCCAGCAATAATGATTCTCCATTTCATTTGCATCATTCTTCTGGAAGTCTAAAACTTACAAAGCAAGGGTTTGCTAAGGGTCATAATGCAATCTGTACTTAATTTTCATTCTCTTCCTAAATTCTTCTGTTTGGAAAAAAAGGGCACAAGACCTGCCATATATTCTGTAAATGACATGTGCAGTCTCTGAAGTTGTTGAAATAAAACTGTTAGCTTGCACAAAGGAAATATTATTAACTCTTTTTCAGCTACTAAGTTCCCAAGCATAAAGCGCCCAAATCTTCCAGAGATGGCTGATGTATCCTACCTGTGATGTGTTACTGCCCTTACTGCCTGAAGCTGGTTCATCTTTAGCTGACACCTTCTGCTGCTTCTTGTTCATCCCTAGGAAAATTAAAATCATGTAAGATACCCTGGCATATAAACAATAAGCAAAGTTAAATGCAAGAAGGAGACAAGTACCACAGGGGGAGTTACAGTCCTTTGCATGGCACTCAAAAAGATACTTAACTGGGTAATAAAAAATCACAATATAATCCTACAAATTACCAGAACCTCTCCATGTACTTCAAAGACCTTAGCAAAGTCAAGTTAGCATTAAGTAAGGGCAACAGCTGATAAACATGAGCTTAAATGGCACTGAATTCAGATCAGGAATGCTCTTACATGGTGGTTTTACAGAGTTGTGAGTCAGCATGTCCTGAGTCTGACCCTATTCAGGCTGAAGTAAGAGTCTGATTTACTGTAGGAGGAACAGCAAAATCACAAAAGAAAGAATTTAGATATCAATCTTTAGTACTTTATGCAGACTTGTATTGAAAGTCTAATTAATTTTTACAAGTAGGTAACTTAAATTTTGAAATCTACCTTGATTTGATCCCCTTATCTACATGTAAAAGTATTAAATTATTTGCCAGTCACATTGGATCCCATATCCATCTCAGGAATCTTTGTGCCTGAGATCTCATTCATCTCTCTCATGTTGGTTTATCTAAAATTTCTGTCTTGTATGCTACTACAGGCTTCCTCGCCTTTCCAGTATCCCATAATTCACAAAATCCTAGAATCATGGAATGGTTTGGTTTGGAAGGGATCTTAAAGATCATCTATTTCTAGCCCCCCTGACAAGGGAAGGGACACCTTCCACTCGATGAGGTTGCTCAGTGCTCTATCCAGTCTTGAAGACTTCCATTTCTTGGCAGTTTGTAAGGCCAACTGAATTATGGGGGAAATCTAACTCTTTGAAGGAACAGGACATGTGGCAATCCTCCGTGGTTTTCACTGGCATCAAAGACTACACATTTTACAGGAACACAGGCCTCCTTTCTCGAGTAGACAGAATGGAAGGACCAAGACAGGCAGAGACAGGAGCAGTAACACACTGAAGTTGACAAAGCAGTCTTGTCCAAAAAGAAGGTCATTTTATTAGATATTGATACTGTAACCAGCACTGAGTCCTAAAAAGCTTCCATACTCATGCCATCTGTGGGGTGATAGCCCTGATAAGGTCTTGATGAGTTGAGGGAAACGCCTCACTCACCCTGGAGGGATGCTGACAGGACAGAGACTCCACTGTCTCCCTGAAAGGGCTTATTGATGGGGTTACCAAAGAATGGAGTGTTATGGAAATGACATGGCCTTTCTTTGCACACCCTGTGGCACCCTGCACAGACCCAAGGAGCCACCCCTCAGCCATCTGTCTATCACCCCCAAAGTATTGACTATGGTCACACAACCTACCTGAAGGAAAAAAAAGGTATAAAAAGAGATTAGGCTTGAGCAAAAACTGGGGAGAATACTTCCACCACCTCTGGGAGGGCAACCTACAAGCTACACTGTCTCCCTTCCCCACCCCATCGGACATTGCAGGGGTAAGCAACCAATATTTTACTATGCCTTACTAATTATAATTTGTTATAGCTCACCGGGTGTGTACATGTTAGTGGGAAGCAGCTGTATTCTTCTTGTTGCTTTTCCTTTGGGTTACCGAGTGTGTTTAAATGTGGTGTTGAGCTGTTGTGTTTCTGTTTAGTAATACTGTGTTAGTTAAGTTTGTTATGGAGGGTATACTGCTGGAGTTGCCTGTAAAATGTGTTTTGTGCCTGTTTCTTTTGAGCTATTTTGTCATCAGTTAAATACAATCCTGCAGCTGAATGTCATCATCGACTAAGCAACCCATATAGTCATTGTCACATACTTGTATTAAGAAAAGTTATGTCAGGAGCTGTTCTTGCTATTAAATGTGGTCCATAAACTGAGTATCAAAGACCTTTCCAGGCAGTGTGCTGTCCTGTATTGTCTCTTCAGGTGAGACACAGACAGGCTGATCTGGTTTATATAAACCCTTGATGTTCTGGGACACTTACAGTTAATAAGTTCTCCCTGGCTAAAGTGTGGTCTTCATCGGAAGGTCGAAAATCTCTCCAGCGTGTGTTCTGTCCTGTGTTTGACAGGCAGTGCTGGGTTCATAAAGTTTTGATTGTTCTAAAGGCGCTTATACAAATAACTTTATATTAATATAGGTGGGACTAGAAATCTTTGCATTTCTGTCCCTCTCTCCCCTTTCTCGTGACACCTGTCTATGATGGTACATGATTACTAGGAATATACGACTTAGGGGAAGGGTGGTTTTTGTGTTGCAAACAGGTGGCACAGTTAGAGACCCAGCTTATTCATCAAGTCTTTAAGGGTGAGTAGTGCTCCTCAGTTTGGTAAGACAAAAAGTTTTTCCAGAGCAAATGTAAGGCACTCACAATATCATATTATCCTCAAATAACATATTTTTCAGCATGTTTAAGAAAACCTTTGATTCTGTAGAAATTTGCTTATGATGTATTTTATGTACTTGTCTGTATATTATCATTTTTTTTAATGATTAGTGATGTCCATAAAGGGCATGTGAGTATTCAAGGCAAAGGACTGATGAAATGTTAGCTAACTGACAGTAGAAAACTGTGATGTCAATATTTTCAGGTGATGCATCTAGGTTTTCTTCTAAATTATAGAATCATAGAATCAATTGGGTTGGAAAAGACCTCCGAGATCATCAAGTCCAACCCTTGGTCCAACTCCAG
>JAOXXN010000364.1:14861146-14882862 GCA_026770055.1 Myrmophylax atrothorax | reverse complement strand
CCCCCACAGTGTGTATAATTGTATAAGTAGATGTAAATGTTAGAAAATATAATTTCTGCTTCAATTCAGTTCAGTTTTCTTTGAGTTCTGTTCTTTGCAGTTTTTTTGTCCCTCTCCGTGCTGGGAAGACTTTGGGGGGAGGCAGTTCGGGGTTGTTTCGAAAAACTGGCCTAAACCGAGACACAGGGTCCAGATAAACCTGCTCTAGCCAAAGATGACCCAGCTCACAGCAGGGGGGTTAGACTACACAGCCTTCATAGGTCCCTTCTAACTATCTGGTATCTGCATGTTGCAAACCTAAGCATGTAATGGTCTTTGGACATCAGATGAAGAGGTGCTGTTCAGATCCCACATTCACATTCTCAAGTGATGAATCTGGTGTACACTGTTGCAAGCTTCTTCCTTTGAGGATATTCCCATAGGTGGTATTCAGGAACCTAGCTGAATCATTTGTTTTCAGTGGCTAGACCCACTAGTGCTAGTTAAATAAACTGGACATTTGCTCTTTCGAAAACGCTATGTTCTTACTATGTAAAATTTTCTGACTAGAAAATCGGAGAGGAGTGCCTTTTTCCTTAAGATATGTATACTTTTAGCTTAAGATCTTAAGAGGACTTTAAACGTAAGTCTTCTAACTTTGGTTAATTTAAGCGTTAAATGGTGATTTGGAAACATACTTTACTTTAAGAAAATGACACCATTATAACTACATCAATACCTGAACTTAGAGTCAGGAAGCAAGCTTATGTTAAATTTCTGATCCCTGAAAAGAACAAAAAAGAGCCCTATGTAGCAACATCAGTATGGACTTTCCCACTGCTATTTAATGATTGAAACAACCAATATTCAGTGGATAGCTGCATCCCAAGAACATGCGCAGGAAGTAACTTATTAATTGCATGAGAGTAGCAATGGCTCATTAGGTGAAAATAAATGTGAATTATCTCCAAATGACAATGGCTGCCTTTATTAAGAACCCAGGTGACCTAACTGAATATAACAGAACACAAAAACACTGTTACTCTAATTACATGGAAGCACAACAATAGAAGCACCTCATTAGTACCATCAGAATACACTGTACATAAACCAGTGTGCTTAAAGCTACAACGCTGGACAAATAAGTAGAATACTTACCAAATAGTACTCATATGGGGTACACAAATCAAACACATACTAGAACAGACTGAGAGGACACAGTGTACTACTGAAATTCAGACATCTATTAAGCATTAGATATTTCTACCTGAGCCCCAGTTGCAATTTCATCAGCAGCTTCGTTCATCACTCCTAATGTTTGGAAAGCAAATACACAGAGCTCCCGTTCACAAACAGTGGGCTACACAGAGAAAGAAAGTTAATTTTATTTTTGTTCTACTTATGAGTTCATTATCATGTCATATCTACAACAAACCCCATACACATTTAATGGTAATTCTTTCCTTCATAGTTCAACTGCAACATTAATTCTAAATAATTAATACATATCAATTATTGAGGAAGATACATTAGAGGATCATTTTAATAACCTGAAACTTTAATCCAAACATGATTGCAAAACCAAAATTACAGATATAGTACCAAATGTTTGTAACACCACCCTATGCAAAAACTTCCTACATATTTAAAATTAATGGAGAACAAATTCATAAACTGAGGGCCGCAGGTTTATTCTTCACAGTTTGTTACTCTGCTGCTGAGAACACACATAAAAATTTGATCTGGAAAACAAATTTCTTGGAAAAGCTATTTTTAATTTTTGGAAGTGCAACAAATTATTGGTAGACTGTAAGAAAATGCATTATATTTTTGTAGAATAAATACTTTATTTGGGAAGGCCACAGGATATTTTAATAAATAAAGGTCTTCCCATTCTTTTTCAGGCATTAAAAACATAATAAAAACCCCTTGCTGCTGAAGCAGTTTTTGCTTATTAAAAAATAACTCACAATGTCATAATGAATAAAAAACTTTATCTAAATTGCATATCGAATGAGAATTAAACATTCTGACTTCTTAAAGCAAACAAAGCAGAAACAAAAAGGAACACAACTTTAGGTAGAGGGAAGAGGCATGACTTCATGGGCTCTTAGTTGTTTACAACCCTTAGAGTAACTCCATCTTACTTACTGAAAGATAATTAGTAGGTCCACTTTTTAAAGGCTCAAGTAATGAATCTTGTAGTGAATTTTATAAGTATTCTGAATGAACAAATGTGAAACACAAATGAAAACCTTCCCTCAAATAAACCAATAAACACAATGTTTTACGATAATGTTGAAAACAATCAAAATACATCTTGCATACTATTTCTTTGAATGCATATTATTAAATCTGAGCTCACTGAAACTTAAAATTATCTTTGGTAGGCAACAGTGAATCTCTGTAACTAAAAATTTTGAGTGTAGCAATCCCAACAATCACTAAAGCATTTGCAGTGGCAACCTTTGAAGTTCAAGCCCATGCCTCCAGAAAGCACTTGCAGAAATAAAAAAATTAATCAAGCACATAAAAATTTAGCAACAGCTTGGTCAGTTATAGGCATATTGCTGTACTTGTAAGTCCCTTGTTTCATCCACAGCCCTTAAAATATACATTTGCTGAGTTTCAAAGACTCAAGACTTTATTTCAATAAACATCTGAAATCTGCATTGACATAGTCTCACATCAGTTGCTTTACAAGAGCTATCATCCTTCAAGTCTAATAGTGTCACCCATTTGATCTACCATGTTCTTTAGCATTAGGCAGCAGACAAAGCCCAGCATGACCAAATTTGCTCTGCCATTGCAAGCTAGACAAGAGGTTTTTACTATCGTCATTGTTCTCAGGTTTTCCACATTTAGAAGATGGTTAAATCATTTGCTTAGTTGGGAAATCGTGTTCGCACTACCACCTTGACAATCATTATCACCAGTATATACCAACTAGTATAGCAGAGCAATCTAAGCTAAACCTTGCTTAGAAGTTTTAAGAAAATACTTATTTTTGGTATTTTGTTTACAGTCTCAGCAAAGTAAGTTATCCTGACACTTAAGGATGGCAAAGGGAACATAAGATTCGTCATTGTTGCTCTTTTTCCTGCTCCTGTGTTATGATCCCAGAAATGTCTTAGCACCTAGAAGAGGGATGTTAGGATGGCCATTGCACTTATGCATGACATTTGAAAGGCCTTTTTTTTTGTCTCAAGTTGACACTGGAGAACTCTAGATATGAAGAGAAGACATAAATATCTCAGCTCTGAAGTGGAATAGACAACTGTTAGGATCTATACAATTCTTTTGATTTTATGCATTTCTGTCCACTGAGTCTTTAGTCAATAGAGTAAAATGGGGAGAATAATCCAGTTCGAGTACAGAACCCTGTACTTCAACAGTCTGTCTTCATATATCCACCCTGGATGCCTTTTAAAACGAACTCTACGCATTTTAGGAGTACTTTTGAATACTGTTTCTGAAATTTGTCTCTATTTAGCAAAATCGGGTGTTTTTAACCTAAATTTCCCAAAAGTGTTATCAGTGTATTCCAAGAGATGTTGATACAGCCATTTCAGTGTTCTCTTCTCCAGGCATTAGTTAGGTTCAACCATTTAAATTTTCTAAATCCCTCCAAAATCAAAATAATAACTTGCAATTGAGAAGTAAACATTTGGAAAGGTTTTGTTTGTCACACACTGTGACTTGCCTATTCAGCATGACATTTTCTTATTTTTGTTTTGTCTGCAATAGAGCATGCAAAAACCAGTGAAAACATACAAAAGCTAAGTTAATTAATCAATTCTAGAAGATAGAGCTTAAAGAAAACCACAAGCTTTACAGGAAAGTGGGATTCAAAGCTGCTCTCACTCTGCTGCTAATGTTTTGCATATTGCTTGTGTTACCCTTTATGGTGTCCACTTTTCTGTTGTCATAGGATGTGAGCCCTCAGGACAGGAACATTATTCTGACTTCAAATCATAAATATGAGAGATGTCCCTAGCCACAGTAAAGAAACAAAAACACCAAGACGTTTATAAAAGCTGTGTTGTTCCAACATCATCTTTGAATACTCTTACTTTGGTTTACATACATGTACTATTCAGCAAGCTGAACTTACCAAGAATTTTTGTGCATGCACACGAAGCATTGACATGTTCTTCCTGATGTGGACCCATATCCACAGACGTACAAAATAACCACCTTTACTAGTGGTTTACTAGTACTTTAATACTAGTTATTGCTTTCAAAAGGAAAATACACAGCAAAATGGGGCTTATACACTTAAATATGTATTTCTGAACATGAACTCTATCTTAGGTGTGTGCAGAGCTTCACAGATTACAACCATCACCTTGAAGACTCGCAGAGCTGGGAGACATTGTTCTCCAATACATGAAGAGGGCAACTGTAACTCCTTTCAGCAACAGCAGCTACCAGGGGTCTCACATGCACTTTATTTTTTTCACTTGAAAATTAACATAAAGTCATTGGCTTTCACAAAACTACTAGCTAAGTGGAGATCACTGGTGCTGAAACACTATTTAGAAGGATCATTATTGCAGCAGTGAAAAGCCAGAAAAAACATAAGATTCAGGCAGTTAACCTGAGACTGTAGATGCTTGGAAACAGAAGGTAATGACAGAAGCAGAAAGCATTTTCTAAATATTTGAGGTTTTCAGACTTTCCCTTTAACCACCCCTATTCTTTGCACAATCAGTAGCTCCCACGCAACTGCTGCTGTGATGCAAAAAGTCTTAATCAGAGTTCCTGTGTCTTACAGTGTAAGTGTTGCTTGTTACTGCAGTGACAGACTGGCAGACAGGCAAACAATCTAGGTACTATGACATATTCTGGTCCCTGGATTCACACACTATTTAAAATATTTTCCAGGCACTCTTTCAATTCCAAAAAGGTGAAACTTTCATAGTCTATACTGATCTATCTTGGTACTTTCTAATGTGAGCTGCAACACTATGTTCAGAAGAGCAACGTGCCAGCCCTTCCTGTATCCTAAGGGATATCATACAGACACCAATGAGGTTGCAACATGACTGACACACCTAAAAACTACTGATGTAATAGGAGATGCTTCAGGGAAGGCTCTCTACCTGACTTACAACCAATGTAATAAATAGTAAAGGTGAAACCATTAGTAACCATCTCACTTCTCCTAATGAAAGCAACAGACATGGAGATGAAATTTTCAAATCTCAGTTCTGTTTCCTACTTTCAACCATGGCAAGTCTTAGCTTTACTAGAAGGTAAACTCTCTGAATAGTCTCACAATACTTATGTGTTACGTGGAACATGATGCTCAAGGACATGGGGATACCATAGTTGAAAGTAGATGCAAACTGAAGAAAGATGAGAGTAGCCTGTGGCTGAGTAAGAAATGTCACATGTTCTGTTTGGTTTTCTTTTCGCTGATTCATTTTCTGGTGTTTTTACTCACCAGATATACATGAATAGATGGTGAACAAACAAGCATTATAGAATTCAAGCTGGGCAAGGTGCACTTCTGTAAGTTGTGGCAACAGGAAAAGCTATAATGCAGTCAGTAAAAAATAAAGTAACTGAAATCCATTCTATGAGAGGCTTTTTTCATAAAAAAAATAGATAAACCAAGCCTATATTGTGGAGTAATGATTAGAAGAATGAGAGCTTTTTTCCACAACAAGCTTGGAATTCCACAAGCATCTTGGCTAAATTCCAGTCTCACTAAACAAATTTGTATACCTACACTTTTCTCCGTACTTCAGTGATGATTATTCTGTTCCAAAAATTTCGCAGCCCTTAGTGGCTGTGCTTCTGTGTTTTCAGTGGTGCCTAAGAATCTTCTGTGTTGTCAGTGGTGCCTAAGACTGTATTCAAATGACAGAGAAATCCAAGTCCTCTTCAAGCTAACAGGAGCCCAACAAGACTCAAAATACAAGTACATACTTTCAAATACATTAGGTTTAATATTTTGCATTGCTGAGTTTTTGCTAACCCCTGCTTTTTCTAAAGAGGCCTCAGTCTGAGGTTTCAACACAAGATGGCACTCTAAAGAGACTTCTTGACTGAAAAGTAATGATACACAGAGGATTTCTGAATTACCTTAAAGAGCATGTTCTGAGATTTTTTTGATCTTGTATAATTGGCTCACAGGCCTTTAAAATCCGTTCAATTCTGTTCTACCAACGGCTTTAGTATTAATAAATACTAAGTCCTGAGGAACTCAGGAAGACATAGTAAGACAGATATTAGTTTCACACATAACTTACACTATACAAAAGCTGAGTAAAATCAAAGAATTACAGAAAGACAGGTTGGCAGGAATCTCTGGAGGTCATCTGGTCCAAAATCTCTGCTCAAGCAGGATCCCCTAGAGACAGTTGCCCTGGATGCTTTTGAATTTCTCCATTGATACAGACTCCACAATCTCTTTGGGCAAATTTTTCCCATGCTCAGTCACTTCAAAAAAGGTGAAAAAGGCAGAAAAGTGTTTCCTGTAGTTCTAGTGGTACTTTCCCCTGTTTCAGTTTGTGCCCTCTGACTCTTGTCCTGTCACTGGACACCACTGGAAAGAGGCTGGCCCTATCCTTTTTGCACCCTCCATTTATGTATTTATAGATGTTAATAAGACCCCACCTGTGCCTTCTTTTTACCAGACTGAACATACCCAGCTCTCTCAGCCTTTCCTTCTATGTGCGGTGCTCCAGTCCCATTAATCATCTTAGTGACCCTTCACTGGACTTTGTCCAGTAGTTCCATCTCTTTCTTGTAATAAGGAGCCTAGAAATGGGCACACACAGTGTGGCCTCACCAGGGCTGCACATAGGGCCAGGACCACCCCTCTCCACACGTGAGCCATTCTGTTGTTTAATGTAGTCCAAGATGCCATTAACCTTCTAGTCTGCAAGTGCACATTGCTCATTCATGTTCAGTTTGGTGTCTTCTTCTGCTCAATCCAAACTGCTTGCCATTGGGCGGCCTGCAGCATACACTGGTGCCTGGGTCTGTTCCTCCCTAGGTGCAGAACTTTGCACTTCTCCTTGTTGAATTGCATGAGGGTCTTGGAAGCCTGTTTCTCCAGCCTGTCAAGGTCCCTTTGAATGGCACCCATCAAATGGAGTATCAAATACATCTCCCACTTTTTTCATATTTTCATTATCTGCAAACTCTCTGATGGTACACTCTGTGCCATCATCTAGGTGATTAATAAGATACTAAACAGGACTGACCCAGTATTGACCCCTGGGGTACATCCCTACTTATTAGTCTTGAACTAGACTTCAAGCCACCAATCATGAAACTCTGAATCCAGACATTCAGCAAGTTTTCAGACTACATCACTATCTCATCATTCAGCCCACACATCAACAGCTTGTCTATGAGGATCTTGCGACATGACACTGTCAAAGGCCTTACTGAAGTCCAGGTTCACAATATCCACTGCTCTCCACTCATGTACCAGACCAGTCCATCACAGAAGTTTATGAAGTCAGTCATGCTGCCTACTCCTGATGATTTTCTTGTACTTAATGTTCCTAAAAATGGTTCTGAGGCTTAGCAGCTTCATTACCTTCCCATGCATCAAGGTGAGAATGACTAGCCTGTAGCTCTCTGGGTGGTTCCCCTTCTTGCCCTTCTTTAAGGGAGGACTGACATTTTCTTTTCTCCAGTCTTCAAATATGATTATACATTTTTATTATACAATCAGATCCTTAAATGGAATAGCCGCTTTTGTTAATGACTCATGATCTCATTACATTTAAATGTTTGTAGTAAAAGTACATGCTGAATTCCTAAAACAAGATATTTCTCTTCTATTACAGCAGCAAAACTGTTGCATTATTAAAATGTAACTTGGTCCTTCCCCATAATATTATTATAGTAATAATAAAAGAAAGAATTTCATATGTCATTAAAAAAGGTTAATAGCCTTCTAATATAGAATCAAACAATGCTTAAGTTTCCTTAGTACATTCTTACATCTGCTTTGGAAAATACATTTTTAGCTAGCTGAATGAACTTAGATGGTTGAAAAGTACCTCTGGAGGTCAGTTGGCATCTTTATTCTCTCATACAGGACTAATTTTATCTAAACTTTATCCAAAGTTTTAGATAAAGCTAAAATTGGTTTTTCCTAAAGCTTTATCAACCACTGTAACAGGTTGCCCAGAGAGGCTGTGTAGATCTCCATCCTTGGAGATTTCCAGTAGGTTTACCCTGTCTACTTTTCCTGTCTCTCCTAAGCATAAAACCTGTGTTTTACTTTGTACTTCTCACTGTTTTTCAAAATGGAGCAAGGAGCTACTTCAGAATATGACAGAGTACCTGAGAGTTGTGTAGCACAGGCTGCCTTGCAGGAGGATGCAGCATGATTCCCCACATCACAGAATATGCTGAGTTGGAAGGGACACACAAGGATCATCAAATCCAACTCCCTTAACCCCGCATGAGTTAAGGGAGCTGTTGGGATGTTTAGGCCTCAGTCCCAACACTTGCTTATGATTTAAAAGCTATTTCTTAATCCTTCTATGAAGAATGAAACTCTGACTAGTGTTAGGAATGCGTGCACGAAATAGTATGGTCCATGCAAGAAGTTAAATAACACTTTTTATTCTTAGGATCCATGTATTCAGTATTTCATGTATTCATGTATTTTCCCTGTGCTTTGCAGAATGACTGTAAATCATGCTATGCAGTGATTTCAGGGAATTTGCTGGTTTCACTGGCACTCTATGTAAGTGTGTAACTCTAAACATCCAATTTAGCTTTTATAATTTCAGGTGCACTGCAAATAATTATTAGATCTAACTGTGCTCTTGAAATAAATACAGAAGAAACACACTATGAGAAGAACTTCCATTCATCATCATCTCATATGAGGAAGGTGTAACACTCACAGAAAAACATTGCCCCCTTTACTGGGCTGTTTTTGAAGAGGATGGAATGAAGCAATGGACCATGGGCCCTCATAAACATAGATTCTTACAACTTCATGATGCACTACAGTATTTTTCCAAGATTTCTTCTTCCAATCCAGAAAACCTTTGTGCTTTTCCTTCACAGTAATACAGCTGCAGTTCCTTGTGAGGACATTAGCTTTGGGTATAGTCTAAAGTCACCCCACCTACCCAGTATGTTTTTTCTACACCCAGTTTTGAAGTACACACAGGAATGGCATCTGGTCTTCTGTATTTCAGGGAACTTTTGGACGTCGAAAGAAATCTGGTTATTCTGAAAAATCCATACTTTGCTTCATAAAGAAATTCCCAAGAGAAATCTAAGTCTTTTGCACTCAGTCATCTTCTGCAAGTCTGTAAAGTAGCCCCTTTATTTATCCTCAATGAGGGACTAAGACAGCTTAATAACACCCAAAATTTCTATGTATAACAAGATCCCTGAACCAGCAGGGAATATTTGCATGATTAGACTAGTATTGTGGACTCTGGAGCAAAACAGATGTCCACTGTAAATGCATTGTCAAATATATGCAATTGTGTTGTGCAGCTGTCTGAAACAGATGTCTTCCATACAAGGATATTCTGGCATGTGGATCTGCTGTCTAAACTAAACTATACAAAATGACACATCTTGTTGTCATCAAGTGGCTCTTATGGGAAAGAACATGTCAAGATTTTAAGAAAGTAACTAAAACTGAAATACGTATTAAAACCAGAATGCTTCACCAAAAAAAAACAAACTTGGGAAAATGAAACACAATACTGAGAAGAAAGCTTGCTGAAAGAGATTGATTTAAAGATATTTTATAACTAAGATAAAAAGATAGCCTGCAGAGTAAGTCTGCAGAAAGAAAAAAATTTATCTCTCAGTTTCACATGGTATCTTCAGCTGTTCTGAGGATGAGACATCAGAATTGAGCAAGTCAGTTAATAACCAGCACAAAAAACTATGTATGGCATGAGAGTTTATAAGCAGATATGGCACTCTGTGGTATTAAAAGAATGTCATTATTATGTGGTGGCAATTATCAAAATTTTTAAACTGCATTTCAGGACAGTTAATTGAACTAGGCTATAGTTCAGGATAGGAATTCAGCTGACATATTAGGAGGATTAGGCAATCAAATTTCTCAGTGGCTTCTTTAGAACTGCATAAAACTCCACAAAATACCACAAAACCTAGCTTAAATACATATAAAAATAACTTTCTGAGCCATAACTTTGCTATGCTTTTATAAATTCATAAGCCTTCTTTGCTGTTGAAAAAAAAAGGTCCAAAGTGTGGAAGGGAAACTCATCAGGGAGGGTACACACACCCAGACATAATCCTGTGTGTATCTGTGTGGAAAAACTAAAATTTAAAGGAAGAAACTGGTGAACCATCCAGAACTATTTAGTCTGTGGCACCTCCTGTAACTCAACCTGCCTGCAGAGAGAGCCTGTGTATGTAATGCCTTCAAGATAAAGGCATCTGCAGAAAATGAGATCTAGACACTCTTGCAAAGCAACCACAGCAAAGTGCAGGTCATTATGAAACCTGGTGAAGTTACAGTAGTATTATAGATATAAAAGTAGTATGTTACATAAAAGGAAGAGCTCTTTACGATGGCCAGGGATTCTTGATAAGGCTAAATTGCATGTAGCTTTGCCTTGAATGAAAGCCTGCTGCATTCTTGTAATAAAAGTATGCTATTTCCGAGATCTGCTCTTGCAGCAGTATTAAACATAAAATGCTCTTTTTCTTATACACACTATGTATCTCTCTTTCTCTCTCTATATATATGTCATGTATGCATGGATGGATGTATATATATGTGTGTGTGCAGATGAAGCATGTAAATAAACCCCACAACTGACTACTTTAGGCTGCCCCTGCCAGAGCTCTCAGTAGTGAGGCATAAATTTCCTTAACACTCTGGCAAGTTCATGCTTGATTCAAGCTGAGATCCTTTCTCACCTTCTATGGAACTGAAAACTCATTAATGGTAAAATATTGCTTATTGAGTCATTCAAGCATACACAGAGCTTGATAGATGTCTTCCTCGTATCTCATTTTTCCTGGGTTATATAATGACACTCTTCCATTTTTGCAAAGTTTGCCAGGTTATGCTTGTTGCAAAGGCGCTCATGTTCAGGGACAAACATGCAACTGCAAGACCAGTCCTAAAACTAAGAAATTTATTCTCTTTCACAAAGCTGTACTGATCCACTAGCTCTAGGCAGTGTTTCTCATGACCAGTCCTACTCTTTTCCACTGTATTCTTTCACTGATGGCATAAGAGGGTACAATGTTCAGCAAGCAAAATTCTGTTCCCGATCATACAGGGAAAGAAAGAGGTGCCTAACCGGCCAGAATTAGCAAATACTGACCCACAACAGTGCACCTGGACTAGGTCATTGCTAGATCAGACACTTCACAGAGGATCGCCTTCTACTGCCTTTTTTATCACATTTGAGGATGGAACATTCTATCAGCCAGTGAGCAAAACAGGATCAGAAGAACTTAACAGAGTGGTGGCATTAACACCAGTGTGCATAAATACCATGGTTATGGCTTGATAAAAGCTCGCAAATGAGGTGGCCTAGGCTTCTAGAAGAATATCAGAGAACCATGAAAGCACTATAATGCACTTCTCCATCTTATCTGGTTGTGACTACTGCAGCTCAATAGTGTTCAGAGAAATTCAGCCTTCCTTTACATTTCAGTGGTATTATACAAACCTGATTTTCATCTCCCTTGCTTGGAAGACATTTTTTTTCAAATTTACAGCAAAATCTAATTAATATGCTTACTATCTTTGCATCTTAAAAGGAAATTAGAATGAAATACATCTGAAATAATTCAACAGTTTTTCAACAGGTTTGTATGGTCCACTGCAACTTAAGGCACTATAAAATGCATTGTTTTCCAGCACACCACTTACCCTCAGCATGGGGCCATTCTGGAACACGTGGGGTTCATCACAAACTACACAGTATTCATTCAATACTGGTATCCGCTGCTCAGCAAACTGGATAGTCTGAGAACAATAAAAATGATAATAACAACATCTGCTTAAAAATAATTAACAGTCAGCTTATGCTCCACAGTGTTCCTTAAATGGGTAAGATATGACATCCTACCTGCACAAGAAAGCCACGGTCTCGCACGGGAATGCATTTTGCACCATAATTTTGCTGCAAGGAAAAAGTCGAGGCAACTTCAGTGTCGGTACACTAATTATAGGGAAATGGAAAAGCACTTGTATTTTTTGCATGTAAATATGCTAACTGAGCAGTATTTGCATCTAAAAAGATCTCTCACTTGCATGAGCCAGCCACTACAAATAATTAATCCTTTTACTGTTTCCTGAGTGTGTGGTAGGTTTTTAGTACTTCTTTTTAGTTCTTAAGTCTGCTGAAGTTTTGTATCTGACCATCCCAAAAACCTGAATCTCAAACAAAAACAGCACTGTATTCACTCCAATCCTAATAAACTGACATCTGATAACTTCCATGACATTTTAACTGTGTCTTGTCTATCCAAATACAGGCTACATGTTCAGGCTTGAAAGACTGCCGTAACTCTCAGACAGGCTGAAAACCTTTTTTCTTTTATATTTACTAAGATCTCACTTCCATAAGCACCACACCTACAGATTTCTATGCTCAGATACTACTCAAATTCTTTTTTTTTAACACACAGCAACATAAATTAGAATGAACTTCTGCTACAAGAGTCTGTAAGGTGCTGAATCCTAGGCTCACATCTATGTCAATCAAACCTTATTTTGAGTAAGAGTTAGATCAGCTCCATTTATTGTGTTTTAGGGGGGTTGATTTCCTTTCATTTCTGTAACTGCTTAATTGCTTAACTGCTTTTTCCATTTTTCTCGTGCTAAACAATCCTACTTGAATGGATATATGACACCCCAATATTTTAGCTGACAGTTGAGAACTTAGGGTCCTGATTCATCAGTTCCACATTCCACTGACTACAAACTGCAGTTAGGCACCCAGACTACCCATACATCTGGAGCCTGCATATAAAATGTGACATGGACTCTCAATGCCCTTCCACTAATATCAGTCAAACTGCATCTGACTATGTATGTGATGATTTTTCCTCAAAGTAGGGTAGTTTTTATAGGCTGCCAAGCAGGGCTTTGCCATTCTTCCCCTATCAGCTCATAACATCACTAATGATAACATCAGTAATGAATTTAGTCAGCTCTTCATTATCTTATAAAAACCACTGGGCCTTTCCTTATTAACATCGGGAGAGAAAAGTCTCAATATGTTAAGACATCCTCTGCTGATTCAGAAAAACTGCATCTCTAAACTGCAACAAGTCTGACAGCTGATCTTAATTTTGCTGTGCCCATCACAAAAATGAACCACAAAGCATGTCTATAAATGATCTTATGATAGTATATTTCTGCTTTTAGATCTGATGAGTACAGTTTACAGCTTACTAAACTAAATTACCATGAGACACAGTGCACTCAATGTAATTACATTATTCAGAAGGCACTGTTTTGAATATATGTATGGCATCCAAAGAAAGAATCAACTTCCAAGGTACCATCAGGCAAAAGGAGTAGAAAGGACTATTTTCTAAATGCCTCTCCCCAGATCTAATACAGAAGACAAACTGGTGCCTTGAAAGAGTGCAAACAAACCCACTCTTCCTTCTAAAGTATAATAGCCATCTTTTAAGAGGCATAGGCAGAAGAATTAATTTTGAGAGCTCTTTCTTAAATGTAAGAATGTCTACCTTTTGTTTTCCCAATCAGTCGTGTCTCTGGGGAAAGTACAAGGGCCTAACTTCTTGTGGGCCTAACTTCTTCCCTTAGCCTTAACTTCTGCCAATGCATTTGAAGGTTTAACCTCTCACAAATCAGAAACGTGCAAGAGGTGAACTGAACTGTGACTGCTCCTTGCAGTGTGATGATGATGGCAGATACAAAGACCAGTAGGAGAGGTGACTTGGCACTCAGATGAGCTAATGGACAGTCGCTTCCCCTGTGAAGCAAACAGGGAAATGAGAAAAGCCCTGTGCAACCAAACTAATCTTGCAGCAGAGAAGTGCAGACTCTTCCCTTTTCCTGCAGGATGCAGGGAAGGCAGTGGTTGACTGAACTTTTCCCATGGTCAACAGCTGTACATTGAGCTGCACTGAACATAACATATAAAACCTCTGTCTTGACCTCAGCAAATTCGGATTTTGTAACTTAAATATATGTGCAGGCACAGCCGTTTGAACTGTCCTTAAAAAGCTGACTGCATTGCTCTTGTCTTCCAATATATCCAATATAGTCACTAACATATATCCTAAGTATTAATATCTCTGCATAAAAAGTGTAACAGCACATTTGGAAAATAATAGGAGGAAAATGAGCAGAGTTAAAAAAACATTACGCACAGCAGCTTGTGAAGGTGATGATGAAGATGGTGTTAAGATACCAATAAGCCCTGAGGTAAGAGAGAGCCTTCTGCTCTCTGCCATGGTGGACTCCTTGAAAGGCTCCATTTTGGATGATTTAGGGGCATTGGAGTAAGTCTTGCTGAGCAACTTGTGATTCTTCAATCCATCCAATTCTTCCACTCTAAGATTACTGGAGTAGGACCTGCTTAAAAGTTTGTGGGGCTTCAAGGTGCTGTTGTGCTCACATCGAGGATCCCCGCAACATGACCTACTTAACAGCTTATGGGGCTTTAAAGTGATGCACTCCTCCTGCTTGACAGCTGCAGAGCAAGAACGATTCAGCAGTTTGTGCGATTTAATAGCCATTGTCTGTTCAGCCCTTGGGTCACTCGACAACGAGCGGCCAAAGGTTCTGTGAGATTTTGTGGCACACACATCCTCCGCCTTCACTGTGCTAGAGCAAGTCCTTCTCAGTAGTTTGTGAGTCTTGGAGATGCCATCCTGTTCTGACTTCAGTTTTGACTTATTTTTGCCGCAGCCAGGTGGAGGATAACTTGGCGACCTTAAAATAAAGAAGATGGCAAAGTTGGAGAGTAATCAGAATTCTGCAAAAATCAAGCAAGATCACACAGATGTAAACACTTCTAAGTGTATCATCTATCTTTATGTTTTTCATTAGTGATAAACACAACCCAAACTTTTAAAAAACAAACAATTGTATTTAAGACATTTTCCAATACCAAAGTGGACATATTACTCATATTTACACACAAACTCATTGATCAAAAAGGTGTAACTACTTAAGTAGAAGTTAGACCTATGATTTTACAGCTTTCAGATTTTACAGCTTATGCCTCTAAACAAACCAATTATTCAGGGAATTATCTTCGAAATGAAAATCACGTATTTCACATGACACTATAACACATTTTCCTTAACAAAATCTATCTTTTCTAGGTAATCATCATGGCATGATCCCATGAAATTTACTGTCTTCTGGGCATAGCATAACAAATTCTATGTTCAGATCCAATAGAAGATACAATAAACAGTGAAACTTGGAGACAATAAATCAAATTTAATTCAGCTGAAAAGGAAATTATTTTTGAAAACCTCATAATAAACTGGGCACTTCGTGGAAGACAATTTGATGCCACTATTTCTGTGTCTAGACAAATTCTAGCTCTGTAACACCAGAAATGAGAATGTGAGGGACCTAAATTATGAATGCAGAATGTAAATAATGAAAGGTTTTTATGGAACAACATTCACATGTACTGTTACATTTCTGTAAGGTTCACATTTACCTGTACTTGCAGAACAAGAACATGTAACAGGTATGCTGAATCATTTTCCTATGTTTTATAAGCAACTTCAGTCTTTAGAGTATTTTTTGGTTTGCATCGAATAGAGAAGTGAAAATCCAGGGTGAGAGGCTGGCAGGTTTCCCTACCCTGTTAGCAAGTGGTGACAGTGGAAGACACATGTGGGGGCTGCTGACTCACTGCAGTAGCTGGATCACTATCACCCTCCTGCAGAAGGGAGGTAGAAATGGCACTGCAGGGACAGAGATAGTCCCTGCATTTGGGCTGAGCCATCTTTGGACTGGCACTGCATCAACATCCAAATCCAGAGGAAAAAGAGTGGGCTGGTTTCGTATGCCATTTCTGAATAAAACCAAACCCCAAGCAACAGCCTGTGCTTGGCAATGGTGCATGGCATGGAAGGGAATGGATAACATTTCTACTGAAAACACCACCTTTCCTCTTCCACTTTTGAATGAACAGCCAATCTTTTGTCATCTTTGATACTGTTCATCTTTTCAATGTGAGTGCTTGCTGTACTCTATCTCTTGGTTATACACTGAATTTAGAATGGCAAAATTAATTAAAAAAAAGGAATATTCAAAGAAGCAATCAATTCAAATTCATTAATTGAATCAAAAGGGTGATTTGTCAACCCTCCATCAGCAGGAAACCACACTAGAGTAAATAGTCATAATCTTGAAAGAGGAAAAATTAGAGCTTGATTTTACATACAACTTAAGAGTATTAGTAACTGGCAGAAAGCATAGTGAATTCAAATTAACAACTCACAAACTACTTCTTATGCTTTTAATGCCTTTGTTCTTTGAAATTCTGTGGGTGCATTTCAGAAATCGCAAACATTAATGTAGTCCATGTGGAAAGGGAAGGTTACTCAGCACCTTTAAAACTAGTCTTTCATTAATGACCATTCTAGTTTTAAAAAATTAAAAATACACACTGCTGTAAAAATAAAAGTTAGACAATGACATATTTTTATAATACACATAATATATGCTATACATATATATTACTTCTATATATATTACTTGTATATTTATTCTTGCCATTCAACAATTATATAACAATTAAATACTACTAAGCTAATAAAGATACAAATATGAGTTAAAATTAAGTCAATTATTTCTAGTTCTACATGAAACATGGCTGCTTCAGAGAGCAGGGCACTGAAATACTCTGCCTTCAAACATTCTTAGAAGCTGTAGCAGTCCCCAGTTCACTCTTGATGTCACGCAACGCAAGAACCAGAAACCCATGAGGTAAGATATAAATAGAACACTTCGCTGTGGAGAAAAGTCAAGATTTCACCTTGTGAAGTCTGCTGTAGATTTTTAACAGCTTATAGTGGTAACAGCTCATTTTCCTTGTTATTACCTGCGCAATGTAGAAAAGATGTGCAGAGGGGATTTCACCTTTTTGTCAGACACCTTTTTATTGTGCGTACAATTAGATTTCTCTTTACTGTTCTTCCACTGTTGTGTAACAAATGTCTGCATGATTCTGCAAATTAAGAGAGAAAAAAAAGGTTTTCTTATCCCAGACAAGATATAATCATTTTAATTCTAGGGTCTCAGTGCGAGCCATGTAGGTGACATAATGCAGTGTTCTCCCTTTACAGGCAGTTTTCTGTCATGTATGTGGACAGATGACTGGGTGCCTCAGCTCCTCAAAAATGGTTTTCTTTCCACATAGAACTAATGTGGCATGGAATTCTTACTGAGAATACGGTCTGAGCAAACAACCACTGCAACTGCAAGACTTATGCAGACTATATCTCTCATGGAGATCCAGAGAAAAACTGATTCAAGGGCATCACATCCAACTACAGGGATCTGTCTCTTATGTGACGACAGTGATAAGCTACTGCAACTACAAGTAAGAGCTTATTCTCTATTACTTAGAAGTGTGAATCTTTGAGCGATGAAGTCAAAGCTGAATTTGCTATGGACTTTACTGAAAAAGATGAATATCCCATTCCTGCAGCCAAGAGGGACAACTGGGTACATGGGTATTCTGACTCTGGCTCAATAAAGCATTATGCAGCCACATTCCTGAAAATGTCTTATGGGAACGTTTAGTAATTACCTGGTGCACAGATCAGAGACAGTGCAAATACTGAAACATTTTAAGAGACTGTTCATGTCAGGGGAGTGGGTTTTTTCCCCTTCAAAGTCATGTACCACAGAGATTTTAATAACTTGCTTCATTTGTAAGATTAAAAAATGTTGCACTGAATTTCTTTAAACACCCAACAGCAATTTCTTTTTCCTTAAGGGTTCCTTAATGTTGTAATGGTAAGATACTAAAGCCTATATACTTATCATTTTATTACACGTACACAAGCATATGTGAAAAGATGATTCAGCAAAATGGTATTAAAATTAATTGTACTGTGACTACATGAAACTAGTATTTTTTTGCCTATTCTTCCATCTTGTACTCAAACAAGGATGGTCTAATTATTGTGGTATATCCTAGAGGCCCCATGAAAGCATAGCCCCCTTAGGGTATGCATGAAGCTCAAAACGATTCCAGCTTCAGAGGCTTCACCATCTAAGCAGAAATGTGAAAACGAACACTCCTAGCTACACTCTTGAAAACTTTCGTAGCTTACTCTCTAAAAGGCAGCAAAGGGACAGAAAGCTCTTGCCTTGCCAAATCAGGTTCTCTTAAACAACTGTCAAAACAAAAAAGGCAAATCCTGATTTTTATTTAAAGAAAACAAGATCAAAACATTTGATCAAAGAACCAACCTGACAGTATATGAATTTTATGCTACTTGACATGGTTCAGGAACTAAAAAGTGTGTAATATTTGCAAAAAACCAGAGGTTTACACTTTTGAAGACTTACTTTTTTAGCTGATGCCCCAGCCCAAATCTCTCCTTAGTAGAGATCTGAAATACATCCACAGTTGGCACTAGGGAAAAAGGAAATATTGTTGGTATATGAACTTACAGAAGTAAACAAGAACTCAATTACTTGTGGTATTTAAGGACCCTGTTCTACCTGGACCTTGACTGTAGAAAATAAAATTGAAGCAATAGCAAAAGGGGGCATGTCATCTAAGCACATTAAGAAATTAATGATACTTTTTGGAATATCAGCCTATATAATTTACAATTTTACAAATGGAATACTCCAAAATTTATCTCTTCCCATTAGTTTTATTTTTACATATATATATACTATACAAGTAGCAAGCAGCATCAGTTTAAATGTATCCAGACTTGGAATTCATCTCACTGGACCTCTGAAATGTTTTTTCCAAGTCGCCCATACACAGCAGAGTTACTGTGGCTACAAGGAAAATCCAGGCTGGAACTGAATTAATTAGTATCTGGGTTTTCTTTTCAAAGGTGTTTTAGTTCAAGATACAAAACCCAATCTAAATGCCTGCTATGTGAATTCCAGTGGCCACTGACTACTGAAGTTTCCTCAGGGCCCATCCCAGCACTGGTATATCCACATTCATCTGTCAGAAATTGAAAATGTACAGGGTAAAAGATGAAAATTACCTAGTGGCATTACTAAAACCCTTTAATAACATTTTCTAGAGAGAAGTGGCAGATGTAATCCAGTACTTATTGAGGGAGCCCCAGGTCCTCAAGGCAGAACAACAGCCAATGCATATTACAAGCACGAACAGACTTCAGACTTTGTATTGTAAGGTAGTAATGACTACAGTAGAATAAAAAATGAACGTAAACCAGAAATCTGGGGTTTGGCCAAATTTTATTAGACACAGTGAATCAGTATTTTGATTGTTATTCTGACCACTCCCAAAACAAGATTTTATTCAGAATGTCAAAGTTTATCCTTTAATTTTGCTTAAATAAATTTGAAATCAAAAGAAAATAGAACTAACCTGCCCATTCAATTTCACTTAAATCCAAACTCTGTAGATACCCCTTCTCTAATATGATTATTCAAAAACATGAAACATAAATTCATCTTTTAAATACAAACTGATGATTTTTTTCAAAAGGGATGAATGATTTCATTAGCAGCAGTGATATCTCTGGATTTTCAAATTTCAGACACACTTTGCTGGGATGGGGAGGATGGGGAATACTTTCACTAAGAACTATCATAACCACACAGGCAATCTTAAAATCTGACATCTAGATCAAAACGTTTGTCTAGGCTCTACAGACAGAGGAGACATCCTGATACCTTCAGCGGCTGATTCATCCTCCCTAAGGCAGGCTTCTAAGGCACCAGGGAGAAACTGCCCACACAGACAATACTAAGAAAAGCTATTAACTAGAAGAATGACTATCTAAAATCAGGCTATTAGTCAGCGTCAAGGTGGTACTAATATCCTCCACTGTGCTTTCGAGTGTTACTGTATTTCTGTTTATCAATGAACAAAAGGCACTAACGGAAAAAAAAATACAGCATTAAAATTCTAGCCCAGCAGTCTCAAAAACCCCACATTTAAGGCAGAAGAGGAACTCACAGAATTAACACAAAAGATGATGGATCTCACCATGCTCTGCTAGTAAGTAAAGAGACATGGCTGCAACAGCAGCTGAGTTCATAAAACCGATGTCAGCCAAGCACTTGCCTCTGGCCCTGACCATGCCTTTCTCAGTACTCAGGCTCTCTAACAATCAGTCAGCTGCAGGACTGGGAACTAAGTTTCCCATCTTAACCTTGTCAACTGTGAAAAAGATATCTTGTTGTTACTTCTCATTTCACTAGATAGTTTCTTACTGCACACTGCTCTTCATGCTTCACCTTCTCTTATTTGCGGCACTTTTTTATTTTTTAAATTACATTTTGATAGAAAAGTTCTGAACATTGCTTCCTGCTAGAGCGAATACATATTTTAAGATCTGAATATTTACAAAAATCATTGAAGTAATAAACTACAGACAAAAAGACCAGAGTCAAGGCGAAAAAAAGACAGATATCATGAAATGCTTATTCGAATGAACAGAATATAGCTTATAGTTAGAATCATCAGGCAACATACTCTACAAAAATAGCTCATTGGGACAGATTTTGCTAAACATGACTGGAAATATCTATTCATTTTCCAGAGGCAGAATTCTCCCACAGATAAAAGCCTGAACTGACAGATTGTACTGCAAGTCTCCAAGCTGGGCAAGCTATCATCCAAACTTAGTCTGACTTCTCACTGTAAAAATATAGCTGAAGTTGACTCTTGCATATAAATGTTTCCAAATCTTCAAAATTGGTTGATTCTTTGTGAGCTTGGCCATTTTTCTCTCATGAGGAAAATTTCTTCACTTAACAACTCATTTAAATCTAAAGATTTCCAGAGTTCACATACTCAAATAGAAATCAGAAGCTGAAAGGATAATTATGATGGTCTGATTATTCAAAGGTGAGTGAAAAAGGGCACGTTAACGTGCTGCACAGATCCGTGTGTGTCTTCACTGTCAGTCATATCTCATCTATGTGGGTGAGGCTGGATATGCAAAATCAGGAAATCACATATGAGAAACTGTAGATCCTTACTCCTTAATCCTAGGGAAAGCAGTTGCATTTCAAAGAACATCAGGAAAACAAGTTCCAAAAATCAACCTCTGAAAGGTAAAATTAGATGCCCATGTCATTACGGAGGGTCTAGACATGCAAATATATATGTAAGCTTAATTTCAAATCAATAGGACTTCTTATCAGCAGTATAAGTAAGCACATGCAGGGTCAAAGATTTGGTAGTGAATGAGTATCTGTCCCATAGCTCAGATCAGGACACCATACATAGCACAAGAAGAACATACAATTGACCAACCTGGACCATTTAAGTACTGTGTAAGTGAACAATGCAATCGCACTATTATAGGCTCTGTGCGAATTACATCCCAAGCCACAGCAATCTCTTCCTAGTTCGAAATAAAAAGAAAACAAGATACAATCAGCCACCATGAGGAATTGCTGCATTTTGTCAGTTTACCTTAGGGTTGCTATAAACACCATCCATCCCATTTACCCAGTAGTGTAGTATCTATTCCAACATTACACTTGACACTTAGGACAAACTATTGCTTGTTAATGCACCCAGTAGCAGTGTCAGACTACTTCC
>JAOXXN010000364.1:14845844-14856873 GCA_026770055.1 Myrmophylax atrothorax | reverse complement strand
GCACTCAAAATTTCCTGCTTGAAACATGTCCATCCCTCCTGGACCCCCTTGCCTTTAAGGGTTGTTTCCCAGGGTATACTCTGAATTAGTTTTTTGAATAGGCCAAAATCTGCCCTCCGGAAGTCCAGTGTAAAGGTTTCAATGATGGCTCTCCTTACAACCCTGAGTATTGAAAATTCTATTATTTCATGGTCGCTGTGTCATTCCTCTTGTTCACCTCCAGGGCAAAATACAGAATATGACAGAAAAGGAGTTTAACAAGGATTTAGAGAAACATTGAATAGTAATTTTCAATAGAATACAACAGCGTAATCAAATACCACCAAAACTGCAAAGACAACAATGTTTTAGAACAGGCTTCCAGGGCTTGTTCTCAGCACAGTCACTTGTCCCTGTACTGAACCACAAAAAAAACCCAACCAAAAAACCAGCATTATTGCTTGTTTGAGTGTTCCTTCCCTTTGCCACACAACATGAAGAAATCACCAGAAGACTTGTCCTTCAACAGTCAGGGGAGGTCCACACAGAACTCAATCTCCAAAATATTAAAGATTCCACAAAACAGTAAGGTCAATGACATACATGAGAGATACTGCATTAGGTCCATAGATCTCTCTCACTGCTGTTAAATCAGCCTCCAGCTGTGGGTGCTTGTGAAGTTCTCCATCGTAACTAACCTATTGGCAAAAGAAAAATATCTTGGAAGTTCTTATTTAATTTGTTACTGGCACCTAATCTAGGCTCTTGAAAGTTTCCCGTGCAAAATATGTTGCATTAAAATTCCTTAATGCCATGCTCAGAAAGGACACAGTGTTGATCAGCTGAAGCACTGAGGTCATCTAGTCTGCTAAGCAATGAAATTTTCAAAGCAGGTACCTCTGTCTTGGAATGTTTTGAGGGTTCTCCTGCTATATGTGGAGTCTCATCCATCTGTCCTATTCTGTCCCAGGGTTTGTTCTGGGACACTTTCATATTTTAAAAAGGTAAAATAGGATAAGAACCAGATCCCCTCAGTCTTAATATCCCAGTTCAACCACTACAGGACAAAGGTTTTCTCACTTTTCTTGTTGTCACACTCTCATATTGGACACAGAATGCCTCGGGCACAACAAGAGAAGCCTGAAATTAATCTCTGTACCAAGCTTCTCAGCAACTAAATTACATTTTCAGTCTACCCACTGGATATATTCTAGCCACCAATGCAATAATATCAGATGGGAAAAAATAATTAAAGAACAGTTGCCCATTTTAAGTATTTTACCAGAAAAGGTATAAAAACCGTACATCTAGACACCTTCTCCCCTAAACCCTTTTTTTTCAAACTCTACATTAAATAAGGGAAGAAGTTATGTTTGTGCTTACACTATAAAGCAAAGCTTGTGTGCTGGTTTGGTTGGAATGTATGAAGTTGAAGAAATAAATATTCTCCTGTCTTCTTCAAACTTGAAAATATCTCATCAGGCATGTAACAATCCTGTCTATTATTACCTTCTCCTCAAACAATATGACCCTGTTTGTATGAACCTAAAACGTACTTCTTTATAGCAATTAGAATGACAGTAATTTCACAGAAGTCATTGAACTCCCTAGATTTAGACAAATTCAGAAATGAGCACAGAAATTGCTTTGTACATTTCACAAATTTAGAGAGCAATGTACTAGAGTGTAATTTACGCCTTTAGACACACACACATGCACATATATATCCTTATAGAGGAATTCCTGCAGATAATTCTTGTTACTGCAGAGCTGCACCCAAAAGCACTACTGTTTCTTTCATTTGTACATCCAAATCTGTAGAAAACCAGTGCTGTGACACTTTCAGCTCTCATACTTAGAGATGTGCTTTTCAAACTACTTAAATTTCAATAGGGCTAAAATAGTAATCAGATGACCACTTTTTTTACATGTAAAAATGAGAAAAGAGTAATTTGATTAGACTTAGAATTCTTAATGTATAAGGCACAGAATCATCAGCATACCATGGGCACGTATTTGTCAGAGGTATCAATGATATTCGTGACCAGAAGGTTATAAACCAAGTATCTTTCCTTAATTTGGGCAGGCATGTCAGAACAACTTTCCAAGCCGAAAATAATGGGAAGAAAACCTTTAGTGTAAATTTTTTTCACTTTAGGTAAGGGGAAACAAATCCTTTTTACATGCCCATTAAACAAGGAAGAATTCATAAAAGATGCGTGAATAATTGCTGTCCTGCTTCCAAACAGAGCACAGCAAGCATTTCACAAATCATAGCTGTGGCGCACTCGCAACGTTTGTTGGTGCTAAATAAGTTTTTTAAATGACTCTTATGTATCAATAATACTAAAATCCAAAAGGAACATTTATGCAGGTCAGTGACCTGCTCAACATACTGCTTCTTCTAATCTATTTTCTGATGGTAAGAGGTTATGAACTCAAAAATGAAACAAAGCAGTGTTCTGGCACATTTTAAGACCACAGTACAGTACTTTCCATCCCTGAATTAGTGCCACAGACATGCTGATGTATGCAGAGGAAACTGTCAGAGTTTTATATTTCTGCATTTTCAAGTACGGCTGGTAACTGAAGCACAAGAGAGAGGCAGAGAGACAGCCAAAGGCAGTAATATTACTGTTTTCATCTCCTGTTCTCATTTGCAAATGTAGAAGATAGAGATTCTAAGCAAGAATTAACAAGGAGTTGCAGAGAAAGTAAATATCAAGGCTAAAAAATCTGGTAACTTTGTTGTGACTGAAAGGTCTGTGTTTAGAAAGTCTCAGTTTTTAATCTGAGACCTTATTTAGGTTATTTTGTCCCACATAATGACAAAAGGTTGCTTTTTAAAAGGAGATTAGGTGATTTACAAACCTAAATCCCTTTGAAAATCAATAGGTCTTAGGCTATTGAACTACTTAGCTACTTTACAGTATTTATCCACTAAATCCTTCAGGAGGATTACAAACAGGTGTGTAGAAGTGAATATAAACATTTAATTTACGAGCAAAAGGTTGCTCCTTGTTTTCACTGCCCATCAAATGCCATTTCTCATCTTCCATGGTTCTTGTTTCATCATCAGCTGTTCTCTTGTCTTTCCAGCTGTAACCACTTAGAAATGCTAAGAATTATCCATGACCTCCATCTTTCCCAACTGTATTGAACACAATTACACTGGCATCTCTTCCCTCTAGCTGCTAAAGTCACTATTTTTGTCCCCTTGTTCTGTGGGCACAGCACACACTTCTTTCAACTGAAGGAGCTTGCCTTGCTTGTTCCCCAACTCTTTTGTCTTCCCAATACACCTGGTGCCCATGTAACATCTTACAAAGACTTTGTTTGAAAAACTATTGTTCTTCTTATCTTTTGAGGTACTTTGTTCATTATCTGATTTTCTACGTATTTTCTGACTCCTCAGTATTTTGTTCAATTCTACAGGCCTTCTTCAGAATTTTGTCTTTTTGACCATGAAATTTTAAATTCAAAATTTCCTCTTTTTTTCCTTGTTAAATACACTTTCTATGTTGTTTTGGGCTTGTTCTCTATATTTTGTGTTTTGGATATTCCATACTCAAACTCAAGATATTCACATTCATCTGATAGTTTATTGCAACCCTTTTTTTTTCCTGCCACTTACAATTCCTTCAGTTAAATGTACTACCTTAAAAAGAAGACAATGCAATATAATGTAGTGTCGACTTTAATATAAGGCAACTAAATTCTCACCAGTCTTGCCTATTATGCAACTCCTGTACACCTTGCAAAATGATGTACTGCTCTCTGTGTTCATGTCTCATAAGGCAGCGTTAATATTTATTCATTCATTTGGGCACTGGCAGGCATCCTTTACCAAATGTATTAGCTGTGGTTCAAGAAACAAGCACTCCCAGCTGTTTTCTGCCTTTCCCTTCACCTTGAGGTTACTGCCCTTTCTTCAGAGTTGAAAAATGAAGCCAGTACACACAACTCATCACTACAGGGCAAGATCAGAAGCTTTTTCCTCTCAGGCAGATTAAAATAAGACACTGCTCTTTCCACTGAATTATGTGTACGGTCCTCCCCCGCATGGGGCTGTAGGAGTCAGCAGCTGAAGGGAGGCAATTCTTGCAGTAATTTGTAAAGTGAACATGAGTCAATACCCCATGTTACCTATTTCTGACACTGAAAATATATATTTTCAGTTCCAGTTCCAATATAACTTTTAATAGCTTTCCAGGGGTGTGCTTCCCCATCCCCCCTCCCCCCCTACTGTAAAGCACTTCAACACATATTTTGTGTTCAGACCCCACCAGGCTGTTGGCTCTACAAGAGAAGAGGCTCAGCGATGTCCTGCTTATCAGCATCCTATGCTCTCTGCACCGACCCACCCTGCTGGCACTGCTGGCATGCTCCTGCAGCCTTGGCTCTGCATCCAGGGCACGGATGACTTCAGCCACTGAGGCTGAGGCAGCAACTACTTTCATAAACAGGGATCATAATTCCCTAAAATGTTCACTGAAATAAACAGTTCTAATAATGTAAACTGAGGAATGATTCCTTGGGGCAACATTGAGGCTCAAAAATAAGAAATCAGCATAAAGAGACTAGCAGGGTGAAGCACACTGCAAAAGGAAAAGGTATGAAAAGATTTTATTTCCCAATACATAGGAGAATGTAATAATAACTAACGCTGCTGAGGGAACAAGAAGGAAAGACAAAGAGAAGTACTTTCATCTTTTTCAAGGTGAATTTTACTGTAGAGCTCAGAAAAAAACCTGCCTAGACCAAAACTGTTTTGTAATAACCAGTTTTACCATTAAAATGCAGTGCTCTTGACTTTAAAACATGGCAGTTCTCCAGAAGGAAAAAGATTTGGATCCAGTCTGACTTCCCATTTGTATCAATAATGGGATAAGCTTTACAGGGTCAGTATCTGTTTCCTGGAAGTAAACAACTAGCTTGTATTTTCAAGCTTTCTGGAGAGTATTCACTTTTTCCATTCTAACAGCTTTGCAGATGTAAACAAATTAATCTTATTTTGGACTTGAAATAATTATAAAGTATAACATATTCAATATTTCTGCTATAAAATACTATGTATACATACTCATAGCACTCTATTCACAAAGAAATGAAATATTATCATAAATTTATAATGGAATGAACAAAAAGAACTTTCAAATACTGAAAATTGTGCAAACAAATTCCTGCATTACCTGTCCTCCATAATAAAATTCCTCAGAATCATTATCCCCTTCAGAGTCTTCTTCAACTGTGCTGTTGTGCCACGACTCCTTAACAGAAAAGGAAAGTTAACAATGATACAAGTACTATGCTGATCTTGCATTTATATCTCTAAATATATAGGAATTATCTTTTTACAAATAAGCTCATAGCATCCTTTCTAAACAGATCTTTTAGTATAATTTTTCCAAAGGCTGGTTTTAAGAAGTATGAAATATCAGACAAAAAAAGCACCTAATACAGGGTACATAAAACCACTCTGAAATAATTGCCTGGCTACAGACATAGTGTGGTATTTTAAAGAACTGGATAATTCAGCAGACTACGTGGGAATACTTCACTCTGTGCTTTTGCTAACCAAAGTACAACTTACCCACCAAGACAGGTTCTAGACTTAGTTCTGTTGATGTTTCAGTGATCTAGTGCAATTTTATTTTACTTTATTCTTGTAAATAAACTCTAATACTTTAAGGAAATAATCCAAGTCCAACCATGGAATATCTAATGTTTCCTTCTGTGAAAAACTGACACACAGCTGCTTAATTACTCTTTTTAACACAAGTTTCATCCTGGTGCCCCACAAGTTCAAACTTAAATTTTCTGACTAGCTGCACTCTGAGACAGTGAAAAGTAAGGATTAGAGAGTGATATGTTTACCTAAGTAAAACTTGCTCTAAATAAGCTGCTCCATGAATAATTGCATCAAATAAATAGAACTGATCCTACTACAGACTGCAACTCAGCATGAGATGAAAGGTTATATTCTGTTTCCCACAAATGGAACCTTTACTTATAATTATGCAATTGCCTGAGATATTAATTCTTGTCTCCCACAACACATGTGCTATTTCTATGCCCTATGCTGACTAGCAACACCTGTTAAAAATGAAATTCTTCACTTCAACCAGAACATGATGTACTAACTGCTTCTTTTTTATTTATGTTCTGCACAGAACTGCCATAATGCAATAGAAATCAGATATATGAAACAAAGGATGGATGTTACCACTAAATTCCATAGTCATAAATGTCAAAATATACCCTTATCACCAATTTCTATGGTCAGGCATTGTAATCCCATTTCCCTACCTCTGCCTCTAAATTCCTGCTCTACTCGCTGTATGCATCCATACAGTGTAAAAAGTGTATTTCAACCAACCTCGTGGCAATCTTGTACAAAGCAAAAAAATAATTTCTTTTTCTACTTCATTGAGAAATAAAAATCTTTAGTCTTCTTTGTTTTATAATAACCTTAGCTCATAGGGAAGACTGTTGAAAAATACAACTCTGCTGAACAAAAATTCCACAAACCCCACCAAATTCTCACATTAGAATAGTGAAAAATCCATCATATCCTAACCAAACCTTCAACTGTGCAGACAACAGTAATGATCAGTATCAGAGACTTTTTTATAAAGGGTTTTTATTTTCAGTACTTTCACATTTAAATACCTTGTTCAACTAAAAACAAAATAACAGCTCAAACTCTGTCCTCCAGAAACTAACAATATCTCAAGGCTTTTAATCAAATGGGTAAATTTTTACCACATTTGAATTTTTGTAATGTTTACAGAGCACTGAATACAATGATGAGGCAGTAGGAGCAAAGTACTTTCAGTGTAGTGTTCTACATCACATCAGGTTTCCTTATTTAAGGAAACAATGATACACACAGCATCTAGGCACACTTACATCCCCTTTCCAGCATCAAATACAGACCATAGCCTAAAACATAGGCATCAAGAAACAACATCAACCTTTACCAAAGGAAGTCTTCAATTTCAACACCTGAGTTCCTGACAATGCACATTTCTTGCTTGAGGTAGGAGCCTATGTGGTACTTTGAGCCCATAACACTGTCAAGCCCTGTACATCTCACATTAGTGCCACTGCTTTCTTAATGTCTCAGTGAGACTGGTCAGGGTGTGTCCAGCACCAGGTACAGCATAAATACAACCGTAATTTCAAGACCTTAATACTAAAGACTCTACTTATGGTAAGTAGAGTCATGCAGGGGTCTGAGTCGTCAGTGGGACTGCTGCAGGCTGCATGAAGAAGCAGTGAGTTAAATAATTGGGATGCGGTCTTATGTGCAAAAGCAGGCTAAAAATTACAGTCTATTTCTCCAGGAGACCTGTGTTTTTTAGACATACAGGGTCTACACCACTGCTGGACAAAAAATGAGATAAACGTGAAAACCACATTTCCTTGGACAGGAGGAGAAGCCCTACCCCAATTAAGTGAATCACTGATTAATCCAATATGAAACCCCCCCAAAATGCTCATCTTTTAAAATGTGTAAACATGTACAGATTGCATAAGCACACTTTGATAGGAAGTCTATGGTAAACATTCATATTTCATTATTTACTGTTGTTTCTTAGAGTAATTTCTGTTAAAATATGCATAGGAGAAATACATACCTCTCCATTCTCCCTCTGCAACTTTGACTTTATGGATAAGCAATAGTTGACATCACTGGTTTTTCTTAATTCTTAAAAAAAATAGGGAACTTGAATGAAAAAAATGTTAAATAATTTTGCATACACAGACTTGGAATTCTTAGTTGCCATAGTAGAGCAAATAAGGAACAAAAAGTTACAGACAGGAAATGCATCCAAGAGTTTACAATGCAACAGTCTAAGATTAGGAAGCCTCTACCTCCCAGAAGACTCATACTTTTAAGTGTGAATTCAAACTCAGCTGATCCATCCAGATCTGTTTTCCCAATCTGTGATTTACAATTAACCACTAAGTTAATACAATTTATAAAATAATGAAAAATCAACAAAATAATGAAAATAAATCAGATTATCTTTCACATAAAACATAGGGGTTTACTCTATTTTAAATTATGGACTTGGTTTCTTTTCAAATTAAAGTAATATTTGCAAGTAATATTCAATTCAAACTTCTCACTATAACAGCAAGATTTTGCTTGTGTGCCGCTGCACCAGCTTTGGTAAAATTACTGATTTATGTCTGTACAAATGAGATCAGAGACTGAAGATCATACTGCTCTTTCAGTGGAATTCAAAGTAATTCTGTGTTATGAAAAAAAAGTCCTAAAGAATTATAATAAAAAAATCACAAAGTCAAGTGTTCCTATCTGAAGAACTGCCAGACTTAAGACTGTTCTGTGCAATTTTTCCTGCAGCCTGAAATAAATACAGAATTTATCTGCTAAAATCTAAAATGTCTCTATGGAGTATGTACAAACCTGTACTACACAGAATAAAAATGCCTGTATTTCTGACAAGCATGTACCAAATACTTTTTGAAAGTAAAGAACTAACTTAAAATGAGAGATTTCCAAAATCACTCTGAAAAAAATACATCATTTTTCTGTAGTCTAACTTAGTGAAACAGCTCAACCATTTTGTTTGAAATTTCCTGAAATAATTCACCAGGGGCAGTGGTAGTTATAAACAGTTTCAAACACAATGGTGAAGATTTAGTGAAGTTTTAAGCAAGTGAACACAAAACCTCATAATTTGGAAGTATTAAGCACCTCTAACTGTATTCAAGGAGAATTGCTCTAGCACAGGCCAGAAGCCATACAAAGAATAAAATACAATCTGCCTCCAAAAATGTGGTTATCCCTAAAAGAAATATTTTAATTTCTTCTGTTCTGAAATGTAGGGCAATTTATTATGGCAAGAGTGTGAGAAAAAGCAAACTGTACAGTTGTACACATTAACACATCTCCCTTAAGTGTGGACAACATCTTGTCTTTCCTCACATATGAACTTGATCAAACCCTCCAGACATAAGATTACCTGTAGCAATTTGGTGGAAAATTACTGGAATTGGCTCTGTTGTAACTAACACATCTTCATCGTTATCAGAACTGGAAACGTAAGTGTTATCTACAAAAGAAAAATACTTCGCATAGTGAAGTCCCATTGTGCTCTGCCAACCCTTTCCCATGTTTCTTGTCCCACCCTTGTACCACAAGGAACCGCTCCCCCGATGGTTAGGGAAACTAAGCACTATCGTCCTGGTGTGTTTGGCTTTTTTGTCTTCAGATTGTTAGCAAAAAGAAAGGATAGAAGATTCAGACTCAAACTTTATAAACCAAACTCCTGGAGCTTGATGTCATGGCTTTTGTGAATCACACCTAAAGCTGCTCTGAACCATCCCACATGACTTACTGTGGCCAGTATTTTCCAAAATTAATACTTGTTCTCTGCTTTTTTTTGCTATAGCTGACACTCAAACTCAGGGTAAATCTGCCATTCAGAGTGAAGGCTGCACTGAGAGCTGTGTGTTAACAGCCAATTATGCAAAATACCTGTGCCTCATTTTGCCTAGTCTCATAAGGTTGTTTGAAGTGTCTTCTACTCAGTGGATACCTGACTCAGGAAAAAAAATAAAAATTCCTCCTACTAAAAAAATAATATTAGGTATGGATACAAATACAATGTCTACTCCAACTTTCCTTTAAAAACATAGAGATTAGGCTGAGGCATGTGTCTGTTTTTTTTTTTTTAATTTGGTTTCTTTTTTTGCTTTCCAACCAAATGTTTACTACTAACAACAAACAAGAAGCAGCAAGGTTTTGTGTACTATCTGTAGAGACTAATTTTGCATCTATTGCTGGACTGCCTATGCAAGTAATGATAATTTGTTTTCTAGTGATCTGGACTGAATTGAAACTCATGCTCTAGAGCAAAAAGGCTGACAATTAAGACAATCACAGATAAAGAGACAAAAAGGAGAACTGAAAGAAGGACTTATCTATTACAATTCTGAACACTCCAGTTCCACATCAGCGAAGTTCATGAACTCACATGTAATTTTACAAGTACTGCTGCAAACTTAAAGACTTTGATCAAGGTGCTTCCAGAGAAATATTTAAAGACATTAACATCAACTGAGAAGAAAATTCAGTTAACTTCATCGTTTGTATCACAGCAGTTCTTAGTCACCTTTATCCAGAGGGAGCCTGGGCTGCCAGCTGTTCCTTGCACAGTGTGTCACACTGCCTGGGCAGACCAGCAGCCACACTGCCACACACACATGGACGCTGGGGTTTTCCTGGCCACACTGGAAACAGCCTTTCTGCCACATTCACACACATCTGCTGAGTCTGATGCTGTCCCACACCTTCACCTGCTTTCACTCCTGTGGCTCGCTAAATACACACATGCTGTGTGCAGAAAATGCTGCAAGAGGCCACCACCATTGATTCTGGAGCACTCTAGCAGGCACAGCAATCAGCTCCATCACCTCACCCTGTGTCTGCCCAGCTACCTACTGGGCACAGGGATATGTTTTAGAGCCACAGCATTGTGTGAACCAAGTGGGGTGGCTTCTGCTAGCATTCACTCCTTCTCCCACTTTTGTCTGTTGGCAGGATATGCAGTGAGCTACGCCTCCAGGACAGCTGCATCTTACACTCTCCACAAAGCCCTTCCTTGCCTCTATTTGCCTACTCCTCCTCACTATCATCGTTTCAGAGACAGCCTCACCATGTTGGATAGATAGTTCTTGGGCACATACAACACATGGTCCCTGCTTTCCCAGGCTAGAGAGTGCAAGCTACAGCTAAAGAGTCTAATGAGCTGGGATAATTGAGGACACCATTTGCTTCTAAATATATCTAATACCCTATATATGGATGGGAGAAAGTGTATTTTTCTGCTACAGCTCATTGCTGTACAAAACACTAAGAAAATCAGTATGTTCTATACAGAATAGACACGGAAAAAAGGGCTGCTCAGTAACAGGTTTTACAGATTTTAATTATATCTTTATGTCCATTGTCATTCTTTCTTGGCAGCTGGGTAACATGATTTTCACTGCCAAGCTGTTTTTTTTTTTCCTT
>JAOXXN010000364.1:14828484-14845744 GCA_026770055.1 Myrmophylax atrothorax | reverse complement strand
GGGTAACATTTTTTTAACTGCCAAGCTGTTTTTTTTTTTCCTTTTCTATTTGGCAGTTATTAGGGGTTTTTTTATCTTCCATCAGTCTGATGAAACTTGAAATTATGGTATTTGCTTTGGTTGGTTTTCTTCAACATTCAGTTTCTAACACACTACACCCAGGAACACCTGTCCTCTTAAGTGGAGGATCTAGTGCCTGGACCTAGTGGAGGGATGCAGCAAAACAATTTGCTGCCAAACTGGTTCACTCTGTCTCTGCTGTAATCCAGTGAGGTCTAAGAGAAGAATGTTTCTTCTAACAGGTGTGCAACCCACAAATCACTGGGATAAAAGTCTACAGCAGTTCCACAAGTTTATGTCAGCCAACACAAATAATTCTGAATGTATATTCATTAGCAAAATGTTTGCTGCTGTAACAGCTCTCACAAGAATCATGATATATTAATGCGACTTTGGTATACTCATTGATGTTACATTCTATAACTGCTCCTTAGGAGTATTATTTTCACCACTGTGCCAATGTTATGAGGAAATTCTTAGAGATATTTTTCTGGAACTGTTACTACCTGCCTCTAAACTTTTCGGTTATTTTTTCATGATTTCAGCAATGGATATGTAACATTCGGACATTACCATCTCAGTATTTCCTGTTAAGTTTTCGGTGTGCCTTTGTGAGTATATTCTTAACTTTCATTCATAATTATGACATTTTCAAACATGTTCCATTATTGAAAGTTGCCAGGTCTCATTACATTTTCTATAGGTACAACGTAATACTCATCTGTTTGTATCTGATGCTTTCTGAAACAATCCACCAACAGCTACACACTGTTACCAGTGCCAAAGTGGTGATGGTGCATACACAACAGCAATTGTGGACAGTGAGATTATGCATATCACCCAAAGCTCTTCTTACAATACCTAAAAATTTATTTCTGATGGTATCATTTTAGCTGAATTAGCATCATTTGTACAGTGACTTAATCTCTCCTATTTTCTTTATGTATTGCATGCATTAGCAATTTATCTGATGATCAACTCTGACAACTTTGTCCCAGACTTACAAATTCAATCCACTCTGTATTACACACTCTTAATCTACAAAGGATACAAGTTTGGTATAGCTACACAATAATGGACTTAAACCCTCATCCATAAAGATTTATCCTGTGAGAAATTTGATTTGATGAGCATGTGCTGTTCTGAATTCTATCAGCTAGCAGCAGCACTTGAAAAACACCTTCCAGCTGAAGAGGACATCAGCACAGAGCTTTCCAGACCTGACACCATCACACCCTGACATGTCTCTGAAATATCTCTTAAAATACATATCAGAGAAGAGAGCCACAGTCAGAGATAATGTTAAGTTAGAGATTTAGGACAAAGAGATGAGACAAAGAATCTGGTTAACCAAGTCAAAATGAGTATTTTATGATCAAAGCTGTAAAAGGGCAAAATGTCATTATCATTCATTACTAAAATGTTGAACACCTTTTCACCATGAAGCACAAATACACCTTGCAAAAGCTTGAGATATGAATGAAATCAGGTCTTCCAAAGCCTTGAAGGGTTAGATCTTACTCAGCAAACGTGCTAGTTTACTCTCTGCTCCAAGCTAGCTACAGTGTGAAACATTCAAATGCTATCTGCCTTTAAAATATAGGGGGTGATGGCTGAGAATATTCATCAGGTTTTAGGGCCATCACAGTCACTCAGGCTTGTAGGCCACCAGGACATGCTGCAAATAACATTCAGAAGGGAAGTTTGAGATCTGTCAAGACAGAAGATCTTGCCAGGGACTGAGATTTCATGTACTTGCCACTTAGGGGTTCCTAGAGGTCAAATTTGGTGAGGTTTAGTAGTAGAAACTGTTAATAACACGATGAAGATTTTTTCAACTCTATGTTCCTCCATTCATTGTCATCCCAGTGGATTAAACAGCAAATCAATTTATGATTGTGCATTATGAACCTTAGTTTCTCCGCCTTCTACATGTTGAATAGACTAATACTAGTATCACTTTTCTCTTCAGTTTTTACTTATTAAAAAAAACATTTCTAGTAAGGGTGTTAGCACTCTCTCACATAATCCATTGTTTTTAGCACCACCGTTGACTTTTCTCTGTATCTGCTTCAAATAATCTGTTTTGATCAGACATAATATGCTGCTTGTCAGTGAAGAAGATCAAAGTCACACTTCTTTAGAGCTTCTAAAAAAATGAGAACTATTTCTTTGAGAAATATTACAGAGAGGTTATGGATAAAGGCAAAAAAAAAATTAAGGGTTTCATATCATTCATGGTTCTAACACTATTAAATAAGCAGAATTGAACAATGTGGTGCAACCCGACAGTACTACCATGTATCTTTACTTGCACAGCATGTGTCATCCCTGTTTCCCTCTTCCATTTCCTCCAGCCTGTGCTGCCTGGAGCATCTGTGCAGTCTCTTTGTGAAGCAAATTGGGGTAATAAGCTCAAGGAAAAATAGCTTTTGCTCTTGCCTGTTTGTCTTTCCTATGAATAATTGTCCTTGTTGAGGCTAGCCACATGGTTTGGTTACACAAACGCTTTTGCCAACCCAGCTTTATAAGATAAGGTTACTGAAGTTCCATGCACAAAAGCTTCGCTCCAACTAACACTGAGTAGCTTCAGTGCACAGTCCGCACGCTTATCTTGGAGAACACAAGTAGTCTCATTAAGGTCTAAAGCAGAAGTGCTTTGCTGGCCCTATGCCAGGCTGCTCAGACTCTCGAAAGATCAAGCTTTATCTACCATGCCAAAGAGAGCCTGGGCACTTCCTCACTCAAGTATCACAAGCTCCGGTCTCTCTAAATTTGTGAACTTGTGTTCTCACCCTGACCCATCTGATAAATGATGCCTAAAAAGGAGAAATGACTGTGAAAACAATTTAACAAATGGAAAATGATTAGCAGAAGATGCACCTGGAAGACTTCAACACCGTTTCAGATATTCTCATCTGAATATAGCAAATTGTGGTAACATGCATACATGTGTCATGTACAAGAATGTTGCACTGTACCTGGATAATCCTCAGAGACATGCACTGAATAGGATACACTGTAAAAAGAAAAAAAACAACAAACAACAGCGAAATTAGAAACAACAACATTAACTGCTGGCATAACATTTTTTTCTGCTCCTCTATTACTTTATGCTTATTTATAGGTTCCTGACAGTTTCCAGAACAGAAGGTAACAGCTATTTTGATGGCTTTTGAAGTGCTCAGCTGAAAATAAAAAGCATGATACTCATTTTGAAACCTTACGTAGCTAAATTGGCACATCCTGATTTCAACCTTCTTAAAAGGAGTATCAAGGCTGTGGTATATTCCCTTTAGAGTAACATTTGACAATAACTGTACTTAGGACTTAGAAAAAAAAAAGGTCACTCTTTGAAGAGCAAAACTAATAAAGCCCAGTGTTCCCTGCTTTTGGCTTTTGGGTTTGACTCAAGAATCAGCAGGAGGCCTTTCTCATTGTCTGAGGCACTTTTGTACATTCCTGTTAGACTCAGCAAAGGCTCTGGATGGCTTGGTCTCTGTTCTCCTATCAAAATTCTGTATTTTATATAGTATCTGTACCTTTTTGTCAAGTTGCATTCAAATCAGTTTGAAAGAACCACAGTTACACTCAAGGGTAGCTTCACTATGTGGATTACCCGAATCTGCTTCATGAGAAAAGTCACACAAACACACAATCCTGGTCCTCCAGCTCAGTCCATATCAGCTTTCCCTATCACCCAGGGAGATCTTCATTAAACTCACTGCTGAGAACATGATAAATAGGCTGATGGTCTCCTCAGTTATCTAACTACCCATAAAGTCCTTTTGGATTTAAGTTTAGTGTGCATATTCATTTCTGCATTAAAAACATTCAACTCCGCACCATGCTGAAAGCTTTCTGTTGTATAATTCATGTTATTTCCAATTATAAATCCTATAAACTGTGTCCACTTAAACATTTAAATAATACATGGTATGGGTTCATGTCTGTAGTGAGTTAAGCAGACAAAGGCAGGATGGCATAGTCCTCTTAAGAAATTTTAGTATGTATTGTACTTGCTAAAAATTGCTGAAAATTGGTTCAGGGTATTTTCCTAAAAGACAAATACAGCTTCCATGTAGATAAGAAGGTATGATTTTTAACTTTTCTCTCAAGAACTTCCATTAAATGAGCTCCACTTTTGCAATCCAGTGACTATAAGAGGCAATCAATATAAAAAAGTAGGTCCCTCCCCCACTTGCTTCCACAAGTCAATAAATTAACACACAGTTATGTCTCTTGTTTTAGCACATCATCTATTCTAGATTATTTTATGTATTGTTTGATTAAGAGGCAAAGATGCCTTTTACTTCAACATCTGCAACCTCACATAAATTGAAGCAAAAAGAGTGTTTATTACAGCTGACCACATATTACTCTTGATAGCCTCAGTCAAGCCAGTTAAAATCCCCTCCTTGTGCACATTTAACATTATTCTCTTTTAATTATTTTTTAGGCATTTAGAATAAGCAGCATCTATACTCCCTGATCTTGGAGTATTTTCCCTAAGGATTGTATTATTTGAATCTATTTAATCCATCATGGTATCAAACATCACTATTTTAAATACGGAAATATTCCAAAATAAGGAAATGTTATATCTCAGTACAGTATTGACAATTTTGCACTGTGGTGTAGAAAAAGAACATATGACCAAAAAAAGAACTCAAAGATGTCAACTGAGAGCCTGTTCCCATCACAACCCATCTTCCAGATGTTGTCTTTGTTTCCATGACTTGTTCCTTCTGCTACTGAAAAAGGTACTTCAATCTTACTCTTTTAGACTGGCTGCTTGCACACCTCTTTGCTGCCTCCACAATTCCTACATCTGGGTTTGTTTTAATACTGAGAACAAAAACAGAGACTGGAGTTACACAACTTCCATCATTGCAGATACTCAAAACTCAACTGGGTGTAAGGCTCGCAGCAACCCAACCTAATTTTGAAGCTGGACTTGACTTCACTGCAAGACACGTGCAGAAACCGTATGGAAGTGTGTTTCTCTTCCTTTTTCTTCATCATGTGGTTCTCTGTGGCTGCAGCAGCTGTGATGATGCTGTACGGAAACTAGTAACCAAAAAATATACTGTATGTCTTGTGAGATGGAATAAATTAAAAGGTTCGTGAAAATTCATGTTAGAAATAGTCTCAAAACAGCCCTTGTGATGACTGTTCAAATCCAGGGTCTGATCCAGTACCCAGTGAACCCAGCAGTAGGGAGAATAAATGGCCTGGGCCCCCAAAGAAAGAGGTGGTGGTGCGTTGCTTGGGCTTGTCCTCTTGTGTTAGTTATATGTGGACTATGGAAGCAAAAAGTGGAAATGAAACTAATGAACAAAAAAGCGCTGGGATTTGTGTCTCAGCCCACTTCTGTCATTGTCATGGTCACACTTTGGCACATTCTTCTGCACTCAGGATAAACTGCTTCCTATTGACTGTGCACATGATTTGTCAGAGAACAAGATATATGAGGCTAACAAAGGTCTCTAAAGGGGCTCCTGTCCTGCAGCCACCCAAGCATTTTCCCACTGACTTCAGTGAGATTTAGATCCAAGACAGAAATATGGTACTGTGACAGCTTACAGCCCCTTAACCTGCACAGACTTCAGTAAAGATGCAGATGTTCAACACCTCTCAATGTTAAATCCTCTCAGAGCCTAAGAAAGCCTTTACTGAAGCAGCTTTCTTGTTTAAGTACTCAGAAATGCAACTGGAATGAATTTAGGCCTGGCCCTGACATGATTATTCCAGTGAGGGATGTGATTTTTCCTTCTGGCAATGCAGTTCCTCAGTACAACTTTATTGCAGTTACTAAATACATCTTATAGCACTATAATTTATTTCCATTCCCATAAACACATTCTAACCATCACCATTGCTTGCTCAGTTACATTGCTTTAGCTACATGAATACAGCTAAACTCTGGGGTGTAAACAAAGCCTTGTTGATGGTGCAATTTCTGTTTTATTCAGCCCAGACCCTCTGCAGAAGACATCCTGCAGTACATATGCTTCTTGACCCCTAAGCTCAGAACAAGTTTCATACTGGAAAAGGCCTAGTAAAATGTTTGTTATTTAACAAACAGTAAAGCACCATGTGAGATATTAATGGGAACTGTCACGTTTCACTGCTTATGCGTTTTTAATGTAAACTTCTTATTGCTTGAAGTAATGTTAACATTCACAGTCTCGGCTTAGTAACACTTTTAATCACAGGGGCCTCATTGCAACCATTTTCCAGTCTGCTTTAACCACATATGTTCCTTCTTCAGAAAATGATTCTGCAATGGTTCATCTCCATTGGAGAAATAATTCATCAACTAGATGGGGATGCACCATGTAATTGCTATTTTTCAGGTTAATCTGTCCCAATTGAATATGAAACAACAGATTCACCTGTGCTTGACATTTCTATCATTTCTCAAAGCTAGCTAAAAAGGAGTAGAGATTCCAAACTGATTATACCTCCAGACAAAATGTTACCCCAAAATTGCCTTCCAGAGCAAAAGAAAAATTTTCATGAAAACTGCAAAATACAGCAAAGGAACAGTTACTTTGATAAAACACACTCATAAAAAGAACAAGCTTAACCTCCTTATATCAATTTATAAAATTGCTTCCTGAGCCTTGAACTGCAGTTTTATCTATCACAATACAAACTCCAGGATCAAATATGCATCCTGAAGCCACAACAGTGATGCTGTAGCTGGGATGTAGCTTCCCATCGTAGCTGGGATGTAACTTCCCATCAACAACACATTATCTCAGCTCTATGCCACCTGTGGTTTCTCTCTAGGAAAGAAACCCTTTAAGCTGAATTTCCAGCTGTTTTGCACAGCAAGATCAGAGTGAAGTATCTGGCACAAGTTTAAGATTTATGTCAATGGAATAGTTACAACAATTCAATCAGCTCTGTTCCATGGCAACAATTGAATTACTGCTTTATTAAGTGTGGAAACTGTGATCTAGTTTCTATTCCAGTTTTAGTCATCTCTAGTAGAGTCAGAGCTCCAGGTCCTAATGTTATAGCTTGCAAACTTACTGAAGAAAGGAAACAAGATTTTTTTGTCACATTAAGTCTTACAGTAGTCTAATGCCATTCCGTGACAGCATACAAGAAAAGAGTAAATAGGACTTTCTTAATCTTCACAGAATCACAGACTATTCTGAGTTGGAAGGGACCCACAAGGATCATCGAGTCCAACTGTTAAGTCAACGGCCCACACAGGGGATTGAACTCATGACCTTGGCATTAATGCATCTGGAACTACAGAATTCAGAAGATACTATTTTTTGTTTACAATATCCCAAAATCTGAACTCTAACTCATCAATGATGTCATGCAACAAGTTAATGAGATGCGCAAAATTTCATCCCTGAAGAATACTTAGATTCAGCAAAGCAAGCTATGTTTAAATATGTAAGATTAAATGCTACTGTAGTATTGATTACATGCCTATGTCAACATCTGAACAAGTTGATGAGATGAAAAAAACAGTACTGAAACTTTGATACAAAAAATAAAATTATACTTGTGACAACTTGCAACAAAAGGGCCTTTTTAATGACCTGCATAATACTTCTAAAGCACAACATGATATAGAAATGGTGTTTTTACTCACTTTCAGGTGAAGCAATAGAAAGGAATAAGGTCCAATTGAACAGATTCAATTGAAATTGTATTCTTCTACAAGTTTCTAGCTATCAATTCTCAAAATTCCAGTCATCTTCAGTATCTACACATAACATGCAACAGTAGATCAACACTTCAGAAATGTCCATTAACTATACAGAAAATATTTTCACTCACATCTTCAGGCCATGGTTATTTTTGAAATGCTGTTAAATTCTTCAGTGGATTCCAATTATTGTCACAGTCTTTACCCTCCTCTTCTACCTCAGTAAGACCACCACTTGACCCTGAAATCAGGCCATTCCTATTGCTTTACTGCTGAACAGCCTTTTTCTTCAAACAAAACAAAATTGACTCCAAAAGAGCATTCCACCATGAACACAAGCCACTCTCTCTTCCAGTAACTGTTCCGAGATCCAGTTTGAAACCTAATAGCTTGACAATAAATCACACTGCAAATACAGGGAGGAAATCACAATTTTCAGAGGACATACCATGGGATTCCATCCAAACAAAACTTTTAAATTGCATTTCTGAAATAATTGACCTTTGAAAAAGCGCCTTGAGAACTAATAGGAGAGGAAGGCATTTAGGCATTGGCCAGATGAAGAACAAGGTATGGAATTTACACAAAAAATTTGGCTTAAAGAAACCCAATGTCAACCCAAAAGCTTTTTCTTTTTTTTTTTTTTTGTAATTGACCTTATGTGAATAAGGTCATGTGAATTAGAGAACTACAATCAAAACTAATATTTAAACACACTTCAAAAAGCTTCAATGTCAAGTCTGTCCTCCAATTTTTACACAAATTACATGTATGCAAATAACAGCAAAAGAGATGCAGAAGCCATAAGCAGCAATTTTCTATGGGCAAAAGGTATCTTCTGTTCAATGGACACCAATTAAAGAGCAGTCTTATAAAGTCACAGCCTGGAAACAAACATTTTGTTCTATACTGAAAACAGAAAAAATAAAGTAACTTCAATAGCAATTGGAAAATAAAAACAATTACTACTGTGTTACTTAGAGTTAGGACAAAGAAACTTAATGCAAACTCTCCATTTGGTGTTCAACTGCCACAACTATCAGTAAATGATAAATGTTGCGGTTTTCAGTAATTTATGAACAAATAAATTAACAAAGTACTTCATCCCTTGGTATGTATGACTGCTGTGCTATGAAATACTTCATTACATTTCAATGCTGCCTATAAAAAAACAAAACAGTTACACTACAGGAAAAATAATCTTGCTTTTCCACTCTGAAGCTTTTGAAAGATTCCATCTCACCCAGCAAATAACAGATGAGAAAGTGCTCCACTGAAGATCATATTCAGAAATATATACAGAACTATGACACCATTCTGAATTTTCTTATCTTATAGATTTTGTAATAAGTATTGCTAGCATTAACAATGTCCTCAGCAAAAAAATATAGAGAATTTTAAAATTTATTTCTAAATGCATATTTTTAATTATATAGTACACATTTTATTCTTCACTGAAAGGGTGGTCAGGCATTGGAACAGGCTGCCCAGGGAAGTGGTGGAATCACCATCCCTGGAAGTGTTCCAAAGGTGTATGGGTGTGGCACTTGGGAATATGGTTTAGTGGTGTACACAGCAGTGCTGAGCTAACAGCTGGATTCAATGATCACAGAGGTCTTCTCCAACATTAACTATTCTATGATTCTACTGCAAATCACAGAATCACAGAACGCGTATGGTTGGAAGGAACCACAGTGAGTCATCTGGCCCAAACTGCCCGTTCAAGCAGAGTCCTCCTAGGATGCACAGGATTGCATCCAGATGGTTCCTGAATATCTTGACTGAGGGAGATTCCACAGTCTCTCTGGGTAATCTGCTTCGGTGCACGGTCCTTCTCTGCAGTGTCTCCAGCAGGTTGGCCTCCAGCCTGTACTAGTGCAGGTACAGGACCCTGAATTTGCCCTTGTTGAATTTCGGACAATTCTTCTCTGCCCATCTCTCCCACACTGCCTAAATCCTTCTGAAAGGCTGCACAGCACTCAGCGTATCAGTCACTCCTCCCATCCTTGTGTCATCAGCAAACATACCGAGGAGGCATCTGGCCCTTCATGCAAATGATTGATGAACAAGTTAAATATTACTGGTCCCAGTAATGAAGACTGGGGGATACCACCAGTGACGGACCTCCAAACTAGACCCTGTGCCACTGATTATGACCCTCTGGGCTCAGCCATTCAGTCAGACCCCAATCCAGCTCACTGTCCACTCATCCAGTCCACACCCTCCTGAGCCTATAAGGATATCCTGGAAAAATAGAGTCAAAAGCCCTTCTGAAAGCAGCGTAGGCAACAGAGAAAATTCACAGTTTTGTGAATCCATGAATCCTATTATGCAATACAAGTCAGAAAGCACTGCGTTCCATTCATTCATGATACCTTCACTATACAGTCTCCATAATGTTACAAAATCGTAAATGGAACAAAGTAAAAGTTCTAGTTGCATAGAACAGTACCCACAAAGTGAAGTGTATCTCCAGACAGAGAGAAAACCAGTGTTGAATCATGACAGAAATCAGAAGATAGCAAATGTCATGATTCTGAAAATAAAAGTTTGCATTAGGCATTTTAAAATACAAATAATTATATAAGCTTTTTGCTCTTACAAAGGGAAGTAACTATTGAAGCACAGCACTTACTCTTTCTTTAAAGTCATGATTTTAAAACTGATGTCATTAAACAGAATAACAATCAGTAAAAAACAACATTTTATCTTCTGGAAAAGAGAACTAGATGTCTCCACAAGTGAGACAAAAATTAAAAGGAGGTGGATCTAAGTTCCCATAAAAACATTTGCACAGCTATGGAAAAAGTGACTGTCCATCAAGGGCTGCAAGAATGATCTCACAATAATAAAGTTAATTTTATTTTCTGTTACAGAGTTTAGATCTTGAATTAAATGACACCGATGTCCAAGGGAGACTTTAGTACTTGTCAAAGAAGATTACAGGCAAGCTGCACAGACTAAAAGACTTCTGACCCCCTGCCACACTTCTGTTATTTCTGGAAACAAGTACTTCATTCATCACTTTCCTAAAAATTTCAAAGGGTGCAAATTTTGGTGAGCACTTTTTTCCTTTGGTTTTGTGGGGGTTTTTGGTTTGGGGTTTTTTTTTTCAGTATTTGCTGCTTGTTACACTACTGGACTGTGAACCATTTCCCATGCACACTATTTTTTAGATTCTTGATCAAAACAATCTTCATGGATTTCTAAATAGCTTTTGAAGTACCTTTTAATATGTTTTGAATGTGCATGCCTGCATATCAGCAAGTTTTTTTCCAATATACAGGCCACTTTAAATCTCCTTCTGAAGCACCTTAGTTCAATGAGTTTCCATATTCCTTGCGATCCAACAATTGATGATCCAGCATCAGTCACAGCTATTTTTTGCTGCTAGAGCCAGACTTCGGCAAAGAATTGAAATTTGTGCACATGCCCCTTTCACTATACATCAAAACTCCCCATGGTGCCACCAGCACTTATACAAAAAAGAGTAATAAGTGACTCTGAGTAATATTTTCCTCTGGATGTTGGAGAATGTGTGTGTGCGATGACATATGAAAAGTCCCAGGCATATCTACTGATGACAGATGTGAACTATTCCAAAGAGAGATGAGCAGTGTCTATGCGTCAAAAATGGTACTGCTTTCGTTTCTTGACAGAACCTGGGGGTACAGAGCCACCAAGTCAAAATTACTATAGTTTGCATTTGTCACTAAGAATAATTGAATTACTGGTCCGCTCATGCAACCAAAGTGCATCTGAATCAAATGGTGAATGTTACTCATCACGCACTGCCTGATTTAGCATGTCATTCAAATAAAGGGGATACAAAACTGCAGCTCAAATATTTCCCTTTTGCAAAGCTTCCAACTAAAAAGGCACGACAACTTTAAATACATCAAAGTTGGCAAGATTCATCATCACTCCAGTAAACATGCAGGCACTTCTAAAAACAAAATTAAAAAATCAAGGACGCTTGAGCAGGGGGAAAAAGTATGTGCTGTCTATCACTCTGGAAAGAGTTACATCCAGATACACCTACTAGTGCAAAACCGGGTTGTCTACTAGCCCATTATACCAGAATTTGACCTCTGCATCCAGAATGACAAAAGCCTCCTTTTCTTGCAGTCACCCTGTTTGACCAGGTCCAGCTCCCTCCCCTTGACACTGATACACTTTAAACCTCTCTTCTGTATTTTTCCTTCTCTCTACTGATGTCACTGATTTAAATTCTCCCTCCCTCCATCCGATTTCAGCCTTCTCCAGGAAACTACGCACATAACAACTCAGGACAAACTCCTGACTCAGCTCAGCAGCAGCCAGAGCAGCATATAGCATTTAGCCTTCATGAGTCCTATTTATTTCCATGATTGAGTCCATCCTCTTGCACTATGTGTTTTCCACAGGATGATTTTTGTTTTGGTTCGGATTTTTTGTGGCCTTTTTTTAAGGAAGAAAATTCTTCCTCTCTTCAGCTTCTATATTCTCATTTTGGAGCACTGCTGTCAGAAGACACCTTGATATGCTTTTTTTGGAGCCAATTAAGATTTATCTTAAAGCCAAGAGGTTTTGCTCCACAGTGTTGCTATTGGAAAGCTATTCTGAGTCTCCTGTGGTTGTAATTCTAGTAATTCGACTCTCAATTCCGATCAACTGAACAGAAACCTCTTGCCCAACCCCTGTACAAAGTTTCTGTGTTGCAGTCTTACGTAACAAAAATAAAAGGACACAAAAAGAAACTATCCTGAACTCAAGGCAGAGTCACAAGACAAACTGCAAACTGAACAGTTACAGTGATCCAAGAAGAGAGTGTCTTGTAATAGCAAATTTTTCCTGATCATTTTAGCAGATAGTTTCAGCATCCTAACAGTCATCAAACCTAAAATCTCATATAAAGCCCATATAAATACCTGGAAGCATTAACTGATTAACCTCACTGCATCCCTAACAAGTGGAATGGCTCCTTTCCTTTCCATGAAGTACTCAGCAAAGGAGGAAAGTCCTAGGCATTGTTCTTTGATAACTCTACACATTAATTAATTAGCTGGCAGTTTGCTTGTTTATCTAATGAGGCATGAAACAGCATTGCTGTGCAGGGAAAAAGTAAAAAATATAAGTACTCTTTCATTTTTTGAGATATATCAGAAAATTCAAATTTTTCCCATTTACCCTCTCTATAAAGTCAGCCCCAAATACTTCTTGGTACATCTGTAATGCTGTATTTATGGACTAAAACTATTTTTTCCTGAAAATTCCATACTCACAGCTTCCATTAACATCAGTACTAATACAATATATCACTTCCAAATACAATCCTTGAATGTGGTTTAAGAAATACTCGAAAATAAAAGTGCACATATTCAACATAATAAAATCCCATAAGCAAAGATTTTCAATAGATGTTACCTAAGAAATTGCCCATCACAGTTTACTTATGTCAATTTACTCTATTCATATAATTCAGGACCACTGGCCTACCTACAGCCACTTACTTATCTATTGCTTACAGGCACACACGGTCTGATATTCAAGTCAGTAAGGTGGAGTGCAGCACCTCTGAAAATGGCTAGATTATGATTATCACTGACCCATATCCTGCACACATTTTAATCCATGGCAACAACTACTGTTCCTGACTACTGTGCCACACAGCTGCAAGGATTGCTTGCAAATCTGAAGGCTTGTCTCATCCTGCTGTCCCACTACAGCAACATGGTCAAAACTATTCTGCTTTCTGTGGTTTGAGACACAAAAGGAGGTGCTACATGGCTAGCTGCAATGCCAGCGGTGTTTGTCTCCTCAGCCCAAAAGAATCAAGAATTTCAGTGATAAAAGGTATAACATCAAACAGGAGAGCAGGTCAACCCTTGCACCAGGCGCCTCTGTAACATCTCTACCACCTCGCTGTGGTCATGAAGAGCATGAACTCGAAACAGCAAATAAAATGGAAAATTCAGTGTGAGATGACAAGAAAGGATCTTTTTTTTCCCTTTCTTTTCAGATATGGCAGTTTTAGTCTGAGGGCAGAGGTACACTTCAAACACAACATTCAGTCCTGGGGTCCTTAGCATTAGAGAGATGTCAGTAATTTGGGGGGAGAACAGCAATCATCAAGAAACAATCATCAATCTGGCAAAACAGGACAGTGAGTAAAAAAATTTGTATGGGTCCAGACAGAGAGGTATTCAAAACATGGCAAATGAATGAGCAACTGTGGAAGGAAATGTGTTGACTGTTGCTACATGTTTTGCAGAGTACAAACATGCATATGGGTATTGTATTTATGTGGTGGCCCAAAGGTAAATGGCAAGCCATATTCATGTGAAATGAGAGGGAAAACTGTAACTTGACTGAATATTAGAAATGGAGAATCCCATTCAATGTTGAATTAATCTCCCAGGGACCAGGTAGATGGCTAATCACATAGCCATTTAAAGTCAGGATGAAAAAGGAGTTGCTGTAAAATTAATTGAAAAATTTTGCATTGGCAAGGTTACTAGCAACTGTGTTTCCTTGGTAATTTCAATGAGTAAACTATTAATAAGTAAAACGTTACTTGACTTTCTCACTAGTAGCTCAGAGACCAAAGCTGTAGCTTGAATATGACATTGAATATGACTCTCAATGTAACTCAGAGAAAAAATTCAAAAGCACACTCCTCAACTGTATTTCAACAGTGTGCAGAATAACAGGGAACAGCAGGGAACTTCAGTTCAGGTTCTTTTTATGCATTTGAAGTGGCAGCATTGGCTAGATCTAAAACCATTCTTCCAAAAACTTCTCATGAGTTTTACCTAATTCTGAGTATAACACAATCTGATTCCTTCTTCACAACAAAATTCAATCGAAAGTATACTGAACTTTTTTCTTTTTGGCATTTAGGCTTATTTAGTAACAGCTCATTAATAAAGAACAATTTCTAAGGCTGTTCTTGAGCCAAAGAATGCTTCAAGATGCATGACTGTTCACAGAACACTGAATTGATACTATACCCAAACAACCATATCTGAATATTGTCTGGCAGACACTCCTATAGGAAATGCTAAGCAAGCTTTGGAATAAATAACAACAGATACCTACCTCAACATGTAGTTAAGATTTTAAATACTGTTTTAATTTCTAAAGATACAATTAAAAAAAAATCTCCATCAGTCTTAATTAGATCCCTATCTCCTCAAAAACCTAATTACATGTCAGATGAAGCACTGGTTTAGGAAGCCTGCATATTCTTGCGAAGGCAGAGATAGTTCTATTCCCAGCTGTGTCTTGCTATATGCCTCCCAGCAAGAAAAAAGGCACACTTTTTCAAAAGGCAATCAGTAACTACAAAGCTTTAAAAACACTGATTTACCTTTCATGTGTGCTGAAGCACCACATCTCCAAGAGCAATCAGCAGGAACCATCAGCAGTTTTGAAAAATAAGGGCTTGTAGTCTAGATTTTAAAAATAATTAGTCAACAATAATTGTGCAGAAATGGCAGTCAGAAAACTTAAACTGTTTATATTCCCTTGAAAATACCTGCAGTACATATCCACCAATTTAGGTAAGATAGTGTACTCACAAAGGTAAAATTTCCCTTTTATCATGGATTTCAATAGAAATTTATGAATCTTAAAAGTGATTTGGCTACCTAAGCACCTTTTATGAAGCTAGCATGTAGATACCTCTGAGAAATGTGACTCATGCTAAGGTACTCAAAATTGGTACATGCTTTTCAAAGCACTCATCAAATCCTGACCCCATGAAATTCCATAGGCAAAACTCTCATTCAGAAAAAAAAAAAAAAAGTGAAGGTTTATCCTTCTGTCAGCTTCTTCATCAGGAAATTTGAGATTAAAAAATGTCAGACATGATGTACTTCCTTCTTCTGTTCCTTACTCCTTGTTCTCATGGTGCAGTTTAGCACACTCACCCACCAAAATGGTCACCAAAATTTGGAAAGCATCCAGAAGATGGGAAACATTCTGCAAGGTGTAATTTTGTAACCAGTCATTCTACTATCAAGCATTTCTAGTAAATTTATAGAGAATGGACATAAACATGGCCAGAAAACTTACAGTAATGTGAGATTAAAACCAGTATGTCTTTAACTAATACAGAGTTCTTGATCTAAAGATCTCCTCAGAGCCTTTAATAAAGACGTAGCTATGAAGACTTAATGTAAAGAAAAACTAGATGGCACGAAGAGAATAAAACTAATTAAACTACATGTATGAAAGAAAAAAGGATCAAACACCAGAGTAAGTTCTCCCTTCTTGATGTCTCACTGACACCACATGCACTTGCAGTGACTTGAAGGACTGCTCAGCTAGCAGTGGTCCAGAGTCCAGGGAAAGCATCACCGGATGCAGTAATGCAGCTGCAAGTGCCTGTCATCTTGTTTAGTGAGGTCATTGTACAGAGGAACCTAATTATAGAGATTAAAAAATCTGATTCAGACATCTCCATCTTAAAATATGGGCCAGTTTCACCAAGATCCAAAGTGTCATCTCAGTCATGGGATACACAAAACATAGAAAACACCAAACTGCAAATAGTTACAAATAGGCAAAGCCAAAATAACATAAACATGAGCACTTGGGAAGATTATTTTTAAAGTCTGAGGTTTGGGTTCTTGAGGGCAGTGAGCTCAGTGACGTGAGAAAAACCTTCAGGTAATACTGCTCCAAGTTGGTGGGTACACTGCATTTTAATCTCAGAAGAATATCCCTGGAAAACTTAAAAGCAAACATGGGTCAAACTGCTCACCTGCTCACACAACTGTTTATCATCAAAAGTACTGGTGATGTGAGTCATGCCAGCACCTCAATCAATAAACACCCCCACTTCTTTCAAAGCCCCCTCGGGTTCCACAGGGTTACCGCAGAGGCTGTTCCTTCCAGAACAGAAAACGAGGACCTTGGTTGCAGAGAGATTATAGTTTACTCTGTTTTGAAAGGTGACTCACTTTCCATCATCTGATAGCGTCATTAAGCCCAAGAGAAGTGGGGTAACTATTTGAAATTACTGCCTGGGGTGAAATGGAACAGTAAAGCTATACCACTTATTTATACCAGCGAAATTAAAAGGAAAAATAGCAGTCTCCTTTCACACCTGGACACATATAGCAGAAGGCCTGAAAAATATACCAATATTTTACTGTTTAAAAAAATACTTACTGTGATTTATTAAGCCACAGAAGTTATTAGAGTAGAAGAGTCCATGACATACTAATCAAAGCACATTTGCAAAGCTTCATACTATTTTTAACTTATGCTAGAGTGTGTGAGACCTGGCCTCATGATGACACAGTCACCTCCTGCGGCATGCAGTGCTCTCAGCTCCTACTGAGAAGGCTGTGGAAGCATAGGATGCTTTTGCAGTATAGAATCCTCAGCACTCAAAGGAAAATATAAACTAAATTTAGCCTAAATCACTCCATCAGATCAAACAGCTTTCATTAACAACATTTAACAACAATAGGTTTAGTAACGAAAGTAAACAAATTTCAAGCTTTTTTTATTAAATAAAACCCCAAC
>JAOXXN010000364.1:14788571-14799341 GCA_026770055.1 Myrmophylax atrothorax | reverse complement strand
GGCACTCAGCAATAGGACAAGGGGGCACGGGCTTAAGCTCTGCCAGGGGAAATTTAAGTTGGATATCAGAAAAAAATCCTTTACAGAGAGAGTGGTCAGGCATTGGAATGGGCTGCCCAGAGAGGTGGTGGATTCACCATCCTTTGAGATTTTTAAACGCAGATTGGATGTGGCACTGAGTGCCATGATCTAGTAAATGGACGGGAGCTGGACCAAGGGTTGGAATGATGATCTCGGAGGTCTTTTCCAACCCAATCGATTCTATTCTATGAAATAACATGAAATTTCACTTTGGTATGCAACTAATCATGCATATACTAAATTATTCTATATGTCAAAGAAGATAACATTTATATTTAGCCTTGCTCTATTTAAACTTCCTTAACAAGACAAATATAATTATAGAAAGGTCTGCAGTGCTGTAAGTTGGCATGATGTTACTGAATTCCATGGCAATTTGTCAATTTAAATTAGCTGAGAATATGGTAATAATGTTACATCACATAAATTACAACAGAGAAACCAATAACCTGGGACAAAATAAATATGAGAATATGCTATAAGCAGTCAGAATGATGGCAAAATGTTCATTATCAGCAACTTACGATGATTTGCTCAGCATTTATATCAAAAGTTTTGTAGCATATATACAGTGAGATATACTGGAAATACGCTTTAGAAATTGCCACCCTGCACAAGACCTGCACAGTGGCCTTTCAGTCAAAGACTTGATTCACTGTGCTGCTGGCCAATTATGCCTTACTAATAGGGGAAGTAAGATTTCATAGCCAGCTTTTCTTGACCCCCAAATCGTTATTGGTTTATGTCTTCCACAGGCAAAACCAACTGCTTTTGTAATTTTTATCCTGACTCATTTAACTGCAACTCTTGTTCTCTTCATGCACAGCAAATGCCTAATCCTTAGCAGCACACTAGGAGGCCAGCATCTTCCACACATCCGTGTCTGCCTTGAAGTCAGATAGCGTTAGATGTAAAAGATATTTACCTAAAATATCTCTGTGTGTTTCCTGTCCTTGGCAAAGGTCAGTTTTTAGCTGAACTACAGGACAGGTATGTTTCTTCATGGCTTAAATAAAGGCATATGCTTTCACAAAGTATTTTTTAATATCTATTCACTGACGTTTAAACATAGAGACAGTATAGTAAGCAACTATTCATCACAAGAGAAACAATATAAAAGAAGTAAATGCTTATTAGTAAAATATAAATTCAGGTATAAAAAGAGCCTGGAGCCTCTCTGCAGTTGTCTACTCCCTAGAGTGTAGTTCACAGGAAGAATGTGATTCTTCTAATTCACTACATGCTGGTAAAACCAAAGAAAGACTAGAATTGCTCACATCTTGTCATTTTAAAATAGATTACCAAAATAAACACAATGCAACAGCTAAAACACAGGATTGTAAATGTCCTTAAGTTATGCAGCAAAATAGCTTAACAAAAACTAAACTGGTGGCTGCTAATCCCATGCAATACTGCTTAAAGCTTTAACCAGCATTGAAGTTTCCTGTACAAATTCCATCAACTGCTAAATCTGGCACAGAAAACATAGAAAGCAGACTGTATACCAAAGGCAATGCTACTCGTGCATTACAAAGCCATTTAAAAATAAAACTCTGCACACTGGTCTGCTAAAGGCAAAAGATCTTGCATCTTTGGTGGACTGCTTACTGTGACTCTTTGCTTTGTACTCTACAGGACAATGATAAACTTATTCATGCTGCCCAAGGAGATTCTTGCAAAGGTTACATTCCTCCTCTTGCCACTTAAACATATCCAATTTCACTGTTCTTGTCACCCACTGACAAAACATTAGTCCTTTGTCAACATGAGCCTAACTAAATCCTACTACTGAAATTTTACGCCAAGCCCAACAAGCTTTGTTCTACAGATGGTTAAATGTCTTTCCAGCAAAATAATTCTTAAACATTGTACCATCTTAAAAGAACAGAATTAGTATTTTCTGTTTTCAGCTGTAACGCCATCTGAGCTACAAACACGTAGGAAAGAGTTCATGTAATATTCATAGAACTATATTACACCAGTAAACTACTTCATATAATTCCCTATCCGTAAGGGAAGGCTGTTGATAGTGTCAATAACTGCCATATTATGGCATGTTTTCCACACGTTTTTAATACCTGAAGGTCACATTTTTCAGTCTGAAATACTGTGAAACCTTTTTTTCCTATGTCTCCACTGTTTTGCACAAATATATACTGCAATGACAAGATTTCACACAGTTTAAATCTAGACAAAGCCAATACAATCCTTTTAGGCTTTTTTACAGAACAGTCCTCATGAAGGATTCACCATCTATGTTACAACTAATGGTCATACCTTCAAAGAGTTTTGAAATCATTTTTGGATTCAGCTTAAGATCTGATACTGATTCTGAGTAAGTGACAGGTAAAAAGGCTTTTCATGTGCCCCAGCAAATTACATTCTTAAAGAAGACTGTCACAACCAGGTTTTCAGATGCTAAGGCTAAAAAGACAGAAAAGGATCACAAGTTTGACAACTGGCCTTCTGTCTGTGCCTTCAGCAACATCAGCAACTTCGTAAGAATGCATGAAAGAGATCTTTTTTCCATGGAGAGACTACAGCTCGCCAACCACCCACAAAAGTACTCAAAAATGAGAATACATCTGCAAGGATAACAGAAGACAGAACTCTGGTCTTCGTACCCCACCCTCCCTCAGATGAAAAAAAACCACTCAGACTGCCATTCACTAGGAGCAGTCAGCACCAAGTCAGTTGTGGACCAAAGTGAGCCCCATCACATCAGCAGAACTACTGCAGATTTACACAGCTGTAAATGAGATCAAGAAGGTGACTATTAGCAAGTACATTTATGAAAATTAACTACTTCCTGGTTTTAACACCTTTATCAAGCCCAGATTGACAGAAGCATCCATACTTTGATGTATGTGTGATTATTCTGAGGTGAGGACTGCCCACCACAAATGAATTTTTCAACATTAAGGAAAACAAATAACCAAGAATTAGTTGATTATACACACACACACACACACAAAACTGTATCATTTCCATAAAAGCTAATGACCTGTAATACCATGTCCAACTCAGAGGTTATTTTTTCTACTTGATAGCAAATGTTGTCTGTCACAAACACCTTGCACCTTATCAGGCAGAAACATTAACAGTGCAAAGTGATTCTGACTTTTAGCTTGGTTCTAAATATGAAAAATTCTTACCTGCAAACATAAAATGGAATATTAATTTAAAACAACAAGATTACAAGATGTCAAACTGTATGAGATGAAATGCAGAATTCTACAGAATATGACAGGAACTTAATTCTTTAATTATATACTCCTTTTTACAAATTTTATGTGACTGTTTTTTGCACTCTGTTTGAGCAAACAGTACATTTCACCACTCAGGTGACATGCTGTTGCCCCTTTTACTTCTGATCAATGCCTCCACGCTGGAAGGAAACATCTGGATGGTTAGGTAGTTTCTTTGAGTTTCCTCTTTGCCCTCAATTCCTAGCTCCAGACAGGCTCCTACTGAGCATTACAGAAGTTTCCCTTGGAACAAGTAATTCAGCTCCATCCTAAGTGCCACGATACACCACCATCTCTTGTGGCAGACAGAAGACAAATAAGGTTCATGCAAATTCCTCTGCCTCCAAGCAAGCTACAGAAAGATGCTCGCCCCCAACATTTACCCAAGACTGTTTTCTTCCTGCTGCCTTGCAAGACCATGACTTACTCCCACAGGATTCCATAATGCCAACAGAATGCATGATGGCATTTAGCCCTTGCAGCCGGGCAATGACACAAAGCTCCCAGGAGATAATGGGTCCTCCCAAGAGAAGCTTGACTCATAAAAGCAACAATTGCTCCTGATCCTCAGGCAAGGCTCTTTCCTGCTCTTCCTGCCATAGAAATTGGATGCATGCAATCTTGTGAGAAGGAGGTATTATTTCTGTACCTTGTTCAGTGACTCTTTTTGTCAGTAAGATTTTCCAGTTATTGCTGCACAGGACAGTCAATTTTACCTTGTAAAAGAAGCTCCTTTTCCTCGGATGAGGCAAATTCAACAAAACATCTGTAAAAATCTTCACCCTTCTGTAGCAAGGAGGGCATAAATTCTTAAGAGTTGTCCTCTTTCGTGGAATTTATTTAATGCCAAGACAGAATTATACACTGGAGTTTTTCTTTAGATTTACTCACATTTGATACCCTTCTTTTTTTAAGTGAACTCTCCTGGCAATTTTAAATTTACTTTCAGTCTAGGTCCTGAAACTATTTTGACTTGGAATGACTATGCTTAAGTCTAAAGTGAGAACTCATAATCTGCAAAGTAAGTAATCTATGGAAAAAATATACTTACATTATCTTCAGCTCTTTATTTATGAGCAATTAAAATATGGAAGATCAGTAGAGACTAACAGGAAAAGCAAGAAATGGCATTAGGCCCAATATAGAGAAAAATGATCTAAATTAATTTTGCCAGAATGAACTCTGCTTTCAAATTTATTTGTCTTACCATATTAACACTTTAACGATGACAGCCTACTGGTTTATTTTTAGGTACTTAATATGTTAAAATAAGTGACTAAAGTAGAGAAAGAAGAAGTCACTGAAAATGTTTTCTGTAGACATTCAAGCACTCTTCCCAACTCTGTGCTGGTGAACCATTCAAAAAACAATGTATACAGCTGTAAGACAAAGACAATTGCGTAAAGATTGTGATGCTTTTAAAAACTGGTAAGCAACCTACAGTAATACCAAGATTGCTGTGTGGTGTGAGTGTTTGGCACTTCTGAAAACTAAGCCATTCACTTGAGTGCCTAAACCCACATTTTTTGAAAGATAAGAGATTCACAGTTTGAATGTGTTTTTCTTACTATGAGTACATTATGCAGCTGAAAGAGAACAGCAACTTGCTTCACCAGGCCAGTAAAAGATCTCTGTAAGACCATCCTCTCCTTGAAGTACATGATTTTTACATGATGCAATGATGGGGACTGGGCTAATTCCAGAGGACACCAATTTTCCAACACCAAGGGAAGAAGGAGCTGTCAGACTCAAAACTATCAATAAGACCATGAGTAGAATGGTAGTGATTTTGCTTTTCAATACCTTAAACACTGCCCTTAATGACTTTTTTACTATAGTATTCTACTAGGTCTCCTTTTAGGATGAATACTTTAATTACACCTACTGAATTTCTTGTAGTACCAATCCAAAAACATACCTATATGAGTGTATGGGCAGATTTGATATATGTACCATGCATGTCCAATACTAGAAGGTTATATAAAGCTAGAATACATACACTGACAGCAATTCATATAATGGAAAATGCTTGACTTAAACAGAGATTTTAAAACTGAAACTTAACTAACACTTGACACAAAACTGCTTTTTCAAAGTACCCAAGGCTGTATTCAACATTAATAAATCTACAGAATCTTCAGTGAAGAAATGAAAATCAAATTCTTGCCATGTCTAAACTAGACTCTTGTCTCATATCACAGACTTCTCTCCCACAGAAGCAGTGTAGGAAATGCTGGGAAATGGAGTAGTAACAGCAAAAATGTTAATCCATATTTGATAGGAAAGTTAAAATTGAAACGTGATGTAGAAACTTTCAGGTATTTTGAAACAGCGATAAACAGACAGCTAAGTACAAGCTGTGTATCTAGTTTTCACCCCTCTCTTAACATAATAGACGTAGATTTGAGGAATGTAATTACCTATTCAATAACTTGAACACAAAGTTACACACAGCCATCAGCAACAGGAGATGAACTGTACTTGTAAAAGCACTTCTCAGGCCCTGCATAAAACTGATTCCATCTAAACTAAAACCACTCAGAGCAGTGGATCCCAAAAAATTTGTTGTCATCTTCGTAATTCATACTTTCATGGACACTTTAATCTTATGTAAGCCACCACTGCTTCCAAAAGGAACAGTCCAACCTTTTTCCCTAATTCTTGTACACCCAGTAAACACATTGCCATGCAATGAACCTGAGATAAAAGCTGAGTTAAAACAAACCAATGCAAAAAATGCTGGTCTTAGACTAAATAATTCTGTAAATGAAGGGAAAAAAATCAGAAAAGTGTTTTTACGTTTTTGGATGGACACAATTTTATGTTTCAGTTTAAAAACTTTTTCAGTTTTCCTACAGTTTACATAAACTGAACATAAATTTTAAGATTAAAACACATATCAGTTATCCCAAAGACCACTTTTCTTCACAGCTTTTTGTACTTAAGACTTCAGTGTTATCACAGTTACACCAGAATTTCAAAATTACTCACCAAATGGGATCTTTCATGTGGCAGTTTTGTAATTCCCATATGCAGCAAAAAGGTGTATCACTAAAGGGAAAAAGGTTATCTGTATCTACTTATCATCAAGTTGTTCAAACACCTGGTGGACAATGTGCGAGAACTTTAGATAGTGTTTTTTATCTCTAGCTATAAAACGTTATAAGCAATTTAGTCACTCTTTCAGTGGCACAGCTCCCCATCTGTGAAATGTTTCACTGCTACAGTAAGTAGGAATTAATTCATGAGTTTGCAAGAGAATTTCTGATACTACAATAACCTTCTGAGTAAAACACAAAAAGTCAAATATTCAAAATAAAACAGCACAAGATAATAACTTGTCATTATTTTAAGGAAAAATAAACAAGTACTTCAGACCTAATTTCCTTTCTTCTTCAGAATTGCCATTGTTATAATCATGGTGCTAAAGTACAGAAAGCAGAACGAAAGTCCACTGTGTGAATAGGAGATGGGAATTTTGCTGAAAAAACTAATCTGTGTGTTCAGGTGTTATCTAGTTTCTTTACAATATGTTGCAGTATTACATCTGTTCTCATACATAGCCTTATTGTCATTGTCCTTCACTGCCAGTGAGAGTTAAAAATGTATTTCAATCAAGAGATATTTCAGGACTCATACGATGTCCTTGTTTAGTCTCAGGGGAAAAAAAAATAAGTGGGTTGAGAAAAATATTGAAAAAGTGGAAACATCTTTTTTTCTGGACAACCAAGCACTGCTTCTACTTAAAGCATGTCAAATGACATATAAAGTGAAAACAACTTCAGGGCATCACATATTTTTATTTGTAAGATGACAGATCAGTAGTTCTGTTCAGTCTCCAGAGTTTGTGGAGGAGCAGTGTTTCCTACAGGGGCAGAAAACAGGAAAAAGGAAGCCAGAGTTTCTTTTAAAAAGGAGAACTCAACATGTTCACAATTTAATACAATTTTTAGATCCTGTAGTAAAAAGCATAAAAAATCTAGGCATTTCTGATATTCTGCCAGATGTAGTTAAAGAACAGTAAATCTTGCACAGTCACAGCACCTGACTGAACACCTCACTTTATAAGAAATCAAGCCTCTTACTGCCTTCTGACAATAAAATTAAAAATTATTACATTGTTAAACAATCTGACCTCTATTTAGTGCCTACATTATGCACAAAGACATGCTTTCAATAATAAATTGCTAACTACAACCTTCCCAAACCAGGTGGCATCTCTGCAGTGTCAAACAGCTCTAATCATTTGAAAGTGTCAACACAATGCATTAAAATAAAGTAAAATAAAAAAGTACATTGAAGTACAGTCTAAAATGATTAACTGAACTACTACCACTTTACTGTGGGATTACAAGTTAACTCCACAGAAGCAATAATAAACGGCCCCTGGATCAGGCCTATCTGGATAGCTTTGCAGCATGGCTATGTACTACCTTAACATTTCAATAGTACTAGTGCAGGAAGAGGTTGTGCAATCAATCCAAGCAACAGGGGAAAAAAATCAGATGAAGACTGAGATGCTAGTCCTAAGTAGAAAAATCTCACATAGATAACAATTAAAATAAATAATAATAAAAAAACACAAACAAAAACAAACAAACAAAAAAAACCAAACAAAAAACCAACTAAACCTTAGGTCCTCATAGTAACTTAAATAATACTGGTAACGCTGTCTCCCATGGACTTGCCCTAATTTATTGAGAATCCAGTTCTAAGTTTATAAATTAAGATCACTGATAAATGGACTTAATGGGCACTAAAGGCAACTACAGCATATGGAGAATGGAGGAAAACCCTGATGGATGTTTTAACTTGCTTTTACAGAAGGGTACAAAGAATCCTGCTTTTCAAACAGACTGCCTTCTTTCAAGGGCTTCTGCTCTTTCATGTAACCACAATGGCTAAAGGAAGGCCACATTATTACACACTGACCTAAAGAAACAGCTCAAGGAAACAAAGCATGAGAAATACTTCAGTCTAGGCATGACCAATGAGTACTTAAGTATTGTAATCTTCCTTACACACCATTTCTACTCTTGGTAATTTAAATCTCTTCTCACTTCTAACATCCATTCAGTGAACATCCACCAAAGACCCATTACTCTAACGCTGCTGTTCTTTAGGGTTGGAATAACAAAGTCATTGGGCTGAGTAGCTGAAGTACTTGGACACCGCCATGACCATGATCTAATAGAGGTTTTGTCATTTAGGGACAACTCCTGAGTGCAATAGTCAAAAGATGGTGTTACCATTCAGAAGTTCATAGCTGCAGTAGTGCTAGCAAGAAAAAAGTCATAGCCAAAGGCCGAAATAAAGGTCCTACAATGACCTCGGGCTCTCCTGAACTGTTCCCATGTACAAGACACTGCTGTTGACCCTGTACTCGAAGCTTGCCTGAATGTTGCAGAACAGCTGCTGCTCCACCACCACCTTCTCTAAGAAGAAACCACCAACTCGTCTTTGATATAAGAAGCTAAAGTTTGCCTCTGAACAGTCAAGGTTTAGGGGTCTCACTTTATGTATTTCACAAGAGCTTACTGCTGTGAGCCTGCCACTCAGCACAGCACTGTACACAAAAAATATTCTAAAACACAATACAATCAAGCAGAGAATGCAGATAACATGAAGCCCTTATCTCAAAGGATGTTTTTAAATGTCCTTATAATGTGAAAAATAAAGTGGAAATTGAGCGGGCTCTAAGTAACAACACACTTTCATCAATTTCTGCAAGCATAACAATTGTTTCTCAATTGTGCTTCAATTGTCAAGGTCCTGAGACTGGTTTCCAGTCAAAAATTTCCTACGCAAATGCTGACCCCAACTAAAATTCAAGGCTGTGAGGTGTAAGGCCCTTTTCTGTTTCTCCCTGAACAAGTGACGACACTTTGTTTCAACATTGATAAACCAGTTTGTTTTCCATCAGTTACGCCCTTAGGCTTTCTACTTTATTCAGCTAGGAAAATGGAAACAATAGACAGGTTTCACTTCCTGGTTTCTTGCTGCGATATTTGGTTTAGAGAAAAGTGCAAAGTAACTTTCAAATTCAATAATTTACTTACATGACAAATTGTATCTCTGTTAGTTTTTACTGTACTAATGTCTTTTGAAACAACACCAAAACAAAACATCTATTAAAATGCTAAAAAGCAAGGTATACTACAAGTACCCTGAAAATGACAGCTGATTCTCAGCTACTGGGTCAACTGTTTGACTTCACTGAAAATGACAGAAGTTGTCCTTTCCTTTAGTAGGAAGAAGAGGGGTAGTGAGGTGGGAAACCATTTTTCTGAGCAATTCCAGAGCCTGGGGACCATCTGGGAGTGTGGTCCTACAGCAAGATCCCAAAGCATATCCAGGGGATGCAGCAATGGCTGTGAGAGTGCTACCTGCACTGACAGGTTCACTTGCAAATGAAAAAGAACACAGTACTTTAATGTGATGTACCCTGGGAAAGAAAAATAATTGACAAAGATATCAAATAAATTTAATTGAAAATAAAAGGAACCAAAAATAAACCAAAAACTTCAGGCTGAGTCCAATAAACAAAAAAGAACTAAAAGAAAAAAATGTAGCTTCCACTGTTAACACCTTCTTTAAAAAATATTAACTAACCATCAGGGAAAGTAAAAGGATGTGTTCAAGATTTTCCATGTATTTCCTTTTGAAAACAGACAAACACAACAAATGCGAAAATATATTTTTAAAAATGTGTGCATGGACAATACAGCTTGTAACCAAAAGCCTGGAACCACTTAGAAATAATATTTCAACTAACATTCAATAAAACATTTTTTTAGCCTTCCAAATCATAGTGACATTTCATTTAATGTCTCAGGAATTTAATTTGGTCAACTGCAGACAGCCTTAGGACCAAATACGGCTCTCATGCAAGGAAGTACGGTGCTGATGTGAAATTTGCCCTATTTGTTATTACAATCTTAACTTTTCTCAGTTTTTTAACATGAATTAACTTTACATCATATGCTGATGCCTTTGCTATGTTTCTGTTTACATGCGGCAGAAATTTTGTATATGCACATAAATTTAAAACAAATAAAAAAGACAGTGAAGCTTCACAGAGAAACACTGAGGAATCAGCCTCTGACGACTAAGATCACCTTTGTGATCACCTCCCTCCACACTTCTCCCTCAGTTTACATTTGCACTAAGGCAGATGATTTAATCATCTTCCTTGCAAAAGGTAAGGAAAGAAAAAGGCCTGCCACGTTATTAAACCTCTGCATTTCACTGCCATAAAGAAATTAAGGTAGTCATCACTGTGAAAAAAAAAGTACCTTTTGGAGCCTCCAATATAGGTGAAGGTAAAGGTGGAGTCTGAGTACCTGAAATCTGAAAGACAAAAGAGCTCTTCATTTCAACTTGTCTTTATTTTGGCTGAAGTAGTCGAGGTTTTAAGGACCAGCAATTCAGCTCCCGACAC
>JAOXXN010000364.1:14776089-14786565 GCA_026770055.1 Myrmophylax atrothorax | reverse complement strand
CACCCGCACCCGGTCCCTGGCGGCGCGGCGGGGCCGGCGCTTGCTGCAGCGACGCCGAGCCGCAGACCCTCCCCTCGCTGCCGGCCCGGCACGTACGGCCCCCGCCGGCTCCCCCGGCGGAGGCGGCGCGCGGGGAGGAGGAGGCGGATGCACAGAGCCGGGCGCGATGGCCCCGGCCCCGGCCCCGGCGCGGGTGTGCTCGGTCCCCCCCGCCCAGGTCCCGGGCACAGGCTGCCGCCGCCTCCCGAGCAGCGGAGAAACGCCAGCAGCGCTGCGATGGGGCGGCTCCCCGGCAGCACCGGCGAGGAGGCGGGCACCGCCGGGTTGCGCAGGGGCGGCGGAGCGGAGCGCTGGCAGCTCCCGCTGCCCTTTGTCCCTCCGCCGGGAATGCCGCCCCGCGGCGCCCTGCCCGGCGGTGGCGGGGCTGCGCTGTGCCCGGGAAAGACAGGCTGGCAGCCCACCCTGCGCGGAGTGCCAGCCCCGCCGGCCGGCCTTCTCCTCCGACCTGTCCATAGGGATGCGTGCCCATGGAAACAGTAAAAGGAGGATGGATGTGTTTAGACCCTCTGTCTGAGTACCGTGGTGTTAATCGCGGTCCTCTCCTCTCGTTCTTCAGCAAAGCTACCTCACGCCGGAGGTCTCTGGCAGCCGCTACGGTGCCTGGCAGTGGGCGCTCATCCAGGCTACAGGCTTGGGGCGCTAGAACAAGTAATGATCGTAAGATAACTCGGGAGGAAGCGTCACGCAAGTGCAATGTTTATAGTTAATAAAACCAGGTCTAAATGTAGTAGGAACAGACTTGGTTATAACATTGAAAGAATATTCACAAAATTCAGATTTATGTATTCGCCCAACTTCCGTGGATTATTCATTCTTGAGCTCGGTCATTCTAGTGGGTGGTGTTTACATTAAGTAATCTGTATTAATCATGTATTGTTGATTTCAAACACAGGAGACACAGTATTTATTATTCTTAAGTGGAAATAGCTATGAAAGTCAGGATTAAAAAATTCCACAATTTCTTCTGCCTTAAGATTCTGTGTCTGAAGGAGGGGACAGAATTTAAAATCTCCCATGTGATACAACTTTCTGCCTCTAAGAAAATTATCTTTGAAGGGAGATTTCTAGATGAGTTGTCAGTGTGAAAACTGTACTAGATTGCTTTTCATACTACTCTGTCCTTGGATAAACCTTACATATGGTTAGGAATAAGTTTTTTATCATAAAAGCTTATGATGCTTCTATTTTGTTTTGGTAACAGGGAGCACCTGATTAATGCTTTTCAGCAGGAGATACCAGTTCTGTATGAGAAAGTGGCAGGGGAACCCATGACAGGAGGGTTGGAACCAGATGATCTTTGAGGTTCCTTCCAAGCCAAACTGTTGTACACAGCAATAATCTTGCAAGGGAGAATACAGGACTCATCACTGTAGTCAGAAATACAGTTTAATATGTTAAGACACTGTCAAGTGATGCCAGCTTGATTAAAAAGTAGTGCTTTTCTAGAGGTTTTTTCTAATTATTCAGGCTAGAATATCTGCAGCCATATTTGCTGCCTTCCCCTTAATCATAATTAAAAGTTTTAATCAGAACTTGATTTATTCTGGTGGGGTTCTGCTCCTGAACCTTATAGAGAAAGGTCTCTGTTATCCCTCCCATGTGGGTCAGGAAAGGGGGAGGTTATGATAGGATAATTATGCTGACAGTTCTGCTTACAGCTTATTCTGACCACAGGGTTCTTCTCAGTGTCATGTCAATTAGCACAATTCTTGGCTGCCTTTTTAAGCCTCAGACTGTTTCCATAGGCTTGGTACAGTGAATTGAAAAGTCACCCACAAAATAACAGTCTTCAAGAAAGTTAATATTGTTGGCTTTGCAGCATCAACTGAACTGAACAAGAATTCTGCAAATATGGTTGGTTATTTATTCCATTTATTGTTATTTATTGTAAGTAGCTATTAAATTCCTAGTTTCTTAGAGAATTTGGCCCCTAATTTCCCTGGTGATTGCAGTGCAATTACAGCAGGAATTGCTTATTTCAGCGAGGAAAAGCTAGATTATGTCTTGCAGTCATTCTATTTATTAAAGTACTGAAAATAAAATGTTAGAAAATCAAAGTGAATCCACAGAGTTGATCCCTAAATTTGTAAAGATTCACAAACTACTGACATCCAGGTACCCTAAGTGTTATTGCAAAGGCATCTGTATGCATGCTGTAATCCCTGTACAGGGGATGTACACTATATCACCCTCTGCTAGTACTGGCTGGGATAGACACACATTCTCATGAAGAAACTTTCTGGAGACCTTTACAAATAATGGCATGAACAATAGGGCAGTTGGTCTTGGAAATAATGGTCTTGGCTCAAGGGAAGTCAGTATATGTCTTTCAGTTGCTGCTTTTCAGTCTTGAAAATTAGCTCACATCATTTCTAGTTTTGTCCCAAATTCAGCTTAGCTCAGTTAGATTGTACTGAACAGATTACCCCAATTAAGCAAAAAAGAAGCACAAATAATTTTTATTTTTTGTTTCTCTGGCAACCTGAAAGTATTTACAGAAGTGTAAATAAGGTAAAAAGAAATTACATTCGTGGTTTACATGATTATAAAATTTACATGAGAAGATTGGCTCAGAACGTAATGAGGAAAATTATCTAATGAGAGAGAGAAACAACACAGTGAATGCATTTCTGTAATGTGTGAAGAGTGACTGAGAAAGTTATTGAGGAAATGCATAGGTCAGCCAATTTCTGCTCATAGATGGATTCTGCCTCTTTTAGACTAAGTGGATTTTTTTCATTTTATGCTAGAAAAAAACACTTTTTCCACCTATTAGCAAAGCTAACATAAATGTTTCAGCAAGCATCAGAACACCCTGTTCTGTCCCAAACTATCTTCTTTATATATTTTTCCAAATATGTTCCTGTGACATATAAACACATATTAAAGTGTTAAGAAAAAACCCTAAACTTGCAGACTTGCCATTGTATGGAATATCCAGAACTTAGGGCAATGCTATATGGCCTCTGTCCAATGTTTCTAATGTGGGAGAGCATTCAAAAGGGGAGAGGTTAGGAAAATAAATACTCTAAACCACAAAATGGCCACCAGTACTCCAAATAAGTAACAAAATCCTGTCTCCACTTTCATATGCCCCAGATGAAACTCCAGTACAAAACACAGTCAACCTCTACTTTTTCTTCAGGGCCCTGGATTATCTGCCAGCCACCAGTATAGTGAAACTCAGTGATATCTGTAGACAGTGAGTTCTGGGAGGCAGATCAATACAATTCCACTCTTAAGGCATAAAACACAATGCTACTCTTCCAGTAAGCTTCTTTAAAGTGACACAGTAATTTCTAAAGCAAGTTCTCCATGAGCCAGCAGTGTGTCCTTGTGGCCAAGAAGGCCAGTGGTATCCTGGCATGCCAACGGGTCAAGGGAGTGAATCCTTCCTCTCTCCTCAGCCCTAGTGAGGCCACATCTGGAGTGTCCAGTTCTGGGCTCCTCAGTGCAAGAGAGACATGGAGCTCCTGAAGCAGGTCCAGCAGAGGGCAACAAAGATGATTAAAGGACTGAAGCATCTCCCTTATGACGAAAGGCTGAGGGAGTTGGGCCTGTTCAGCCTCAAGAGGAGTCAACTGAGAGGCAACATCACCAAAGTCTGTAAGTATGTGAAGGGAGGGCAACAAGAGGCTCGATCAAGCTCTTCTCGGTGGTGCCAAGCAATAGGACAAGAGGCAATGGGCAGGACCTGATACATGGGAAGTTCCACATGAACATGGGGAAGAATTTCTTTATTGTGAAGGTGACTGTGCACTGGAACAGGTTGTCCAGAGAGTGTGTGGAGTCTCCCTCAGTGGGGATATTTGAGAACTGACTGGACACAATCCTTTGCCATGCACTCTGGGATGACCCTGCCTGAGCAGGGAGGTTGGACCAGATGCCCCTTCCAACCTGATCCATTCTGTGATTTTGTCCTTAGTCTGAAAACATAGGCACTAAGGTGTGAGAGATGTTCCCACTAACAGAGAAGTGACACAAGGCATAAAAACATATTTAGTATAATTTTCACTTGATTTTTATTGTTAGCAGTTACATTCTGTTATTCTGGTGTAATAGTCAAGTAAATACTGTGAGTTTATGGTTAATTCTCTTTAAGGCTGTTTGAGCAGATACCAAGTCAGCTGTGCTCTATTCCACTGCAGTTGTCCATCCAAGTAGTCACTGCCACTCTTTGTATCCACAATCCTTAGTGATGTTATTCTGGTGAAGATATAAATATGTTGACTTTTTGGGTTATCACTGTAAGTGTGTTATAACTTGGGTTAAAACACACTAACATGGTGAACCTGTCATGATTTCTGACTAAATTTCACTGTGAGTAAAGCATCCTTACTGATTTTTGGAGTGAATTATCACTGTTCTATTGATAAAAATCCTTTGCATTTTAAAAAAGAATGACAGTTAATATTGAATTAATAACATGTCTTAAAATACTGCTTCTTAATAAAAACTTGAAATATTTTTGTGTGATTAAAACAGAAGTAATGTCTTGGATTATATTAAAGAATAGCTTGAATATGAAAGAATAGCTTGAACTATCACCTCTCCAATCCTACACAATTTTTTAAAAATTACTAAATTATTTTAAGTTGTCTCATGTAGGTTAGGGACTTTGTTTTTTAATAACAATTGAGGGCGAAAAACATTTAACTGATAGAGGACCAAGCCTTATTTTTTTCAATTCAGTGCTGAAATTTTCAAATCAACAGGATTTTTTTAAATTAAAAAAGTACATGTATTAAACAGCAATGATAGTCACCTCTAACACAACATAAGCATATACAGGTGCTACACACTGGATTGCTATGACAGTGATCTCCAGCTTTCCATTAAAGACTGAGTATTCATCCTTCCAGATGTCACTGAGGCCAACAGAAACCAAGCCCAGGGTTGCTGCAATGATAAATGTTCCTAGCAATGTTCAGTAAAGCATGCAATCAGAGTCCCAAATGACACTACTGTTCATTGTAACTCATAGCATTACACTTTGTAATGATGGTTTTAACTTGTTTTCACCCTTCAGCCTTTAGTCTCTGCTTGTTTGCCTCACTTCTCCTATTTATTTTTCTTTTCCTCAGTAACTCTTATGCCATTAAGACTTTTTTTTTGCCTAGTGCATCTGATTTTTCTGTCTTTGCAGCTCTTACCTTCTGTGTATCCCAACCATTCAGTTCCCCTCTCACACTTTACTCTTGGTGTCTCACTTCATAAGCAGCTCAAGATAAAAGGCCTAAAATGTAACTTTCTCTACAGAAACTGGAGTTTTAAGAGAGGCAAGCAGGAATGTATCTATATCCACGACTCTATGATGTCAGTCACAGACAAGTCCAGAAGGGGAACTGTGTCATTCCTCCCAGCTCCTGAATTGAGTTGCCTCTTTCCAGCACCCTTAATATTTCCACACATTGAGGGCATTTCTGGCAAGTAAGGCAAGTAATGGGGCCTCAGTCTCGATTGCTCAGCTGCCCGGTGGTAGCTAGCACACTGCTCTGGAAGCTGGAAGTTGTGTGTGTCTAATAGACTGACATTAAGTGAGCTTATGGCCTCCAAAACTGCCTAATACCAGCTACACCCTAAGGCCAAGCAGTGATCAGTGCTGAAGATCCCCCTCCTGCCTGAGCATAACAATGCCTTCCCAGTCAGGCTTGAGGCACCTGTCTCCAGGGGTGCAGGTAGGCACGTAAGCCCAGGAGAGATGCAGAGGCCCCATTCCTTACTTGGCCATGGGCTGTGCTCCCTTTACAACCATTCTAAATAAGCTTCCCAAGAGCTTTACTGCTCCCATTCATTGTGCAAGGATCCTGGATGGCTATGCTAAGCTCAGGAAATAGCTGCATTTATTGCCCTGGGATGGCATGTAAGCACTGCTCCTCGTTCACACTGGCTTCCAGAAGATTGTAGTATTACTGGTGTCATCAACCACAGCTGAATTTATTAAATGGCAAATTTCTCCATTTCTGAGCAAATACATGGTTAAAAAGCCTTAAAACAAAAAGACCAACTCTGTTCCCTACATCCAGATTGCAATTTCTTAATAGCAGATAGTCATGGCAGAAAGTAATCAACCTATAAATTACTTACCTTGCTAAAAATAATCCACTTAGTCAATTTTCTGCTATAGTAAATATGATTCACTGTGTCACCATCTGTTACCAGGTACTGATGCTTTCCTGCTGCCATTACAGACAGCCTGTGCCTGATCTTAACGAAGAGTTTGTAACCCCAAATTAAAAGGAATTGTCATGAACTACTGAATTGATAGGGTGGGAAGCCTTCAGCACCTTGGATTATCCCTTAGAAACTGAGGACTAATTCCATCATTAAACCACATCTCATTTATACTGCAAGCTGTGGGGTACTGTTTTGATGTCTGACCAAACCCTAAGTAAGAGGCTGAAAAAAAGGGAATATTAGCACACGCAGACTTTCGTGCTGCTGCAACTGTACTCTGTCCTGTACCCAAGCAAAGTCATACAGTGTTTGCTCAGCTTCTGCTGCACAACCATGCTTAACTTCACAGACATAATTAAATTTGTTCCCTTCAGAAGACTGGAACCCGGAGTTAATGCAATGTTCAGTCACTCTTCTTAAACCAAGGCACTCTTTAATCTTAAAGAACTAAACATTAAAGAAAGTGACATTTGCAATAATTAATGAGCATATGCAACTATCTCATCTAACTCGTAGCAAAAGCATCACAAGCTTGTACACGACAGCCTAACTTTCAGACTCCATATGGATGTCTTCCTTAGTCACTTTCCCACAGTCTCCTGTCCGGTTCCACTATGGCTAAGAAAGAGCTTTTGTCTTCTCACTGCTTACAGGCCATCTTTGATGGCTGTTTCTCATCTGGTAACACAGTTGTGTAATCTGTCAGGAGCAAGAGTAGGTTTTGTTACTTTGTAAATAATATTTTGGACATTGTATTTAACATTACAATCATACAAAGGCATGCACTATGTTAGGACATCTTAATTTCTCACAGACACAGTTCTCAGTGGGCCTTTATGAGGCAGCAACCTCTAGTTGTTAAATAAACTTGACTGCATCTAATTAAATTTTGGAGGTTTTATTCAAAGTCCTTATCATCATGGGTTACACAACTACTTTGAGGAATGGTGGAAAAAAGGAAATCTATGTTTACATTAAAGCATTTTATCTTCTCCTGCAGAGGGATCTCTCAAAATACAAGGAGGGTTACATGCAGAACTATTTTAAAACACAGATGCACACATTTTTAAAACTTACACACACATCTGAACTATCTAACAACACAGTGCTTGAGCGAAATATTAACTAATATATATTTCATAAAATCGTTGGATCCAAATGGTCTTTATCTATCTTATTTTAACTTTATTAAAAGAGCTCTTCATATGTATTTCTCCACGGAGTTCAGCAGGTTTCTTCTCTCACTGTGCCATGAGCCCAAGGTCACTTGACAGATTCCACCGTTATCTCAGAAGCTCCCACCTGGGAATCTGCCCCTGAGAACCTGTATGTTCTCCAACAGCACTGTGTGGGGTTTTGCTTATTTCTCTAGCTGCTAGGAAACACAGACAAATGAGTACAGTATTCATCCCAAAGAACGTATCCTTAGGTAGTTATCCAGATAGTTTGTTTGCAAGCCATGTTCATGACAGCCACGACTTAACCCATTCCCTGATTTCCTCGTTATCTTAACTCTGAGGTACAGTATGAGCCAACAGTATCCACATTGCAGAAGTCACTCCTAAGCTAAGTAATACCATGATCTAAACTACTAAAAATGTTCAGTCTCTGCTATATCCCAAACAGACTGGGGCAATTAAAAAATCTTAGGCAAAAAGTCTGTGGAGTAATAAATCAAAACCACTGAAGAATTTGGAGAAAGATATTCCATTCCCTTCCATACAATTCTGCACCTTGTAGAAAATCATGCTTATTACATATCAACTATATGTCTTTACTTTTAAAACCGTGTGCTAACTCCAGACAGCTTTTCAGTAGATGACCAGCTTCAGCTGTCCAGTGGTGAGACTCCTGGCTGTGTACAAGATAGCAAGTGAGTGAAACAGAAGAACTGGCAATGAAATAAAACCTGAGAGCCCTTCAGAATGTATCTATCAATTCCAAAAGAAAGTGTGCAATATTTAAAACAAAAAGATCTCTCAGGTAAATCTGTAAGGTGGCAGGGGAAAGGGAACAAGGGGACAAAAAGGTAGAGGAGACCATGTCAGTATTTTTGCTTCTTATTAAAAAAAATATTCATGGGTATTAACAATTAATAATGAAGACTTTGCTTTTGCAAATCACATCTAAGCTTTCAGTATGAGTATTACCACTGATGTGAGCAAGACAAGTTATGAAGTAAGTTATTAGTTTTTCAATGTCTTTGTTGTGCCACATTTGTACTTTGCTTTTTAAAAATTGTAACTGCATGCAGCATTTTTAAAAAATGGCATTTTCTGTAAATCTAGTGAAGCTTTGCCTATTCCAGTAATATTATTTATATATATTTAAAATATATATTTAAATAAATACTGGAAGCCAGCCTCCATAAATATAACATATTCTTGAACAGAATTCCAAAATAATTCATTGTCTTTATGAAGAGATTCATCAATATCTTTGTGAGGAAGGAAGTTGGGATATGAAGGACTTGGGAGATGCTGGTGGACAAAAGGCTGGACATGACCCACCAATGTGCACTCACAGCCCAGAAAGCCAACCCTGCCCTGGGGCTGCGTGGCCAGAAAGGTCGAAAAGGTGATTCTGCCCCTCTAATCCATTGTCAGGAGACACTACCTGGAGTGCTGCATCCAGCTCTGGAGTTCCCAGCACGGGAAGGATGTGGACCTGTTGGAGTGAGTCCAGAGGAAGCCACCAAGATGGCTAGAGTGATGGAGCGCTCCTCCTGTAAGAAAAGGCTTGGAAAACGGGGGTTGTTCAGCCTGAATACAAGAAGGTTTTGGGGTCATCTAATTGTACCCTTCCAGTACATGAAGGGGGCATACACATGAAAGATGGAGGGAGACTATTTAGAAGATCATGTAGTGACAGGACAAAGGAGAATGGCTTCAAACTGAAAGAGATATTAGGAAGAAATTGTTTACTGTGAGGATAGTGAGGCATTGGAATAGGTTGCCCAGAGAAGTTGTGGATGCCCCATCCCTGGAAGTGTTCAAGGTCAGGCTGAAAGGGGATCAGAGCAATCTGGTCTAGTAAAAGGTGCCCATGGCTAGGGGAGTTGTAGCTACATGATCTTTAAGGTCTCTTCCAACCCAAACCATTCTGTGATTCCATGGTATGACCATTAATGAAGCAATGCCTATAGCAGTGCATGGGTTGAGCATTCACAGTACTATCTACCTTCCCTGTTATTTCCCTGATACACAAAGCATGTATAACAAGGTTATATGCTAAAAGTAAAATAAAGATATCCTTTTATAGGCAGTTCCTCTACCTTAGCTCAGAGGAATGTCGTATTAATTCAAAACCACAACAGTATTGAAGAAAAACATGCACAAAAAAGTTTCTGGATTAAGTGTCTTTTTCAGATCTTCTATGTGACCTTTTTTCCTTTCCTCTTCTTCCTCAATTCTGCTTTGATTTTGACTCTGAAATGAGATCTACGCTGCCGGCAGTGAAGTAACCCATTTTACAATTTCTGTTGGAACTCCATCTGTTTTGGTTGTACTTTGCGTTTATTTTGTCCTAACACCCATAAGCATTAATTAAATATATTATAAAATTAGATGCACTGTCTTCTGACAGATGAGGTTGTTTTACAAAGCTTACAGTGTGTTTTTACTAAAGTGTACTATGAAACCAATTTCTTTCAACATTCACAACATAAAAGTATATACTTCTGTAAACAGACTAACTCAATTATACAACTAACCTTGCACTGTGGGAATAGTTCAGAAAAACAGCTTCAATTGAAACTAGGTCATTATCAATGATTTTTAGGTGTAAACTTCAGTTAATTTATATTTTTATATAGCATTTTATGTTTTATGTTTTCCTTTTTTTCTTTCAAAACTTGAAAACCATAAGGCTAACATGTAAATTTTCAAAATATTTTGAGGGTGAAATTTCCTTTAAAATAATCAGTTGCTAGTGTGTCAGCAAACTTTTATTTATACATTTGCATTCCCCTGAATCAATTATTAATATGCCAATCATTGTCTTTATTTCAGTTTTATAGATATGGTCTACATGGTTTGGTGTGCAAAACAGTGATAAAATGTTATATAATGAGATTTACCTTAGTTTTCTTGTCTTCGTGATTTTTTTTATGCAGCTACAGACATTTCTTTACTATCAACTCGTCTTTCTTTCTTTCCTCTCCTTCCTCTTTCTTTCTTTCTTTCTTTCTTTCTTTCTTTCTTTCTTTCTTTCTTTCTTTCTTTCTTTCTTTCTTTCTTT
>JAOXXN010000364.1:14765484-14775989 GCA_026770055.1 Myrmophylax atrothorax | reverse complement strand
TCTTTCTTTCTTTCTTTCTTTCTTTCTTTCTTTCTTTCTTTCTTTCTTTCTTTCTTTCTTTCTTTCTTTCTTCTTTTCTTTCTTTCTTTCTTTCTTTCTTCCTTCCTTCCTTTCTTCCTTTCTTCCTTTCTTTCTTATCTTCCTACATAATTATCTGAATTCTGTAAACTACACAGATGTAACTTTTGGCACAATATTTCATACTGACAAGAAAAGGTTAAAAGAAAGTTACAGATGGATAGACTTCTAAAATACTCAGCTCTGATTTACGCATTTCAGTAAACTTAGTCACAAGAGCAGAGGTGGGTAAGTAGTAGGAAAAAATCTTCATGGAGACATTTACGAATCCTCACCTTGCCCCTTATATAGTCCTACCCCTTATACTTGCTTGTTTTAGAAAATACTCTGCAGTATTAATGTATTGGATGATGATAATGTGAAGACATAATGATTCTTGCACCAGTATTACCATTTACACTGAACCAGAATTTTTTTTTGTTGTTTACATGGTCTAGAAAGACACATTTTTATGTAACGTAATTGCAAAACCGTAAATAAATGATAAAAAATATTAGAGTGAATTATTTTCAAGCAATACAGTACTTGATAGCTATTCCCAGAAAGATGTTTATTCCCAGAAAATAATGAAGTGATATATTTATCAAAATGGCAGGGCAATGGTCTTTGCCATTCTGAGTTCCCAACTGGGACTTCTGCTGTTGAATGAAAGGAAAAGCAAAATTATATTTGAGTTAAATCAAGCTAAACTTATTTTTGTCAGCTCTTCTGGAGATTGAAATAGGAGACAGAGAAGTTCTGGTCCATTTAATATAAAATTGATCTTTCAAGCCTGAGACAAAAAGTTTAATTTTGGGACACTAATTTGAGGAAAAATAAGGAGTCATAAAACTGCGTAAGAAACATCCTTTTATTCTGCAGCTTACAATGCCTGAGAAGACCTCATGTCAATGTCTCACATCACGGACTCTTGACATTTACTGAAGTATTTTATAGAAGGTAAAAAAACAAAGGCTCCCGAATCCAGAAAACTCCCCCAGCTCCCTGCTAGAATACTTGGCAGAAACCAGGTTTGGGTTTATTCCTGCCTTGGAACAGAGAAGTAATGAACCTTCAGCTCGACTGTTTGAAAACACTCAGGAGGATCTCAGGCCCTTGCTCAGTGTTTTGGTTTAGACAAAGAATCAGCTTCACAAGCACAGAGCAAGAGCACTTGTCTGAGAGCTGGATATTTATGGCAGTCTGTTGAGAAGTGTAAAATCCGTCTCCTGAAGAGGAAGGAACTCAGTTCAATTTTCCCATATTCGGAGTGAATGCACAAGCCACATAATTCAATGAAGGAGAAGATTATGTTCTGCTGGGAAAAAGATAATCTATTCACACATTTAACCAGAATAAAAAATTCAGAATCTCCCTCAGAAGGCATTTCTTTTACCAGATAAAAAGAGAAATTGTTCATATACCACTCTGATAACTCCCCTAGGAAGGTATGAGTAAGAAGAATATCCAGGGAAACGAGGCATAGTTCGAGCACCTCTGAAGTTTGGAAATCCTTAACTTTCAGAAACTTTTTGATTGACATAGTCATTAGTGTTCTTTATGCCTAGTTCTTGAACTAGAACATCAAGGGGGTCAAAATATGATCAATGGAAATGGCTTTAAAATAGAAGATTTTTAAGTATACCCTCAAGCAAGTAAACAAACCCAAAAGAGGATAAAGAGAGGAAAAAAAAATAAAAAATTCAACCCAGATTAAACTTTGAATATGAATTTATGTCTGCAGGAAAACAACAGCCACTGCAACATATAATACAAAGCAGTTCCTTTGTTCCCTGCCCCTCTTAATTTCCTAAAACCATGATGAAATTTCACAGATTCGGTTCAAGCTTCCCCAGTCCATTCATATTCCATCTTTGCCTGTGTGTTTTAAGCCCCTTTGCTAGAGTATCATTTGAGCTTGTGCAAACGCACAGTGAGCTGGTGCAGGAAATGAAACCAAAAAGCAGGTACACAGAAAAAAGCAATTTTCCACACATCAGCTCTTAAAGTGGCTTATTGCAAAAGTATACACTAAGCACCATGCTGATTCAAGGGAGGGACAGGACTACAGCAAACCACATCGATGGGTTGTAGCAATTCTGAGAAGTTTCCCAAGTCCACATGTCATCTTGCATACACTCATTACAGTCAAGTAGTCTACTTACCCCTTGTACAGGCAAGAACATAAACATTACTAAGCTAAAACATCAATCTTCTACTGAAGTATAGAACATGTCAGTTTACATCAGAAGTTCTAAGAAATGCCATATGAGCTGTACTGCTGAATGTACTACTTCCCTAACACACAGGTGACCACGATACCTCAAATCAGGAGATGGAGAGGCTGCCAAGGGGGTGAGGACACAAACTACCTAGGAAGGAATGCTCATCATGATACTCTGAACATCAGTCTCCATATGTCAGATAGTCTGGGAACAGATCTGTGTTTCCCAGGTTATGAGGGCACAGACAGAGTCTCAAGTCAAACCTCCTTGCAGCCTGGAATAACAAAAGTCACTGTTTTACGTAGACACCTCCATTTTCAATTACATGAGCTTCTCACCGCATGATCCACAGAAGCAATCTTTATCAAGACCATCCCATCTGTCCTCCTACCCAGAGACAAGTGACAATACTATTCAATAAATTATTCTAAACCATTTGTGAGGAATATATTTCAGTAGGAATATTGCAGGAAGAAAGAGACATAGTTACTCTCCATACAAGCATTCGATCACAAGTTCAGAAACTAATTTTCTTTAGTAGCATATGGTCCATTAAATTCTTTCACATTTAAAAATTATGTATTGTCCTATGGCAGTGTTACATTTTAAGAAAGTGATGTAGCATTTCTAATTCTTCAGGAATAAATGAGTGTGGAGATCTATATACTTGTATTCATTCTATGTCCATTGTGGTATTCAGCTTCAGTTTTAGTCAATTTATTCACATTATATTGAAATATTTTTAATGATATTGGCATCAAACTTCACCCTGGGAATGCAAAGAATAAACCTTTCCATGTGGCTGTTTGCAGCTTTCTTTAATTATTCTGCGTGCTTACTGTCTGATTTACATCCAGAAAAGCAGAAAAGAAGTTTATGCTTCGTAACTTCAGAAAACAACATGTAAAAAGTATTTGGATGGGATTTGCTAAATCCCAGCTTGATATCTAATTGTCCCTAATATCATAGCAAATAACAGACATCTGAGAAAGGAACTGTGCTAGGTGTATACCACTGCCCTTTAACTGTATGCAATCAGAACTACTTAGTTAGTCATCTAAGGCCTTCTGTATTCATTAGTTTTGAAAGCTAAAAATTGCTTTTTGGCTGCACAGATTCTTTCGGTTCTAGGACTGCTCATCAGGTTGATTGGTGCAATTTCGTTTTGCTTGGAATCTTCTGAGAGATGGGGGGAGTTGAGGGCCCTCACATTATACCCTTTTTTTTTCCCTAAGCAATTGTGCTTTTATAGCAGAAGCTGGAGTTCTAGATCATTTCTCCCAAAAAACATTCCCCTTGTCTCCTCAACAGTGTGCTGATCACTGCTACTTCTAATACCACATGACAAAAATTGTTGCAACACTCAGAGCTGAGGATAGCTCTGAGGAGATAAGGTTCCTATACACTACTCCCTCATCTGCTTTCTCTATAGCTGGAGGCAAATTGCCTGTCCTATTGAAGTGCATGCCTATTTTCTGTAACCCATTTTCCCCTTCTGATGGAGTTGCAAGTGTCATGAGCTAACCAGAGCCTCTTTCTCTGCTGTGGGCTGGAGGTGTCCCCAGTCTGCTTGTTTCTGCTGCCCCTGCCTTTAGTTTCTTAAACTGTTCCCGTTGTGTGCCAGGCTGTGAGCTTTGCAAACATTTGCACAGAAGACTTGAACTCCATCCTGCAGAGATTTCCTCCAGTATTGGGAATGGGGATGGGGGAGGAGAACAAAAAGCAATGACAGATTTTCTTTGAAAGGCATGAAGTTCATACAGCTGAAATATGCGGTAAAACAAGGGCATGGACAATGTGATTGCACAACTGCTAGGCTGGTAGAAAATACGTTGGAGGAATTGTTGCAGAGAGAGCCTACAAATACCCATTTCAGCTACAGTCAAGGTCTTTCTTTGAGATTAAGGAAACAAAGTCCCCTACAGACACTGTATGGAGGACCAGATGGAGTCTGACTATCTTCTGTTGATGTCATAGTGTAACCTTGATGTTCTAGTTCAATAGCATTTCTTTGATAAGGTATATTATTTTTTTTAAAAAAAAACTATTACATATCTCAATTTAAGGAAGCACCTGTGATAAATCCCCTCTTTCTGCCCACATAGCTTCCAGATCCTGTACATATCTTCCAAAAACTATGTTTCTTTCTCATATGGATGAGAGATTTCCTTTTTCTGAATTAGATCATTACTACCCAGTATTATTTTCTGTATTGAGGAGAAAAAAAATCACTCTGGGGTATCTGAAGAAACAGAAATATCACTACTTGTAATTTAAGCAAAACAAAGTAGGAGGGTTATTATCTTGTGGTTAATAAGCAGCTATCTCTATATCTAGACTGTGCTCTACTGGGTTGTAATAAGAGTTCTACTTAATACTGAAGAAGGGTAGCATAATCAGATATAAACATTTTGACCCCTGATTTTGCCTCTGTAGTTTTATTAACATTCTCTGGTGCTTGTTCCAGAAATTCTCAGATCTAATATCATTCTGTTCATCCCAAAAATACAGCCAATCATAGTAAATCAATAGTTTACTACCATTTAGTCTGTCACAGAAGCACATACTTTATTTCTTCTCTGAAGTGTTTTCTCTGGTGAAAAAGAAGTTTTGACACTATGCTAGAGATCATTTTAAAAAACCACTCAAACTACCTTTTGATCTGAAAAGGCATTTAAATTTTTGCCATAAGAAAGTTTCTTTCACCTTCAATGAGGAAATCTATCCTCAAATGACCATAATGAATTGGTCAAATTTGATATAATCATGTTATTGACAGTTCCCAAAGGAAGTGATTGGGGATAAGTCTATTCAATGCATCTCTTTATCTTGATTTTTCAGTATTAGGAATTACTTACAGTCCCTGAATTGCATGAGGATTTTAAACAGGGTCATGAGAAAGGACTAGGCATCATCAAAAGCATCAGCCAGCTAAACTCCTTGCATTAGCTAATTTATTAACCTCTTCAAGTTTTCCCACTTTTGAATGATTCTGTTTATTTGCATGTTACTTACTGACACCTTCTTTAACTATTGAAAATCCTTCCTCCTGGAAATGTTTGGTTTATTTTCAACACAGTGTAAGAAATGCACTCAGTTATGGGACAATTCACATTGTGTGCAAGCTTCATTATATTTTCCAAAACCAAAATTCCATCTGCTTCAGTTTATAATATTTCTGCCTCTATACTTTCTTCTGTCATTTACCAAGGAACCTCAGAAAGGAAAAGTAATTTTTGAAAGAAACAAAGGAGTACTGCAACTAGAAGAAACTTTTTAAGAAATCAGCGCCAAGCCTTAAAGAGGCACAAACTGATGACAGATTGCATGCATAAAAATATAGGGAAAATGCTGACTATTGTAAAACATGAACAGTTCTTACTGAGGCTTAAAAGCAGTGGGTGAGCAAAATCATAAATAGAGGTGCTTTTTTACTTGAAGAATTGCTAAAACAGTAAAATTACAGATAAGATTATTTGACTTTCATTATATGTTGTTAACAAGATTTCACTGCTCTACTTCAGGAAAAAAGGACATAATTAAAGGAATAAAAACTACCATATTTCTCCTTGGACTTTTTTTCTTTAGCTAAAATGAAATACTAAAATCCTGGACTGTTACCAAAACTACACTTTTTTGAATGAGAATAAAAGAGGATGTTTAAAGACTGAGCTATGTAAAAGCTCTTCAGTTTTGAGAAGATTCACAATGACAATAACAAGAGAGTTTGCCTGTCTTGAGGCAATGGAAGATTACTTTTTTTGAATAGATTATTATGTGAGTCCTTTAGAGAAAATGGAACCCTTAGGAGCTATGTAACAATCAAACCACAGCTACTATGAAGCTGGACCAGACTCAGGGAAGAGAGAGGTTCTTCATGTAGGTGTTCAGAGAGGAATGATCTACTTAGTCTGAAAACACCATTTAGCTGGTGCTTTACCCTGCAGACACCCAAATACCATGAAGTGCCATGAGCCGTGAGTTTGATAGGCATTCTTCCAAAGGGTTCTGTGCATCATGCATTCGTTTTGATGGGACTGAGGTGCTCAGCTTCCCCAGCCAGACTGCACTATAATCCACGCACATGCCTCTGTGTTCCAGGGTGGACCTTTTAGCACTAAGAACTAGCACCCTTCCCAAATCTCCTAACACTAGCTGTGTGCAGGACAGCTGGGGAATGCCCTTGAAGCAAGTCCCAGGAGCCAGAGTTAAGGATTAGCGTGTAGGATGTTCCTGTGAGGCAGAGGTGCTGCTCGAGGTCCCCTTCCAAGGTGTTCCCTCACCAGGGGAGTGTCCTGAGCCGCCTGTCTCACCCCATAGGTGAGGCCTCCCCACTGCTTCGAGAGTCCTGTTCAACAGCTGCGATCCATGGGCTGGCTGTAAGATGAATGGGATTTCACTTCACAAGGGCCTTTTCCTGGTCCTTGCTTCAAGGTCTGTTATAAATTAAACTGTCATTAGATGAAATGTTTGTGTCCTAATTGAGGTAGTTAGAGGTACTGGAGTTACCCACAAACACCCTGGGGTTGGGGCTCAGGACATTCCCCAACTAATGGGGCTTCTGCTTCCCATGAAAGGGCTGAAAAATATGTCCACCGTAGGAAAAACATGCCTTGTGTCCTGCTAGTAAGACTTTCACACTAAAATTTGAAATATGAAACAAAACATTGGATTTCCGATGCTGTTTCAAGAACAGTTATTGAACAAAGTACATAAATGGGATTAAGAGCATTTCCAGTTACTCCCCAGTGAGTGCTCTGACCTCATGACCACGTGCCCTTTTTCAATCTGCCTCTTTGGCCCAATTAATTTTTAATTATACTGTAACAAATGTAAAAGCTACTGCAGAGAGGGTAGCGAGATAGACATGGGGTTGGAGCCTGACATAGTGCAAGAACACATACTGTCTCAGTGCCATCTCACTTTGTGATTTTATCCCAGTTTGAACATTGAGAGGACGCAATTTCACAGTTTCTCATGCATCAGTCAACTTAGATCAGGGTCAATCTCTAGAACAGAGCTCTGTATCTTCTCTAACTGTAAATGTAGAAAGTGCAATTTAGTTGCGATGGACCTCTCGAGAGTGAATGTGCAATCTGGTTACGTAGTTTAAGTACCATATCAGAAAGACAAAGGCAGGTTTGCTTTACCTTCTTCCTTAAGGAAACTAGTATATTCTGAAGTGTCTGTACAAGCATAGTTACTAAAGCAATAAAAAAGATCCACAAAGTCAAACAGGTACAAAAAATCCAAAGTAGTATCTTCATTTTTGTACCTGGGACATAAGGGAGTTTATGCAAAGGACAAAGCTTTGAAGAGTGTCAGGACAAGACCAAGAGATAGGGAGGAGAAAAAAGGAGAATGTGAGACCAGAGAAAATACAAATAATGAAAGTCTACAAGCATTAAAATATATACAAACTGCTGGCTCTAGTACTGAATAGACCATTCTAAATTCAGCATAATGATAGATGAGCAGATTTTTATGTGCAGGAGTACATAAATGTCTTGCTTCAACAAAATAAACAATTTAGACAAAATTTACAACAACAGGTGGATTGTAAACAGAGAGAGAACTTAGTGCAAGCAAAGACAAGGGAAAAAAAGGACACAAGTATTTTTCTGAGGAACAACTTTCTCAAGGCCCAGCTTTTCTGACCATGAAGGGAAATTTGGAAAATATTTAGTACATGGAGGTTTCAGTAAACACAGCAAGAAAAAAAAATATATAATAGGTACACCAAGAAACAGAGAGACACACAACCACTTTTTTTGACAAAAATCGTTTCCCTAGCTTTTCCTGTTTCTTAGATGCTGTCTACTATACAAAGCATCTAGTACTTGAAGATTATTAAGATGCTGTTCCAAACAACCTTTAAATAACTGTCTTACACTTCTGCATTTTTTATCTCTTTAAAAGAAATGAAAGCTCTCAAAAGCTCCTGTGCTGCAAATTTCACCATGTTTTTATCACCATCACTAGAACTCTGTAATTATCAACTACAATTTGACAACTAAGGCTCTGCTTTGGCAATTACCAGACTACAGGAATGTCCTCAGTAGCATTTAGGCAGATATGCCAGGAATAACTGTGGCATTCAGGTGTTTGAAATAATGCACTTTAATGTTGACAAGGAAAAACCAAGTAACTGTTTCTAAGGCTATCTCCTCATTTTGTACTGATTGCAACAAAAAGAACTCTTTGCCAGCATTCAGTATTCAGTATCCTCTCAGATTTCTAAGTGTTTTTAATAGAACCAACACTGTCACCACCTAACATACTATTATAATAGCCATGGTTTCAAATGTTGAGCAGATGTAACCATAATCAGAAATAACAGCAAAAAGTTCACACAGATCATGTTAAAACATTCACATTTGTTGATCTGGTCATATGACTAATATTCATCATCTTGCACCTTGCTATCAAGAGGAAATGTGCATTCACAGCCCAGAAAACCAACTTGGTCTGCATCAAGGGCAGCCTAGCCAGCAGGTGATTCCATCCCTCTCCTCTGCTCTTCAGTCCCCACCTGGACTTGCAGTACAGGAAGGATGCAGATGTGTTGGAGCGTGACTCGAGTAGAGCCACCAAGGTTATCAGAGGGCTGGAGTATCTCTGCTATGAAGTCAGGCTGAGAGTTGGCATTGTTCAGCCTGGGTATGGGAAGGCTCCAGGGAGACCCTACTGCAGTCTGCCAGTACCTGATGGAGGTTTATGAGAGAGCTGGTGAGGGACTTCTTACAAGACCGTACAGTGACAGGACAAGTGAGAATGGCTTCAACCTGAAAGAGAGCAGGTTTAGATTAAATATTTGTAAGAAATTGTTTACTGTGAGGGTGGTGAGGCATTGGCACAGGTTGCCCAGAGAAGCTGTGGATATCCCATCTCTGGAAGTGTTCAAGGCCGGGTTGGACAGGCCTTTGGTCTAGGTTGGAACTAGGTGATCTTTAAGGTCAGGTCCCTTCCAACCCAGACTATTTGATGATTCTATGATTCAATACTGTCAGTAAAATTCAATTACCAGGAACACTGATGTTATGACTATGACATTTTACTAACTATATGATTCACCACAACCATTCTGACCTGGCTCTAGTCACCTCTACTAAAACAAAGAAAGATCTCCCAAAGCAACCAAACATTCAATGTCTTCCAGCAAATATCAATGACTTTTTTTTTTACATTTAAGACTACAGTTGTTTATGTGTCTCCAGAGAATGATGACCTCTCCTTTTGTCTTACAAGTCAGCAGTCAAAACTAGCTTGTCTCAGCAATGAGTGAACACTGCTACCTTCATAAAAGTATTCAGCACCTTTACATAATGCGCTATAAAGTCTTGTTGCATTCTGAGCTTTTTATGCCAAAATTTTATTGCAGTATATGGAGTGCAACCATACTGTCCTTTACCCAGGTAATTTTAGCACATTAAAAAAAAATTGGAATACTTACTTTAAGATATGTCTTACCTAAAAGTAGAAATAGTAAGCTCAGAAAAGGAAAATAAGCTCATCTGGTTATGAAGGAAGATGGCTTTAAAGTGAAAGGATGCAGGGATTAAATGTGTGTGTCCAGTGCAGTAACAAAACACAGTAGGATTCTAGAACTGGTTGAAGACTATACACAGAAAAGTATAAGAAAGTTATTTATTGTAATAGCGGAGTGCCATGAGATTCTCATTTGTGTTTAAATTAGTACCAGCCATTGTAGTCCAATGAAATTTTCGGCAGTTTCAAAGACAAACACAAACAAGGGAACTACAGTTTAAAACTGTGTTCCTAGTGTCTGCAAAGCATGAACTAGATATGACCACCTTGGCTCTAAACTCCTGGTGTGTGGTGTCCAAACAGAGCCTGGCTGTAGGGATGTTTACTACAAGGCACTGTGCTGTTGTTTGGAGCTGGAATTCAGGAGATTCACAATTTACACTGAGTATCAGGTGGAGATCGAGCTGTGCCAAGAGAGCTGGGCTCTATTCCAAGATGACTTTGAGTCATAAATACAGAAGAAACAAGATGGTGTGCCCGTTTTGGACTTCAAGGCGAATTTTAACATCAGGAGGAATTTCTTCATGGAAGGGCTTGTTAAACCATGAAATGGACTCTCCAGGGAGGTTGGTGGAATGACCATGCCTGGAGGTGTTCAACAAACAACAGAAAGTGTCAATTAGTGCCATGGTCTAGCTGACAAGGTGGTGATCAGTCAAAGGTTGGACTCAATCT
>JAOXXN010000364.1:14737866-14752087 GCA_026770055.1 Myrmophylax atrothorax | reverse complement strand
GGCACCGCCTGGGAGCAAAGGTCCTCCCTGCTCCTCAGCATCCCCCCGGCTCCCGGGGGAGCGCAGCGCTGGCCCGGCGGGGCGGCTGCAGCCCGGCCCTGCCCGGGGAGGCGGCTGTGCCGGTTCTTCCCCTCAACGGCCCGACCTGCCCGGCGCCCTCAGCGCCCGAGGGTCCCGCGGGGCAGGAGCCCCTCTCCAGCTTCGCGGGCGCTGAGCAGTGCGGTCCTATCGCCTCTGCCCTGTCTTCGTCAGGAACGGGAGGGTTTATTCTCTCAGAAGGTGCAGGACTGGGAGGCTGAGGCATACTGGTTTATTGCTGCCCTACCTACCCTTACCTAGTAAAGTGTCAAAATCCTTAAAAAACCCCAAACCCTACGAATTGGTAGATTATAGTAAGAAAATACCAACATGCCTAGCGGGTTGTGAGGATTGCACCTTGGGATTTAATATAGAGCTTTTTACAAGTGGAACTTAAAATCCATGAAGGATGAGGGACTTGAGAGTTCTGGGCCCTCCCTGTTCTTCCACCAGTAGTTTTCAAAAGCTGAGGAGCGGGACAGGCACTTCTCAGGAAATAAGAGTTTATTTCTAAAACTGGTGGATTTCTGCTGTTAATACTTTCTATTGAGGCGTTGTAAGGTAGGATGGAGTGCTAAGACAAGGAGCTACCAAATAGCTCGTGCTGTGCAATATGAGGTTTCTGGAACGTGTCTTGCCAAGGCCAGAAGTTCTGTCACATGTGTGTGAACACCATGGCTGTGACTTCAATTAACCATCAGTGGTCTGGCTGCGTTTTCACTGTGTGGTTTACAAATAGTTGTATGTTTGTGCCTGCCTCCTCCTTAATACCAAGAAGAGCAGTATTGCTTCCTGTGTGATGGTAACTTTTGTAAAATTTGTAGTGGTTTCCCATAATGTGAAAGGAAATGTACTTTGCACTTCTTGCGGACTGTTTAAAATACAAATTTATATATACATACAGAAGAAAATCTGCTTTGCAGTTCTTAAAGCTTCTCTAAAATATGTATGTGTATTTCTCTACAGCGCAAATACTGAAGGTCTTTCTAGCAGCCTACTTCATTGATAGGCTTTTGTGACTGTAAATTGCCTGATATTTATAGGAATATGTAAGTCACCATGTGGCTAACTTGGCCTAAAGTATTTATTTTTGGTGGCTGTTGCTGCCAAAAAACTGTGCCTGATAGTAGCTGAAGAAAATACAAGTTTATATAAAGCCATAGGTGAGATGATATGCTCTTATCAACAAAACCCACTGAAAAAATCAAACAAAGCCCCTCTTTGTGTTTCCAAAATTTCCGCAAATCTACCATCTTCCTAAAGTGGTTGGATATCAGGTCTGGTTTTGAGCAGACATCAGAAATAAGCCACCAGCTTTTAACTGTGTAGAGTCAGACTGTTGTTTTTCAGACTTGCATTAAATGTTTATATAGTTGTGTGAACGAGGTAGGGAGGCTTCATCCTGTGATTTCCATGATGATTTAGATGTAAGAAAAAGTATTTTAGTCTTCCATTGGTTATTAGTCAAATATGTTTAAAGCTAGTCAAGTACAGGGACTGTCTGCACAGCTCCAGCAAAGGGAAGTTCACAGTCACTTGGAGGGAGAAGAGCTAAAACCTGTCTTCCAGTGAAGTCCAGAAACACTGTGTGTTTTGGAGGTGTGAGGCGTCTTCTGAGGCTGGCAGTGCAAGTAACCAGAGTCAGTACTAGGAACACAATGACTGAGTTGCAGAAAGCTGTGTTACATAGCCTTCTGTATCTGGTCAGGCAGATATCGCAAAAACTCTATTTTGAGACACATAGTTTGAGAAAAATGCTAATTATTCTGCTTTTTTTTTTATTTTATTATGTAACTGTTTGCATACTTGTTTTGAGAAAATGTAAAACACTGCTTTCATTCTATGTTGAGCTAAGGGTAGTTTCTAACACATGTCACAACCTTGTTGTTCAGAGCTTGCTGTTTTGTCTGGTTACTGTTGTGGTTGCCTAATTTACTTGCAGCACATGCTGGTAGATTGATTTAGGAAAAGCAATCCCACCACATTTCATCTCCCGGCTTCTGCTCCTGAAGAAATCAAGGACCTACAAGTAGAAAATGCACTTCATTTCTTACAGACTTTGTTTCCAAGTTGGATGTTTCTTGTTTGGCCTGAGGGAAAGGCATTTATCAGGGCATTTGGAAGTCCTGATTTTAATTCTCTGGTGCCTGAGTGGCATTAGGAGGTTCTGGTGACTGGTTTTGAATGCTGCTGAATACTTGTGTACTTACGGAGTGTACGATTGATATTAAATTAATTGACATGAAATTAAATGAATTTGTATTTCAGTGTTTTCTTGTTCAGCTGCTTTTCTGGCTGAAAGAGAGCAAATAGATTTTTAAGCCTGAAATCGCTCTGATGTGATGAGCATGGTACATTCAGTTTATCTCCCAAATATTGGCTGCAGTACAGAGCAGAGGTAAGGTAGAAAAATCATGACACTGTGCTCACTTTGCAAGCTACCAGGCTATTGATTAAATCTAATGCAAGTCAATTAGAGGCTAAGACACGCAGCCATGACTCGATAATTTGAGGAGTTACTTGACTTGCTTGCATCATTGCCTGGCGGGATGACACTAATCATGCAGTGCTGGCTCATCTTGAGCTTTAATACTATTCAGCAGGTGTATATGAGAGGAGAAGAGCAGTGCAATGTTACCTCTGTTCTGTATAGTTTGACATACGGACAGCTAAGACTCAAGATGTAAGAGCAGTGGTGACAAGAAATAACACTACTTGACTGCTTTAACTCAATGCATGAATCAAGGAGGAAAAGCAAGATGAGAACCCTCTTAGTATGCAAACTGCGTTGCAGGTTATCTGCCTTCATTGCAGAGAGATAACAGAGCTGCTGTACAGCTTGGCCCTGGCACCTTCTAAATTTATCATCTTTGGGGATTTTAATTACTGGGAAGGTGATCCATGACATACTTAGAATGCCTCAAGATGCTGCAGGTATAAAAATTCATGGACCTTTCTTCAATCTTACCATGAATATCAGAAAAATAATAGCTCTTCCTGCCCTCAACACCTTTGTCATGCAGAGAATAAGACTCAGTCTTCTTACTGGCTGGGTCATAAGCCAGCAGATCTTCAGAGCAGATTCCTAAAGTTTATTTAGTAGGGAAAGGGCTGAGACGAGAGAATTGGCTGTGAGACCAGTGGACTGGTCTGAACGTTAAAGGGGCTGTTTTTGAAGAACCTGTAATGCTTATTTTTTTAATGGAATACTTTAGACTACCTTGTTTTACTCTTGATCCAAACTGGTTGAAGTATGATGGGCAGATTGAAAGAGCAGATGGTGCAAGCCAGGCATGACTGTGATGTAGTCTTGAGTAACTGTGTGCTGAAGTGCCAGTGGGGGCGTCTGTAGGTTGCGTGTGCCTATAGTGCTGAGATGGGGTAGGAGTGTTGGTAGTGTCATTCATTTGTAGGAAATGGCAGAGTGTTGACTTTCTGCTGAAGGCATGCAGTTCTCAAAAAGTTTTAATGCACTTCAAGTATGGTGTAGCTTTTCACTCTTTGTGTGTTTGCAGCCATCTTGGATATATAAGTGCTTGTCACCCCCACACCCCCAGGACTTCAACTACCACTGTAAAACATGGGCTGGCCCTCTTTTTGCCCCTGTGTGAGTAAAGGCTGAATCGCTTGCTCTGAGTCTGAGTGCTGTGGCAGTAGAATATGTCCTGAAGTACCTTAGCATGTGAAGATAGTGTTTGTTTTGTGCTAACTAGCTCTGCCACCCAAATGTGGGAACAGAAAGGAAGGATCAAACATTTCTATTGCTCTAAAACATCTATGTGCCTTGGACTCTTAATGGAAGAGTCCACACAAAGACTTAACTAAGCAAGTCTTCTACCTCCTCTCTGTCTGTTCTTTCTCCTGTCAATAACATAAAGCAGAACCCTATAGTCTTGTCTGGCTCTTGAAAAAATGGTTGCAGGCGGAGGCAGATTTGTAGTGGTGTTAAGGCAAATGAAAATCCTCGTTAGTATTAGATGTTGAAGTTCATGTTTGACACAGGTGTCTTTTGGTTCACTTACCAAAGTGTTAGCAGGATGAAATGAGGCTTGTTCACTGGATCACACCAGACTTTTAAGGTTGTACTGAAGTCCTTATTCTATTAGTGACTCTGCTAATCTGTGTTAAAAATAGTCAGCTAGTGTCAGTTGCATAAGTTGTTGTTGTCTAAGCCCACAGACAAGTCAGGAGTATAGTTTACAAAGTCTACTGTAGTATTCTGAAGAAGGGTTTTGCTTGACTGTAGGTTAAATACAGGAGAAGAACTGTGTAGAAAAACTGGAGATTGTTCTTTTCTTGCCTAACGTGAGCACTAACGAAAACAGTTCTTGTGCATTTTCCCATTTGTATGCTCAGAGCTTGGGAAAAAATGGAGGAGGAAGGCTGAGGTGAGCAGGTTCAGCTTGAATTCTTTTCATGAACTAGCTGATTCCAACTCAAATAAAATTGCTTTAAACTTTTTCTTTTTTTTTAGATCCAGTAATGACAACACAAGATGCCAGTCGGTCTCAGGTGATCCCCTTGACTAAGATGCAAGCTGGGCTTAATGAGTCATCTGGTAATTTGTTTTATTTCAGTAAACCTATAATACTTTTTCTTAGTGATATGTATTTCTTACATAGAGTTTGCATTTTCATGCTTAAGTCTTTTAAAATAGTATTGTGACTTTTTGGAAGAAACAGAAGTAGATACACCGTCTAGGTCTTTTAAAGCCACCACCAGACACCAAGTGTCATACACATCTCCAGGACTGGAAAAAGCTATCCAGCTGCCAGTTGTGTTACCTGTTGCCCTTATGCATATGCACCACAAAGGCAGGCAACGACCCTGGAGGTTGAACAGTGTCTGAAGTAGTACCATGGCAGGAGTGTTCTAGCACTTAGACCTGATAATTTTTCATGTAAGGCCTCCTTATGCTGTTGTGTTTGTGAAAAATATAATAATGTCTTTGCATCACTGTGCTTACTAGCTTCATCCATCAATTTTCTTAATTACAGCTGTGTCAAGACCATCTGTTGTCTCTTCTACTTTTATTTGCTGTATTCTGGGCCTTAATTGTGGTTTTGACAGGGAACAAAGAATAAGTTCCAGGCAGCAGAAGAAACAAATGATTGTTGATTCCACCTCTCTGGTCTCCATAAAGATCAGAGGAGCAGGATTTCAGCAGTGTACCAAAGCTTACATTGATCAGTGCAAGTCAGACATGGGCATGTTATATTTATACATGAACTTAAGCAAATTCTAACAAGTTATTCTCTCTACAAGTTGGGGTTTTTTTTCAGTTGAAGATAATACTATTAATCTGCTGTTAATCCTCAGTGCTTTTTAGCACAATTGGAGATATAGGAGTTCATAAGCAAATAGATTCAATAATTCTCTAAATGCATAAACACAGTTATGAGCTAAGATACAGAAAGTATTTAATTTAATACAACTTCACCTGTGAATTGAAGATAGAAGGTTAGAATGAAAACCCTATTAGCGTGTAAGATATTTTAAAGGTTATCTGGTTTCTTGTGGATGGATGACAGCTACCATAGGAACTGAGACTGGTGGCTTCTGAATGTATCATTGTGAGAGATTTTAATAAAAAAACAGGTGATGCATGTAGCAGACTGACATAAGCTCAGGTGATCTGTGACAACCTTGGCATGATGTCAGACTGTTTGTGCACACAAATAGGCTAAGATTTGCCAGAACTTTCAGCCTTTACATGTTCATGGGTAAACACTTGGACTAGTTTGTTTCCCTGCTGGGCAGAGATCAAAGCTTGCTTGTGTTCTTACGTGTATAGCCACAGGACCTAGTGACTAGTGCTAGGGACAGCTTTGGTTTCTTTGCTTAAAAAGCCATTTTGGACTTCAGTCAAGAGTGTCAATTGTCTGCTCTCAACAAAACCAAATACCATACCAACCACCCTAGTATATGGGTTTATTTTTATTTTAACTGGTTGAAAGTTGAGGCAGAGTATGAAAGCGCAGATGGAACAAGCCAGAGAAAAGGCTGATTGCCTGCTGCACAGCACTGCTTGTACTGTGAGCCGATATGATGCCTTCAGAGACTGGCCAACAACTTGAAAGGTGTGTGGTACCTCTCTGCTTACGCCTTTAGGTGCAAACCACTAGCAGTAACCTCCTTCAGCACTGAGCTGAGAGGCATGTATTTGAAAACTTTATGTGGAGAAAGAGAGTAATTATGAGGAGATGGAGGCTTTCAGAGGTACTATTTCTACTGCACAGTGATCAATTCTGCCACCCCAGTGCTTCTCTCAGTGAGAAGACTAAAGCTGCAGCCCAATTCCTCTATCTTCTCAGTTGGGAGTAGGAATCTTCAATCCATGGACAGGAGAGATAATGAAACCCCTTCTATAAATCCTGCAATAATTCTCTCTTAAAATGAATCTGCCTAATCATACAGCAGTCTGTAATTACTGTTCATGTATTTCTGCAGTACATTATGAAGTGTCTGACAAATTATTTTCAAGCATGTAAGATGCGGCTTAAAAAGTTCTACTGGAGGTGGGAGGGAATCCATTTCTTTTGCTTCATCACTAAATTTAAAAGATTATTGTAGCCGGTCTACATCTGTTAGAGCTGTATCTTATTAATTTGCTTTTTTCTGTTTTTGAAAAACAAAAAAAAAGCTTGTGAACAAGTGATGGGAACAGTCTGTTTGTGCTTACAGTTGCTGCATCAAGTACTTACGGCTTTGTAAAGGATTGCATACTCTCTAAAGAGTATGTGATTCATACCCCTACTGAAAAGGGATTTTTGCAGACCTTTTGAGTGTAGGTTCCTCTCACAAAAGGAAAGAAGTAGTTTTTAGTGAGGCGGATGATGCCCAGTACTGCTATTCTTCATGTGTGGAAGGGCATTTCCTGGACAGGAAAACAGGAGTTTTGTGTACCAGCGAGAGTCTCTGACCTTGTTTTAGAGGATCACATGTTCTAGTGGTGTTCTTGCCTCTGGATTTATTCAAGCAGCATCTACATTAGATGGTTTACCTCTGACTTCCTGGTTGTATTGTAAAATTGTAGTGGTGTTGAGAATGGCAGCGTTCTGTGCTATTTTTTTATTTTTTTAAAGCTAATTGCTTTTTCAAGAACTACTTAAATATGAATGTAGTCCTATGTGGTTCTGGGATCAATCTGTAAGCTATAAGTGACTTTTTGAATCAGTCTGTGAAATAGTTATGACATTTTCAGAATATTGACATTAGCAATTACAGCCTTGTATTAAAGCTAGGAGCCATCTTCTAGCATATAGCATGATTGCTGTAACAGCAACCCCATAATACTGCTGCTTTAAGATTTCAATTGTTAATACACAAGGTTATAAAAAGATCTCTTTATAGAAGTCAGCATTTGGCAAGCTTATTTTTTGCCCCCTAAGATTGCTATAAGTAAAAATTGCATTGCCTTATTGACACTCTGCTGTGTGATTACTTACAAAGGATTAATATATCACTTTGCTTGGCCCCAAACCTTGTTAGGTCTGGATCCTACCACACAAGATCTCAAGCAGCCAAGCAGGGAGACCATGTCTAATGGCTCTTTTGTGCAGTTTGAGATACTCCTACCTGGTGAGTGTGTTATTTTTTGTCTTCTGTTATTCTATATTCAGTGTCTATGATTACACACAGTCTTTCATATGAGTTGTAGAAGCAGTGAAGATGTGTACAGTAAGCATGCGATGAGCTCAGTAAAACAAAATGTGAATAAATGTATGTTACTATTGACTATTGTGTCCTAACTACTATTTTGCAGTAGAGAATTCTTTTATTAAAACTGCAAGTAAAAACAATTCATAGCTGTCTCTTCCTCCAAATTGGTTGAAGTGACAGTTATTTTGCACTAGTGAATCCACTTGAAGACACCATATAAGCTAGGGTACTTGTTGCCAATCACCAGGTGTTAGCTTAGCAGTATTATTAGCAGGAGTTAAAACATGGAGAATAGGTGAGAGAAATCCATTCCTAAAGCAGATGTGAAGTTCCCAGTTGCCAGATAATATTTTATAATTTCTTGGACAACTGGAAAAAACCCAAAATATATCTCAAAGGTTTGCAAAATACTGACATGATATTTTAAGGATATAATTGTGCAGCATTTATGCTGTATTTTCTTCTAGCAATAAACTTAAAGTAGTTTCTGTTTCCTGTTATGGTATGTGCACTCTTGGTACAGGGATGCCCCAGACTTCAGTCTTGCTAGTGGTTAATCTTCATAGGGTTTTCTTGTTCTGTTCATTTAAAGGGTGGCTTTAATTTTAAAATAATTTCAAAAGGTACAGATTCTATTTTTCGCCAGTGTAATGTAAGGTTCTTTTCTATTGTGAAACCAATTTCATTTCTAAAATTACTTTGATCGTAAACAACCTCAACAAACTGAGCTATGCTTGACTTGCTTATTGAGCATAATCGCTCTAATAAATGAGTTTCAATAAATGACTGCTCTGCTATGAATGACTGAGGTGTTGCACTTCTAAGTTTATCTCCAGTTCAACAGATCTGAAATAGTTTGGCTGGGACTTGAGGTTCTGGACGTGGTGTTACTCAGGTTGTAAATGTCTCTGCCAGACCCAGTAAAGTTCACTTATTCTGGGTTGGGAAGGATCTGGTGCTTCCACTTCAGCCAGACCTTGTACTGCCTAGGTATGACTTGCGTTAATACGACGGTGAACTGTACCTTAAAACTTCCTTTTCGCTTGGAAAGAATGTGAGCTGTGAAATACAACTGCACTTTTTTGACCATCAAGTACTACAGGGTAGGTTTAGGATTGAGGTGATGCCTGGAATAAATTTTCATGGAGTATTTAGGTGGACTAACTACACTTGTATCTAGAAGACATGAAAAAAAGGCCAATTATGGAATAAAATGTCAGTGTGATTACTAACTAAATGTCTAAGTTGTTTTCTTATAGAAGGCTGTTTCTGTGGGTCAGAGAAGATACTTGCTATTAAAATCTGCTTTTTGGATATGTGTGAACCTTACTAAAAACAAAATACCATGAACTTTTTCCACTGTATTGGAATGTTTTTACATTGTTACTCTACTGACTTGCCAGGAAGGCAAAGGCAGCCATAGATTGGTTTAAGATGATTTGATTTCAACTTGAGTATCTCTAACATGAAAGATCAGACCCAACTGTGATCCAACAATGTTAGGGTTGATGATTTTATCAACAACTTCCCTAGCTGTGATCTCACAGTATCATAAAAATCTGCCACTGGCTAAAATCCAGAAGGTTATAGATATTTACGGCTAACTATTCTTGCCATAACTAATACAACTTTTTGTATAATTGCTATGTACTTAATATTTTTTTATTAAATCACATAAAAGCATAAATCTACCTTGTTTTGAGTGAAATGAGTATCTGTGTTTCTCTGTTAGAGCCCTCTAGGAAGTTTACCTACAAGACGGAGTGTTATTTTTGTAATGGATATGTATCATAACATGGCTCAAGAACATTACTGAGGTGCATTTCAGGGGGTTTTTTTCCCCCTGTCAAGTATGAGTAGCACTCTCTATCCAACTGTAATCCTGCCTATGTAATCAGTCTTTCAATCTCTTCTTCCCTCAGAATGAAGAAATACTTTTTTTCATTAAAAATTTCTTAAACTTCTTTTAGGTGCCTCTGGTACTCCACTGGAAAGAATTATCACTTTGGCCAATGCAACTACAGTTGAACTTTCATGCAAATTAGATATGAATTCTGGTTTGAAAAGTCCTCAAGTGACTTGGAAAAGGGGAAATGAAACAATCAGTCACACCAGTCACACTGAGAACAGCTGGAGCATCCGGTAAGTGGCACTCCTGACAAGTATGACTTGCAGGCTGTAATGAGTTACCACCTGTGTATACGCTGCTCAATACTAGTCATGTATATATTGGAAGAGAGCCAAATGCAAAGATTAATCATCATATTGAAGCTGCAGGAAGGGAAGAAGGCTGCAGGTATCTCAAGCCTGGAGGAGGAGCTCCTGTTCTTCCTCTAGTGCTGGAAAAACAAGAAAAAGAACATAGATAAGGACACAGTTCTTTGAGGTCCAGTAATTCTGTTCAGTAAGTGAAGTAATATCTGTAGTGAGATTGAGGTATTTTAGCAATTTCTCTTTCCACTCCCTCATTTTCAACATTGTCTTTTCTACCTCATTGCTGCTTTGCAGAAGTCTGGAAGGTGTCAATGGCCCATTTCTTCATAATTAGCAAAACAGAGAAATTAACATTACACTAAAGATACTTTGAAGGTCTTCTTAACTCTTTCAAACCTCTGCAGAAATTAAAATTTTGTAGAAACCTTTCTACAATTGACACAATTTACTATTGTTCTTCAAAATTAGGCCACTTACACATTTTTAACCAGGTGGTCGCCGGTTCATTTCTGTATAGTGTAGGTTTCGTAATGCCAATAATACTTTCATGAAACTTTTATGATAGAAAATATGAGAATGTGATCGTCCCTTTCTGATATTCCATATACACAAAAAGAGCCATGCAGATCTTTTTCAAAGTGCTAGTGAAATGTATAGTTTGCCATTGGAGAAAATACTGTGTTATTAGATGGAAGCTCTCCAAAACTCTTCTTTGTGTTGAACTGACTGGCTTTGGAGGAGGTTACTTACATGGTTTGTCCTTCCTGCATAGGCTATGCTGCGTAGTTGACATGGTGCACCCATGTCAGATTTGGTAACTTGTAGGTCATACTGCTTGAAGACGTTTGGCCTTCTCTGTGTATGATGGGTGAAAATCATATTTATGTTCCGGGTGTGTTTGTGTTCTTAATGTTTTCTTAAAAATGTCATGCTGTTTCTGCATTGCACTAAACCTGTATCCTGGTGTTTCAGTGATGTGTGTTCTCTGCTACTAATCATTACTGTGTTCTTTTGAACGTTAATTAGCAGTCTCATAGTGGTAGGACAAAAGAAAACACGTGCAAAAAGCAAATGGGTGACTTTTTATTTTTTAAGGCTGGCAGTTGTGGATAACAGTAAGATGGGAAGTTACAGCTGTATTCTGAAAGGTGAAGAAGAAATCAGTGGTGTATTTCATTTACAAGGTAATTATGTTTAATTAATTTGTATTTGTATTTTTTTTCACCTGACTACTGCAAACCTGTATTAATATGGCTTCTAGATAGTATGGAAAGTGCAACTTAATTTGGTAAGTAGTGACTAATAATGTCAAACTAAGTAAGACTCACCTTTTTTCAGTCACTTCTGTAGCATAGCAGGAAGAACTCTGAACCAAAAACTGAAAGCCTTTTTTTAAAAAAATTTCTAACAAACAGAAGAGCATAAGAATCTGGTTTGGTTTTGGGGTTTTTTCCCCCCCTTTAAGGAGTAACTGATCTCCCTTTGCCTCTCCATGCCTAGAGCAGGAATGAATACTCCTCACTTTCTGGGGATTGGGAATAAAGGATGGTGTCTTGGATAAATTCTTCAAGAAGCAGAGCCAATAATTTGAAAGTTTGACCTGAGGTTTGGTGATAAACATGAGGGAATTGTTGGTTGCATAGAGACAGTTTTTTAAAAAAATTTATGTTGTATTCTGAATTGGTTTAGTGCATCTTCTATTTGGTATAAGAATAGGACTGAAGTGAACTATCACGGTGCTTCATTGGGCAGTCTGAGTGCCCTTTCTCAGGTTCTGTGTTCTTTTCTCCAGCAATGTTACCCCTGACAGCAGTAGGTGAACAGATCATCTGTGGAAATAAAACTAATACAAGCTGCTGATAAGATGAGTAACTTTTCCTAGAGAGTTGTTCCCTTCTCTATTCCCACTATGCAAATTTTTGCAAAGAGCAAAGGAAGCATCTCATTTGTGAAGGCTCTACAGACTGGTAAATGAGAGATTGTCCCTGGCCACGGGCTCTGGGAAACCCTGACTCTTCAATCAATACTCTAATCTCAACTAAAATACCAGTAGGTCTTCGATTCTCAGTGCTGCAAGCTACCTTTGTCCAGTGAGATATCTGGTAATATGACTTTAGCAAACTCATGTGTGTTAAAATCTTGAGTGTTCATGCTTGCTCTCAGACTTTCAGCCAGGAGATAAAAGCTTGCAGTATTGAATAAAGACAAAGTTATAGTTTATTCCAGCCTCTTAATCTTGGAAAATGACTATATATTTTTCCTATCAGCAGGTGTGTAAGGTTTAGTTGAATAGCTAACCATGTCTCTTTAGATGGAAAAAAGTCCAAGGAGACCTTATTTTTTTGAAAGTATACAATATCTATTTCAGTAAGGGCAGCAGTGACTCAGTAGGGAAGTCATCTTTTCCAGGACAGTGCATAGGACTGGTTGATTTATTATAAGAAGATGGGAGAATTGCTTCACAGTGGTTGAATGCTGCTACTTCTGATGCCATAAAAAGTACTGGCTTGACACTTTTTAAGATTAATGCAAGAGTGAAGGAAATAGGGAAGAGAAGTCCTTGAATCTTACAGTCAATAATACAGGGAGAACAATCCTCAAACTGAAAGATGAGTGATGTGTTGGTATAGACTCAGTGGCTAAAGTCATCACTGCTGTAACTAACTGCAATAGCTTTTCCACTAGACAGTTTGGCATTATTGAATGTGTTACCTCTCCTCTCCTTCCCCTCTGCTGCTTCCTGGCCTTGTGTAACCCTGTAGATTTTGTGGAGTTTAATTTTTACTCGGGTCTGCAGACAGCAATGAGATATTTAAAGGAAGTTCAAATTATTAAACACAGAGAACATTAATGTGTATTGTAAAGCGTTGTGAATTGTTGCTAGCTTATAAAAGCATAGAATAGATTAATGTGTGTTTGCCCTTTGTTCAGGGATCCTTCAATAGCTGTTGTGGTACACACTATGAAATAGCTCTGGTCTTTAAAACAGTATGGAAATCTGACTAGTGTAAAGGCTGGTGTCAACACCTGTCTCTCTCCAACAGCTGGTTTGGTCTGTGCAATAGAAGTGTTTTGTCACCAAATCTAGTATGATCTTTTTGCAAAAATACCTGTGAGAAAGCAGATTATTTCTTTGCACACATTTGGGGATTAGCAACTGTTGTAGAGCCAGATCCCAGAACCCATGGTGGATATTCATAATCTTGGTTAATATGTTCACATGTATTGCTGGTATTCTTATAGCTGTGCTTTGCCGCTGATCAGCATGGGTAAGTCTTTTTTGACTACTACATATGCTTGTAGTGCTGGGTATATGGGTTTTTTGTTTGTTTCCATGTGTTCTCTGTGCTTTTTCATTTAACACCAATCTCTTTGTGTTTTTGTTCTCTAAATTGCAAGGGAGGTAGCAACAGTTATTAATGAAGTTACCTGTTTTACTCATAGCAGGGCAATATGCTCTGCTGCTAATATGCTTTAAAAGGATAGTGTTCATTGATAAAATGTACTCATGGAGCGAAAAGACCTCACTAGTAGCAAGGCTGCGCTGACGTATGGTGCGGCAAATGAGGCTGAAGTGGTTGTTCTTATTAACAAATCCGTTTTATGTCTTTGGACTGAAAACTTTGAAGTTTGAATACACATGAGAAGTGAACTTCTGGGGGGAAAAGTTTGTGCTTGACTACTCAAGAAGGGGAGGGAAAAAGAAAAAACGTTTGTATCAAGTTTGATAACTACTGAAAGCAAATACTTGGCCTGTTTAGTGTGATCAGTATCATTTAAAGTATGTAGTGGATCTGTACTTACAAAGTAGAGCAATGAAACTTGACATAAAATTTAAAATAAATGCATCTGAGGAAAACAAGCTGGTGAACATCCTAGAAAGAGGGGGGTAGAGGAGGGGATAACCTTTTTGGGTTTTTGAAAGCTTGTATGGCGCTCCATTTAAAAGGGTTTGGATAAGTACCTCTAAAGATAAACTGATGTCTTGTTTCTTTTTGGCTTTGTTCTGTCTGCAGGAAGATAAGATCAAAAATCCTGTTTATTGTCATGCACCCAAAAGTCATTGCTTCAGCTCAGAAAATACTTGTAACTGCTAATCTCCATCAATCTGCAGTCTTGTCTTAATTACAGAAAAGTTCTCTTGATGCTCAGCTGGCCAGATACCATTATGTAGTTGCGTTGTGGCTGGAATAGACTTCTCTCAGTTTCTGTAAATTGAGTGAAATTTCAGGAAAATTATGTTTGTTTCTAGGGTACTAAACTGAAG
>JAOXXN010000364.1:14722587-14737766 GCA_026770055.1 Myrmophylax atrothorax | reverse complement strand
AGGCTGCCTAGGGAAGTGGTACAGTCACCATCCCTTAGAGTGTTCAAAAGGCGTGTTGATGTGGCACTTATGAGTGTGGTTTAGTGTTGAACAGAGTGGTGCTGACTTCACTGTTGGACTTGATGGTCTTAAGAGATCTTTTCCAACATGAAAGGTTCTCTAATTCTATACTGATTTGCAAATTGGACCATTCAAAATTATGAAGTATTAACTAGAATGAAGTTTATTTTCAAATGTATATGGAAAAATACTAAGCAAATAATAATATTCATATTATAATACGATGTGTTTATTCTTTTTTATTGCAGGAGATTTAAGCCAACAGAAGTGAAAGTCATCACAAAACTACAGAACATATATGCAGCTATGCATTTTAAACATCCACCCTTTCTAAGTCCTCTACTTTTATGAGAAATAAGATGCTTTTAAAATAGCTGTGAAACTACTCATTTTATAGAGATGATAATCTGATATTTAGACTCTTGCTGTCTGTAAACTTGTCATTTTACTGCTAGGAGGTGGGTTTTCTGATTAGATTTCCTGTTGGTTTATTTACTGGGGTTTTTTAAATCTGTTTGATTTTTGTCCTAAACTGGAACTAAACTTGTATTCACTGCGTGATTAATACAGAATGGGTGCTGGACATGTAAGATCAAAAAAGTATTTCCACCAAAGAAAATGCCTTTTATAGCTGATGAAGCAAATGTGATGCAGCCCTTTTTACCAAGGAAATGGTGAGAGGGAAATCTTTATTGTGCTTTAAATGAAACCTTAACACTTTTGCAATTTGCTCTGAACAGTAAAATGTCTTACTACTTGCTTAGCTTTATGCTGAATGTGACTATATTGTAATTCTTAGTGTAGTCCACACACTTAAATACTGTTCAGTCAGGTATTTCAGAGTAGATGAAAGAAGTAATGGGGATACAGTACCTTTTCAGACTGTAACTGCAATAATTCCTTATGCTCGTGTTCTCTGGGGCTACAAAACCAGTTTCGTGATTATAATTTATACAGAACATTAAATTTTTATGAATATACATCTATGGTTCTGATTATACATTATGTCTAGTTGGTACTTCTACTTCTTTCACCAAACTGTTTTGTTCCTTAAACACGTCGCAAAGCACAGAGAGGGCCTTGAGCAGCTAAAATTTTCAAGGGAATAGCATAAAGCAACACAAATACCACTAGTTCTTGCACAAAAATTGTACCACTGCAGTTAATGACTTGGTATATCCTTTAGGAGAGGCAGTTGCCCTTATACCCTTTAGTGGCATTATGCATCCAGCAACTCAAAAGTGTTCAGCTAATGTGAGAACAGTTTGTTTTATTAGTTGCTTTTGCTTGTTAATCCAGAAGAAAACTAAATAAAAATTGAATTTTAACAGAGAAAAATATTCAGAAAAATTTCTTTTATCAATGAAAATGTAAGTTAAAAACAGGCTGCATTTTCAGTCTCACTAAGGGCATTCAGTAGCATTCTTTGTACTGGCCATTTTTCTATGAACATGAATGCAGGAAAAAAGAGATAAAATGCATTTAATTTCCTTCCTTTATTTTTTTCCTGTTTTACTGTTCTCATGAGTTTGAAAATATCAGAAAGCCTACCCCTGGCTGTTTTGTTGCAGATGGGAGACAAAACTGAGGCTGATCTATGCTTTTTTTGAGTTCCATATTTCATTTTCCAGCTTTAAGAACTACAAGCTAAAGTCAAAACACAATGAAAAGTTATAAGCATCAGGTGATGGTAAGAACTGAACACTGGTAAAGATTTCCCTTGCTTAGATACTGTGTTTATTGTATTTTGCCTTGGACTTTCTGTGCACTATAAAAACCAGAATGCATTTCCAGTTTTTTATATGAGTTTGTCATTGCTATAATAGCATTTTTGTTGCAGCAAGTAAATGTTTCCTGTTTTAAAAGGTTTACTTTAATACAATGTTTGACATGTTCTAGGTTTTGTAGAAAGTTGTTTCTTGTAGGTAGATCAGAAGTAAAAAAGTTAATCTTACAGATCCCAAAAGTAGATTCTGAATAAACAGCACCAATATATTTTGCGATTGAAAATGAGACTAAATAATGTCTGGAAAAAAGCCCACCTATTAATCAGAAATAGTAACAACATCTTTTCTGCCCTCACTTAACATTCCTACCTAATCTTGAAATTCTGGTATGAGGTCTTGACTATCATAGGCAAGTCACATGAAGAGATAGGTTTTTGGTATTGCAAGCAAGGCTGCACTGAAGGCCGGGAGACCCTGGATTAAGCATGGATTTTAGAAGCAACATGTCATCAGGACTGATACTTATTTCATCAGATTGGCTGCTGAAACTTTAGTTCTGGTGTAGGGACATAGAAAGGAGCTGTATAGGGATATTCAGTAGGGGTCCTGAGGGACAGACAGCAGAAGCTGAAATGACTTGCAATTAGACACATACAGGGAAATCTTAAGTGCAAATCTGTAAGCGAAAACCTTTTCAGCTGTGTTTGTGTAGGAGGTTCTGAACAGCAACTGAAAGCAGTCTGCCATTGCTGAGCACTTGGACGTGTGAAAACACAAAGCCAAATGAGATCTGTTATAATTCTCTTATGAGTTACATGCTTAGCAAGTGTTTCTCCAGTAGTTCTAAGCAATTTTGCAGTCTTGTTACTTCACTGTGCCAGAACATGTATATATAATGCTTTATGTATGAATAATCCAAGTTTCAGACTTTACTGTTTGTTACTGAAAGTCTTTATTTTCAAATTTACTGTCAATAACTGAGTTCATTTTTGTAGGTGTTTGCTTCTTCATAGCCAAAAGTATTTTCTTCCATTCACAAACTTAATTTGACTTATTCAGCCTTACATTTAACCAAAGGAAGGTTTTCGTTCTTTCTTACTAGCAGTGTAATCTATCAGTCAGTGTTTCTATCAACTGATGTGCTGAATTATTTTCAAATTGACATTAAAAGTTATGTAATGGTGCATTGAAGGAAGAGTTTGTTTACTGTAGTTAATTTTGTTCTACTTCTTTGCAGTATGTTCGTTAAAAGTTTACTCTTGAAACCTGACAGCAAAATCTGTTTTTCTAGTGAAAGACTACTAAGCCGAATGCTTTTTTTCACACTTGCCTTATTTTACATTCTGATTTTATACTCTCTGCACACTCAACTGTTTTACTGTATTGTTTAAGTAAATGGAAATAGCCTCTGTATGTTTGATGTGTATTAGATAATGAGGACAGTATTTATGAGTAGTGTGATTTGATAATACTGTACTTAAAAATTTCAATAAATGTTATCATAAAATAAGAGTGAAATTAATCCTGGTGGTTTTAAGAAACAAAATCAGACTCCTTTTTTTTCTTCTAATTTGTCTATATGCTCATATTTTTAGACCCATAATGATCATTTCCTTGGTTATCCATCTGTCTTTACTTTGATCTATAACTTTCTAGATACAGATTCCCCGAAATAAAGTGATTCCTGAGTAATTACTTTATAAATGCACATTTCCACCTGGACTAGATTTGTCCCTTCTAATTTGGACATCTAAGTTAGGAACTTGTACCCAGTGTTTCTCTGTTAGTGGGGGATCGTGCTGAGTAGATTTCCAGTAGAAAATAGCAGCCTAAATGGAATCTGGATTAAGTGGGGTAAATACCAGCCTTTATCACTCTTAATTATTTTATAAAGCATAAGATGGCAAATTCCCACAAAGATAAATCTCTGCTCTTGACTTTGAAATTGAAATATACACTGGTTTTCCCTTGCAATTACTATCGGAAAGAAGACCTAGGGGCATTTTTTGAGGTTGCTGCCTTCTATGATCATAAAGGCATAATGACATTTTGTTAGTATGTATTGTGTTGTTTCTACTGTGCTGAGTAATACACCTTATCCTTGATGATTGCTCTCTTTGCCACAAGAGTTCGAATAAGGTTAATTAGAGAAATTGTACAGAAACAAGTGTATATTTGCTGCCTCTTTAGGCAGTTGTTTTAAATGTTTGTGAGCATCTATTTGCTGCTAGCACAAGACAGTTACCAGGCAGGCAGGCCTTTGGAAGGGGGAAGGGTACCATGGCTATATTTCTGCCCCTTGGAATTTGTCGTACAATAGGACCAGTCTGAACAAAAATATGAAAGACAAAAGCTAACTGCTGACAAATGGTCACATCCTAAGCGGGTGAAGGATGTGCAGCCAAGATGACTTAGTGGGTGAGTTACTGCATAGAGTGAAGCTGTATGTTTGTAATACCAAGTGCTTTTCTGTTCTGTCTTTAAAAAATGTACTATAGCCCTTTGAAAGTCAGTCTGTAGAAAACAGTAATAGCAGAGTTTGGAGTTCTTTCAAAAGAGAGGAATAAGACAGTTTATATCCTTTGCTGTTGATGGTCATGAGTCTTCCAAATGCATGAATAATTCTGAAAACTGTAAAGTAATAGAACAGTACTGTTGAAAAAAACCCCAAACAACATGATAGATCCAACATAGAGAACAGATTGAGAAGAAATCATATCCACAGTGCGAATAATATAGCAATAGCCTTTCCATACTGTTTAACAACTGTTGTTTACTTACCTTAATTCTGCTGTTTCGGTGGATAAAGAGCTGATAATCATGTCTGACATTTAAAAATACATTAACCTTTACATTACTTGATAACTGTTATTTCCACCTCCCACTGAGACTGTTCAATAAAATAAGGTCATGCAGTTGCTCTTTGAAACTTGGGAATTAGTTGGGGTTTTTTTGTTTGGGGTTTGGTGGTGGTGTTTTTGTTTTTTTTTTTTACTGTGATGTGCAGCTCTTGGTGAGCCAATCCCAGTTTGTCACACAGCTCAGCCACTGCAGGCAATTGCACTGTCAGGACTGGGGATTGTTCTAGATGCACTTGCAGTGATTCTGCTCGGCCAGATTCAATGCAAATCTCTGTGACCACTCACTTTTATGACACAAATGAAGGAAAGAAGTGATAAGAATCAGGATAATGCTTTGAAGTTACTTGAAGGAAACCATGAAGTCACGGAAAGAGTGAAATGGTGTATTGAGTCTTCCAAAACATTTTTGACAATGTCGATACTGGCAATGTCTGAAAAAAATAGTGGAAGAAGCAACAACCTATTACAGAACAGCAAACAGTTGTTTTAACAAGAAACAGAGAAACATGAATAATGTGCAGGGGTCAATGCCAAGATCCATGCTGTTCAAAATATTAATAAAAGCAAGAAGAGTGCTTAGTGAGATGAGAGACTTCACTGATAAGTTAAATCTGAATCTGAAAATGAGTTCTCAGAATTGTAGAATATTTTAAGCAAGTTTTAAGTGGCAGATAGCAGAAATTGATAAAAGCAAAACAATAGCTAGTTTATGTACAGATTGCTAGGATATAGTTTTCCCATGAGATGTCATTAAACTGAGACCTAAGTGCTGCAGCATATTATGACTATCAAAGCTTAGACAAGCTTAAAATGTAATTATGTAAATTCACAAATGAAAAGTCTGCCAGTATTAAGTACTGATTAGAGCTTTTGTCTCAAGGACAGTCTAATCCAAGGATGGGTCAAATCCTGGGAGATATCCCTGAAGCATGTCACTCTGTGCCTGCCATACTCTTAACACCCTTTCTGGTAATCTGCTAAGGGTTGCTAGTAAGAAACATACTGCATTTTTAGTTGTTCTCTTAGGGTTAATGCTGCAGTAATTATAGAAGAGCTGCATAATACTGATTTATTTTTTTCATAGTTTTGTTTCTTGCCACATAGGACTAAAAGAGTCCTTAGATCAAGAAAAGCTAAGGTACAGTTTGCCTTTTTTTTAAATTTTTCCCAGTGAAAATACCATCTAGCAATCATTTATATACGTTAACAAGAGACCATTGTTTTTACTAGTGTATGACTTCATCCATATCACTTTAAAGTTTTAGTGTTTTTTAAATATGAATATAAGTAAAAAAGGAAGTATTTCAGAGGAAATATTTAAAATTATATTGATTTTATCTTCTTCAGTTGTATTTCCTATGTTAGGAGAGCTGTATTAGAGGCCCAAAAGTCTACACTTTCCATGTTGGTGGGTTGCCAGCTGTGGGGATGACCTGACCCTGGCCTACTGCCAAATACCCACATGGCTGCTCACTCATTCCACTTTCCCCTGAGACAGGGAGGAAATGGAAGGCAAAATGACCCTCCCATTAAGACAATGACACTTTAATAGGGGAAGCAAAGGCTGTGTATGAAAGCAAAGCAAAAATAGGAAATCATTCTCTACATGCCACTGGCAGGCAGATGTCCAAGTGCTTCCTGGGAATCAGGATCTCAGCATGTGTAAGAGCTGCTTGAGAAGGCAAATGTCATATCCTCCTCCTTCCTCTGAGCTTTTGTTGGTGAAAAGGACGTTATATGGGATGGAATATTCCTTTGGTCAGTTGAAGGCAGTTGTTGTGGCTAGGTAGCCTTCTGGTGTCTTGCCTACCCTGAATTTACTTGCTGGGGAGGCAGAGTGTGAAAGAGAACGCCTTGACACTGTGCAAGCTATGTTCAACAATCAGCAAAATACTTCTGTCTTATCAGCACTGTTCTAGCCACAATTTTGAAGCCAGCACTGTATGGTCTGTAATGAAGGACATTGACTTATCTCAGCCAGACCCAGTACACCAACATTTTACAAGGCTGAGTCTCCTTTCCAACACTGGCCCTGAAACAGACCAAAAAAATAACTTTTTTCCTATGTAACTGTCATAAATTTATCAAGCTTGTTGCTCACTGAGTAAATTGACAGTAAATATGGAGCAGCAGTCAAACAGCCAGAGGTCTCAGTAATGAGAAAAAATATTTAAGCAATGCAATGAATATTCCTCCCCTCTCCTGAAAATATGGAATTTAACTTGTAGTATTCTTTAAAGCATATCTCATTCAATTGTTGGCAATAGGTAAGGAAAATGTACTTCTTTGGAGATTTTACAGTTTTTCAAATAATCTATTACCAGTATGTGTTACTGGTAATTTTCAAGAATTAGGGTATTTCTAGAACTAAACACTTTTCATGCAAGATAAAGCAGCAATGTGTCAGATTTAAGGCTGTTACTTGCTTTTTCACCTCTCTTCCACAAATCTTAGCAGAAGATTACATCTAATCTTCTACTTTAAGGTGCAGCTAGGACATCGACCCATGGTCCATCATGTAAAATTTCCCAAGTGCCTTCCTGTCTATCAGTCTGCATAAAAGAGAGCTAAATTATTATCTACATATGTGGGAGGGAATCAAACAAAATAAACTTACCATAATTTTGTGTTCCACAGACAGAAATTCAAGATTATAATTTCCTTTAATAAAACTATGCATAAAGGCAAATTACCTTGTGTTGCATAGTGCTTTGCAGATGCAAGTACATATATTCTAAGATTCAAGTGGGTATATATTTATACCTAACTTATTAAATCATAGTAAAGGCACCTAAAGCACTGGTGCAACATGTGTTTGGTCATCCATTGCTTACTAGAACTTGGATATCAAAAAACAGATTCAGGCTTGGATATGGGTGATGTAACTTGTTGATTCAATTGTCAATCCAGTTACTTCACTGGCCAATGTAGCCCCTGTTTAAATCAATTTAACCTGAAAAATTTTGTCTGGAGGAATTGGAGATGGACTATTTCTGCAAAAGTAAACAAGGCACAAAAAATTCACTTGTAATGAGAACCAGGACTTTTGCTTTTCATGCCTTATTCCTGCTAACAATCAGCCTGAGTAACTGGTGACTCCCAGCCTCTGAAAAGGGAGTTCTTGTAGCCCAATCCCAAAAGCTACGAAAGGGTACATGACAAACTGTGGACTCCAAAATGCAGGGACCAAAAACATCTGGGGAAGTTACTTTATAAGGGGGAAGCCAGTCAGGAAACATGTTATGACACTTGATGTGAGTTTTTCAGGAAAATTTTGGGCAAATAAACAGGAAGTACCAATGAAGGAAATCCCTCATCCCATTTACCAAAGTTTGGTAACTGAATTAAAAATATTGCTTCCTTGTTACCACTGTAACACTAATGATGGTGAGGAAATAGCTGACAGCACACGCTGTTTCTCAGTTTCTTACTGAAGCCATCCAGATACTTAACTATTAAGACTTACTTATAATCATCTCTGAACAGAAGGAATCACAGAAAAATAGTTGAATGACAAAAATGCAGCCTAGGATGAGATGTGGTGCAGTGGTTTTACTGAAAGACAGCAGAGAATGGTACTGAGAATAATACAGGAGAAGGGATTTCTGGAAGCAGTCAATATTAGCATAGCATTTGAAAAAAAAATCCTCTAAGTGGAAATGAAATTTCCATACAGTGGTTTGGTAAATAATTGAACATCTCCAGGGGAAAGATATATAAGGTACACCTGGCTAAAATTAAGGGCAGTAGCAAAGCACCAACATACTGAACTAGGAGCGTTATCACAGCCTGTTATTTGCTTATCAATATACTACTGAAATTGACTGCTTTACTTTCTCTTTTGGGGAATATTTTTAACAGCTGACATGCCCAGCTACCCAACTTGTGAAAAAGTGAGGTTAATTTTCCCTCTTTCTCTTACTGCATCAGGTTGAGTACTTTAAAGCCATTTGACTGAGTTATTAATTGCCAGGTTATATTTAAGACAGTATTTTTTCATTACAGGAGTTCATAAATTCTCAGTTGATCTAAAGGTACAGAACGGACACAGCTGAGTCAACCAACCAAAAACTCTGTTACTGGATTCCCTCTGCTCCCACTCCTATACTGATAGATAGCATTTCAATCAAGGATAACTTACAGTGGCTTTCTAAAGATTACTATCGGTAGATAAAAAGAATGATATAAAGTTTATATGAATTAGGTAATCCTGGAATGCTTCAGACACTCAGCAGCTTAACCTGTCCATCTGTGTTCAGACTGGGAAAGAAACTGGGTGGTGGAGTTTGGTGCCTGTGTCACAATCTATGGAACCCCACATTGCATGAGAAGTTCAGTCTGTATCACACAGAGCACTTCTGTGCCTGCCACATAGCATTAGGGTAGGGTAATGATGATAGCATTACCATACACCTCTAGAGGGATTTATTCTCTCCGTTCCCTTATGTAACAAATATTCACTAGGGTTAAAATGAATATTCAATACGGTTAAAAGATGGTCGGAGGGGAAAGTGTTTTCCACTTTTCAAGAGTTCATTTATTTAGTTCAGCTCAGTTCTAAAACATCAGTGGTCAAATAGCAGCAGTAGAACACTGTGATTGCCTCCATTAGAAGGTTCAATTATATCGGTGGAAAGCAATGAGCTATCAATATTTTAAAAGCAAACAGAGACTGCGGGAGAGGCAGTAATTAGTCTCTCGTCATCTCAGCATCTCCAGCTACAGCAGTTTGGGGATTGTGCAAGTCTGTCCTTTGGCCGGAAGGTGTCGCTTTCTAACCGTGGTTTGCAGGTCGGGGACGAGCCGGTGTCGGCCTGCGGAGCCCGTAGTGTTCCGAGCCCAACGACTCCAGAGCGGCAGCCCTTCGGGATGCCCTGAGCACCAGCGTTACAGCCGCCAGGCTGAAGCACACAGCAAGGGTGCCCATCAATCTCATTCCTGATACTTTTAAGGGATGTTACTGTTTTCTATCTGAGAATGAGGTAATATTCCTAAATTTCTACACCCATTTTTATAGTCAGGGTTTTTTTCTTTCTTTCCAGGGTTTCACAACATGCACATCACAGGAGGTAGGACTGCTTGCTGTACAAATAATTGTTACTTGAGTTTCTGAATTATTTTGTTTTAAACTGCAGGAGATAATTGTTGCTTCTGTCAGCTAACAGATGATAGGGAAGCATGAGTCCAAAGGCAGCCATATTACTGAGAAGCGAGCAGGATGTTAAAGAAAGACAACAGAGTTGCAGACCTAGTATTTTCTTTCTTAACGTTGGGCACTTCACTGAGCCCCCAGCTTAGCTTACCCTACACCATCTGCATTTCGTGGAGAGACAGAGATGCTTCTAGTAGCAACTTGGAGTTAGGATAGCCCTAAAGTTGCACCCTGTCCTGAGCTAAAGGACTTCTAATTTGATATCAGAGCAAAATGTTGGAAGAAAGCATTGGGATGAATCTGGACCATCGTTTCTTCTCTGTCTTTTTTAAACAAGGAAGATCAAGGATGCAAGACTTGAAACATCAACTTATGTCAGCCATAAAAGGTGTAGATCTCTTTTTCTATTGCAAGGCTCCCCTTGTTTCTACGTCTGTTTTCCAGCATCATAAATTTTATTTGAAAGAAACACTCTGTGAGTAGCAGATCTGTGCAAACACCCTTGCAAATGTTCTGGGGAGTAGCAGTTTTTAGATAATCACCTTCTGCACAGCCTTCACACACTCTCCCTGTCAGATCCTATTAAAATCACTGTGAATAACACTACTGTGTTATTCCAACATTATAACCCACTGCTGTCAACCACATTCGTTTGACATACTGTGCCAAAAGACATGACCTTCCAAAATGGAGCTAACAAAGCATTAGGCAGGCATAATCATTCTATAAAAGCAGAAATATGTAGCATATAAAATATGTGCAGAAAAATCACTACTTGATGTGCTTTCACTTGTTATGATGCAAAATGGCTCGCTATATTTCAATTTAGGAACAACAGTAAAGTTCTTCAAGTATGTTTGATCCTTTCCAGTGTGATAAAGAGAGTGGCAAATTCTTTCGCTGGCTCATACCTATATTAAAAGGATATAAGAGAGCTCTTGTAATTCACTATCTAACTTAGATAATGCTTCATGGAAATCTTAAAAAGTGTGGAAAAAATAAAAGCATTGCTCTTATGCAGTATCTTAAAAAACAATTTCTCATTATTTTTCTGCAGATAATCATGTAATACCTCAAAATAAGTTTAGAGTATCTGTCTTTTCAGGCACAAAAGGTCAAATCCAAATAGAACCATCAGCATAATGAAAATGTATTTTGACTTCACAGTACCTCATCAGAGAGACTGTAAAATGAGAAAGCCGAACACTCCTGAGGAGCTCTCAGGAGCTTCGTCCTTTCTGAGAAAGAGAGCAGCTCCAAGGGGTTGCCAAAACATAGACACTCCACAGCTGTCTGTGAGTTCACCAGAAAATGGGCTGTGTTACCGTGTGTACAGTGCCTTGCTTAATTTTCTGACAACTAATCATTATACCAATGTATCTAATCTGAACCATATACATTCTCTAGTTCATTGGATAAGAATGTGATACTTGAAATAATCATTATGTAGGTCTATATAATGTGAACAGTATTTATTTTCTACTGCATTGACTAAGCATGTGTTATTATTTCAAATAAATCTTGACTATTTTAGCTTTATTTGAGTTTTTCTTTAGTATGCAGTATTTCTAGTTCTAAAATATTTATGGCTTTTTTTTAAAGTTTCCTTTATGTGTTTTCTTCTCTGTTCCTTGAAACATAATTCCTTTCCTATCTGAAGAACTTCAACACCAAGCGCCTAGTTTCTAAAAGAATGAAAATACAATGCAGTGCTTATTTTTGAATACAGCTTTTGACTTGGATTGGGATCAGAATCCTGGCTAAAGGTCAAAATATACTCCCTTCCAGCAAAGAATCTAACAGTATTTGTAGCTAATATTGACGAAAAGTGGAAAATTAAGAAAGCGAGTTAAAATACATATGAGATACTTATTTTTAAAAAGGAATTCATATTATAAATTGAATATTATAGGACCATAACTCATTCTTAGATATTCTTATTTTATTTCCACTAATTCCACTAAAATCCAGGTTTGTTCTGCCAAGTCTTATCTAGCTAAATACATTGTTCATAGGGTAAGCTCTCTTACCTCCTGTTGGTCTCCCAAATATAATCAGATATTACTACCTTTTATCATATGTCTACGTGGGGATTTTGTTTTTCACTGATGATTAGGCCAGGCGGAGGTTAATGAGGAACACAGTGTGCACAGACTGTGACCTTGCAAAGCTGTTTTATCCCCCAGCAGCTCACAGAAAACAGTCTTTTCTAGTTTGCAGTGAGTCATTAATTTTAGCTGACAGACCTGAAGGCAGCATAGACATTAGTGTGCAGCCTGCAAGCCACCTCTCTCTGCTGACCTAACCAGTGAAATCACTTTAATTTCTACTGTCTTCTCCAATTTACCAGCAGTTCAGAAAAACTCCTACACATCCCCAGAGACTCCTTTCCAAAATGACCTGAATCTTACAGTAGTATTGAATCTTGCAGCAGTATGTTTGCAAGGGAGTCCCAGCTGTCCAACCTGACATGCAGGAACAGTAATTAATATTTTATATGATGCATCAGCAATTAAAGAGGGAAATATCAAATTGGTAATAATTTATTGAAGAGAAGCTGAAGTTACAGGCTTGAGGGTGTTTTTGTTTTGGTTTGGTTTTTTTTGTGGTTTGTTTTGTTTTTCTTTTTTTTAATACTGTTGTTTCTTCTTCAAGAAACAGAAATTCAACAATGGTTAAAGGACTTTCACCATCATTCTGTCATTTGCACCGCTCTCACTTATAAAGTCCTGATGTCTTATATTCTCTTCCTTACTGTCACACCAGGTATCATATTATCTGTTCAAAAGCTTTAAGAAAATTACAACATTAATATGCATGAGACTTCAAGTAGCACTGACAACTGCAAGGATTATTGCACATTGATTACACCACAGGATTGATAGCTTTCTCAATCCAAATGAATCTGAAAAGGATGAGCTGTAACAGGAAGTTGCACTAGCAGAACAAGACATTATTTTCTGACTACAGAATTGAAGAAGCAAGATCAGTTGACAGATTAATTTCATTAAAAAGGGTTCTGATAGTGTATTTCTAAGTATGCAGATAAAGTTGTGTGTTTAAGTTGTTTGTGCTTCCATTTCACCATTATCTTTTCCAGTCTGTGAAAAACAGAATTTTGTGTCCATGGGAAATTTTTTATTTCAGTGTAAATAGGGCAGTAAGAACAGATATGTCTTGTTATAGGTCAGGAAGCAGAATTAGACTGTGGATAGTGTCAGTTCCAAAAGGCAGAGGTTCTTTTTTCCTTCTTTAATTTGCTTCTGCCCAAATTAAGGAAATTAACTTAGTTTATATGGATGTCTGAGTGGCACATGGAAGTGCTGTTGTGCAGTGAAGGTACACTGAGACATGACAGAAGTGCAGCTGTGAGGAGAAGCTGTGTCCTGGTCATTTGCTTATGATGACTGTCCCTGACCGCTGGGGCTGGGAAGAAGGAAATGTATAGGGAGAAGGGAAAGAGGAGCTCTGGCTTGAATGATGATATATAGAGCTGTCTGCTTCTCCATACAGGAAGATGAAAATAAAGATGCTAGAAACAAGTCAAAGGAGCTTGCATATACTCTGGTCCTACAATTTGTAATGATGTTCTCAATCTTTACCTTGATAGAAAAAGTTAATTCCATGCTTTTAAAGCTTGTTTGTAATACATATCTTTATTTCTTATGGAGCACAGAACATAAAGATATATTATATTATTCTCAGTGTGAATCCCAGTTTTCAGAGTGCCTGAAAATCTGCAGTACAGGCTTCTGACAAGGTTCAGGGACTAAGGCTGCAATATCCTAACATGGGGTGCCATACCTGGGGAGTTAAATTTGTCCTGAGAGCATTAACTCAGCCAGTTTGCAAAGGATAAAAACATAGAAGGGAGCCTTAGACTCTGTTCTGAGATAGTTCCTGCAGTTAGGCTAAGTGTAGGCTCTGATGACCTGCACGCTTCAAATGGGATGGCCACACCTCCCTGTTTCTGATGTGCCAGTTCCTGACCCACTGTGGCTTCTGTGAGCTCTTAGAATTCCTGTTCAGAGAGGTCATACAGCAAAAAAATAATCAGTTTCTTTTGCAGGGTTAGTTTTCTGAAGTGTCTGTCTGTGAACTGACTCACAGGGGTACTGGTCTCCAAAGTGGGGTGCATGCACAGGAAAGTCCTGATTTCCAGATTTGTGAGGAAAAACAGGTTTTGTCCTGTTAATAAAATAAATTTAAAAATATTATTCTCAAAATTTATCCTAATCTTATCCTTTTTAATCTCTATTTTTATGTATGCCTTATAGTGTACATCATATTACAGTAGTAAATGTGTATAACTTATTACAAAATAAATATACATATATAGGGGTGTGTGTTCAAAACCTTCTTAATGATGAAGTGTGTGATCAAAAAATATGTAGACTGCTGCATTAGAGACGAAAATCAGGAGAATGAGGGTGCAGCCCACATGGAGGGTTTGACACCCCTCTTAACAGTAGCTGGCTAGGAGGTCAGCTCAGCTGCACTGTGAAATCAGGCCTCAGTTGAGACAGTCACTCACCACTTCCTCTTCTCATTAGTGAGGTTAACAGAATGAAAAGAAAAAAGTAGTCACACATGTGGCCTTGAATTTTGAAATTACAGACTTCTCAGAGGCAAGAGCAAAATAGCTTGACAGGCATGTTGGAAAAACACTCTCTTAAATTGTTTTAAATACCTACAACAGGTATGTCAAAGATTTTGATAGTATTTATGTAAATAAGCTTTCAAATTCAACTTTATTTCTAAAATAATAATGTTTGTTTCATTACAAGCTTTCAGACACAGCATCATATGTACCTATTTGGACATTATAATTCTCTTCTCTCTGACCTGGATCTGCTACATTCAGAGTGCCAACTATAGTTACAGGATCAGGTATCTAATTCAAAACGGACAATGAAACAATGCTTACCAATGTTAGCCTCCTGAGTTATATTTAATATCTGGACTGAAGGAATCACCATACACACTGAGTTTTAAGGAGACATAATAACATAAGATTCTACTTGATATCTTCAGAGCATTTTACCAATGGAATTTTCTATCTGAACAGTACAGCTGGAATTGAAAATATTAGGCATATAATTTTGTAGAAGGATAAAGCTGAAAAAAGACTCTTGTCTAAATAAATACTTGGCAAAAGGGAAGAAATAATACAATTGTTGCATGGAAAGAAAAGGGATCCTGTATATTGCAAAACCAGCACCTGTATTTGGATTTGTACATATTCTGGTTCTTGCTAGACTTACAGATAAATTAAAATGCATCCCATTAATTTCAAAACCTTGGAACACATAATCTCTAATGGCAAGCTGTATTTGAGCTGTATTTGCTAGATGAGATGTTTTAGTGTGGAAAGATCGG
>JAOXXN010000364.1:14697003-14707413 GCA_026770055.1 Myrmophylax atrothorax | reverse complement strand
CTGATTAAAGTTCGTTTTCTTAAATTTGATAAAAAGGGATGTGATTATTGTGGAGGAATCCCCTCCTCCGTTTGTGGGTAAACATTTTGGTTTTCCCCTTAAAACTAAGATGGAGGAGTAGTAAGATGAGAAAGTAAGCCTTGCAGTTAGCAACAACATAAACTTACTCTCTGTGCAACGGACTTTTTGTGTTTGCAGATCATGGTCTCCAGTGTGGCAACATGGTTATTTGTACCAGGATTAGTCAACCATCCTAGCAGGATCTTGCAACTAATAATTGTAATAGCAAGTATGGCTTAAGATATATTTGATTGGATAACATAATGGATTGCAAATTAAAGTGCAATTGTAAGAAAACTGATCAGCATAATTATCACAGTTTTGAATTAATGGTTAGTTTGAGGATTTTTTTTTCCAAATTGGCATACTGGGGTTTGATAGAATGTGCAGATTCGACAAACACCTTCCTATCCAAAACTGAAAAGGGTCTCAAAAGGATGGCTGACTATTTCTGCCTAATGCATTTTTTTGAAATTTATTTTTGTTCACATAGTGTTAAAAAACTTGAGTAGAATTGTTAAGATCCTAGACAATTTGAAATAAGCTAAATTTTACTGATAGTTTTGTAGTAGTTTACATTTGTATATGTTTTGTTTCAGTAGTTTTACAGTATGAATATAACTTTGTCACAAGTAACATTCGGAATGTTTGCCTTTCCTCTCTGGTTGCCACAGCAGGTGAAATAGATTTCTCCCTGAATTTAGCCTGAATGCTCACACCTCATTTCAGGAATCAGCTTTCAGGAGTAGCACTTGTAAGCTAGTATTGAAGAGCAAGACTGGACAACCTATTTCCAAAGTGTATTCACTGGCAAATTCAGAGGAAAGAGCTGTGGTAGTCATGCCCTCATCAGAACTTGCATGACTCTGCAGAAGTATTGAGTTGCCCTAAGCATAAGTACTTGCAGCAGTTTCAGAAGAGGCCAATCCACAAATTATTCAAACATGTCTTCCTTACAAACCGTCATCATGGTCTGTAAACTGTCTAGCCCCTCTGATCTCAACTGTTTTGTGATTCTGTGTTTCCATGTTTGAGGAAACATTGACCTCCAACGACCTTATTCAGAGACATCTCTCCAAAACAGATTTGCTCACTCTCTCTTCCCCTGCTCACAGTTGCTCTCTCTTTCAAACTTTACTTGCAGCTTTAGGACTGTGTGACTACTAGAAACACTATTACACCAAAAACATAGTTCATGCATTAGTCTGTCATAGAGTCTCATTTGTGGGCTAAAGTAATGAAATTCTTACACAGTGAATACTGTAATCACTGTAGAATATGTATCTGATCGATTCCCAGGTTGCAGAAGTGGTTTTGGCAACTGAAAAGTCAGGGCAGTGAGGGACAGAGGACTATTTCTGACACCTGGCTTATAGAGAGACCAAACAGCTAATGGATGACATTCATTAATGGAGTTCAGCATGATGATGCTCCTACTTAACTACCTGCTGACTGACTTCCACATTCACCTGCAAAATACATAGGAAGAGAGCAGCCTGTGGAGCTGTGCATCTAACACCTGCATTATGGGGAATACAGGGATGAGGGAAAGTGGAGGTCCCAGCCATGTCAGAAAGTGGGAGACAGAGATGGGTTGGAAGGGGAGCATAGAGTAGAAGGACCTCTGGTCAGAGTAACCGATTCTGGTAACACAAGATTCCCAGATCTGGGATCCATTTATAGACAAATCCAAAAGATGTGTTTGCAGTGTCAGTAACAATTTTTGGATATTCAATCCTTCAAACAACATAGTTTAGTAATTGCATTTGTGAATTTACTGTCTACTGTTGTTTCAGTTCACACATAGCCCTTGGAAGATACAGAAATATATGCAGGCAGTTAATTGATTTGTATGGATTTGAATGGAAAAGCCTAATATTTCCCTGAGGAATAACATACACCTACATGTTTTTTACCACTAAAGAAACTAACACTCATTTAGCAATCGGTTTTCTTTGCAATTTATTCTGACTTGTGGAAGTGAACAAGCAAAAGGAATTGTGGGTGCTTTAAAATCAGAGACTGCCTCTTCCACAATTTCCTTCCACAAATTCATTATCATCAAGCAGATGACTCCGGGAAAAAAGCTGTTACAACCTTTGGACGGCGTTTTTAATTTGCTGTCCCTGGCTTGTGCCTCTTCCCCGCGCTCTCCTGCCCGGCGGTGCGGGGGAATGGGGGAGCAGCGGTCCCTCCCTGGGGACCGTGCAGGGGGCGGTGAACACGCAGGGGATGCGGCACCGCGGACCGGGAAGGGAAGGGGAGGAGAGGGGAAGGGAGCTCCGCGTGCTCCCCACCGCCTCTCCCTCAGCGCCGCCGGGCTGCGGATGGTCTTGAAATTGCTCGGCGTGCGGCGTGAAAGCGCCAGGCAGTCCCTAAGCGAGGGATGTGACCCTGCGGGGAAGGCGGCGTTCTCCATAGGAAAGAGTTGTGGCGGAATCCGCAGGCGGCCACGCACCAGCTGCAGGCATCCGCTCTCTGCACGCTTTCCAGGATATGGCCTGCCGTGGGCGTTAGAATGAAGAAACAGTGTCCCTTCTCCACGGGGTTCAACTCTCCTGCCTAGGCTAGCTCAGTAGGATGCAGTCTCCTCCCGTAAGGGACGCCCTCCACACATATTCAGTTTCTCAAAGGCCCTGGGAATATCTGTCCTGTGTTTAAACAAAATCCTGGAGAAATAAGGGATGGTGTGTGTGGTGATGTGCTGAGCACGTCTCTGGCTGTAATCAACAGTCACTACTTCAGTTGGGCCACATCATGGCCCCCTCCTCCTATGAGAAGTGTAATTTCTTCATATTTTCAAAGGAAGAACATCATCCCAGGGATATATTGACTCGGCACCATCTCATCATCAAGGAGGAAATGAGTACCCTCCAACTGTTCTCTTAGTATTTTTGCCCTCTCTGCCAAGGCAGTCTGCAGTCCCTAGTTACTGGTTCAGTGGCAACACAATGGGAAAGGCTCTGTGTCTTGTTTTCTAGAGATTCCTATAGAGCTTTAGTCAAATCTGGCAACGACATAATTGTTTTGCTTTCTGTGAGTTGGCTCATGTGCCTGTTCTACTGGGCAGCGTCTAAGGTAGCCCCCAGTACTGCACAGACTGACCCTTTTCCCCAGCTCAGCCTTTACTCATTAGCTAAGATATTAGTCCTGCCTGCTACTGCTGTGGATCATGCAATTTATTATAGGCCGGAGTCATGCCAGTGGGAGGAGACTAGGCATTGTAAGTCTTTGACCTCTCCAGGAGAAGAGTGCAAAGCCTCCAAGTACAGGGAACCTCCTAGGGCGTCCATAGGAAAACCTATGAGTCCTATTGCTCACTGGGATATGGGTCTTCTCAGAGGCGAGGTCATGCTAAGGACCCTGATGCCCTCAATCATTTTAGCACAAATAAGGAATCCTGTCCCTAATGACAATCTAAAATGCTGGGTCCTGAGAGGGTGATCCTGGGCCATCTGATCTGAAATAGCTGACCTTCAGGATACCCTTGGGCTAAATTAAGGCAGAACAATGCCAATGATCAATTAGAATGTTTTATTTATGGAAGCAATTATTTCAATTTTTAAACCCTAGAATAGGTTGAACAACCCACAGCAGTAGTGATTTAAACATTTCTGAACAGCCCGCATCAGCAGTGGTATAAACTTTTCTGAACAGCACATGGCAACACGATTTCAGAACAGATCATGGCAGCAGCAATTCAGACTTTGAATCTTATGTGACATAGGCTGAAAGGCCCATAGTAGCAGTGACTGAAACTCTAAGGAGAGGAAGAAGGAAAGATAGGAAAACAGAGATAGAGAATAAGATTTGGGTCACCATTCAGGGTTCCAGCACCATCTCTGGTCCAGTTCCTCTGGGTGGCAGGTGCAAGGATGGCGGGCGCATACACAGCCCCTCTCAGTTGCACTACTTATAGAAGAATCCTCACACCTGGACATTTTGTTACTCTAGAACATTTCAGAAGACGGTTGGGGAGTCTCTTCATTTCAATTCTCCCTGCTGTCAGAGATACAAATGCAATGCTGTCTCAAACTTTACCCTTCAGTGTGATGTAAGCTCAATATATGCCCTGTCTGTCTTTCCACTACATGGTGTCAGCTGCTGAGGAAGCTCTGGATGAGTGTGCTCTGCTGAGATGGCCAGCTGGAGCCAGCTGGAGCAGGCAGGGCAGTTTGAGGCCTCAGAAGACAACCCATGCCTCACTGCCCCAGAGAAATCAGCAATGCAAGCTGCTTGGCCTTGTGCTTCTGCTTTGGCTGCATCCAGAGATGTACCATGATGAGAGCTGAATGTCAACGCTGCAGGGAGCCTTTCAGTTGTGTCCTGCATGTGCTGCCAGCAGATGATGATGAGGAAGACGACAAGAGCTGGCTCTCTGGCCTGCTGCCAGAGCAGATCCCCTCAGCAGCATTGTGCTCTGTCCAGATATGCTCAGCAGAGCAGCAGGATCCCAGTTCAGGGGAGGAGTCCTGTGGGGAGGAACCAGGCACTGAGTGGTGTCAGAGCTCCAGCATCCTCAAACACCTTCATCTAGCATGCTTCTGTACCCAGCATTTCCTGGGCACAAAACCCACTGAGCACAGGGGAATGTGTGATCATCCCTGGGGATAGAGCACACATCCATACTGCCATGCTGGCATTGCCCCCCTGCATGTCCAGGTTTCCTTTTGGAGAGCCCAAAAAATACACTGTATCTCCTCTGGGGCATGTTTTTTCATGTTATTCAACATAAGTGGTCAAGGAGAGCAGGCATTGCTTCTCTCAGGCTTCCACTTCTAAGCACCAGGACCACAGTATCCAAGCCCTTTGAGCAGCAACCAGAGTGATGGTCCTGAGGTCCTGCTTATCTAGAGGCCATGACCACTGTTTGGCTGACAGCTCTGTCCCTGCTGGATCATTGTGCTGATTCCTCTGCACTCAAATTGCCCCTGTCATCCTCCAGCCACACCACTCTGAGCCTTTCTGTGATGTTTCTCTACAACAGCAGGCCCAACTCCTTGAACCCCAAGTCTCATCACTGGTTTCTAAAATTCATTCCAGGGGAATGACACTTTTGGTTGAGCCCCTTGCCTTGGCTTGATGCCTGTCAAGCAAAGAAAACTCAAGACCACGATCCTTGTGGATTTTAGTATCAATCCATGAAGAGGATGCTATTCAAGCAAAGCATAGTTTTTTCACAGGCCTAACGTGTGGAGTGATTAGGTTTGATCAGCAGCACTCATGAGTCTACGTTTTGCACTATGTTTTACCAGGATGTTACAATCACAGTAAGAAATTACTCTGAAAATTGTCATTCAAATGTCTGTCCATTATTGCTACCACGGTGAAGAAGAGAGCAGTAGCAATGATCTTGGTTCCTCTTACACAGAACTAACGTTGGACATTTACCACAGAGCTGACCAGTTTCGGAAGTCCCTAAAGGATGGAGGGAAATGGGTCTTTTCCAGAGTGTGACAGAACAGGAGAAGTGGAGAAAGCATATCGGTAAAAGTCCTGTTAGTCTGCAGCTTTGCTGAGCCTATATGGTGAGAAGTAGGGTGCAAACAGCCAGATCTCATGGGAGTAAGTTGTCCACAACCATAGAGAAATGTGCAGAACTTGGAAAAAGAGAAAGCCACAGAGTAGTTTAAAACCTTGACAGAAATCAAGTACTTGCCCTGCAAGGACAGAATGGGCAGTAGGGAAGTTATTTATAACCCCTTTTGATTTCTTCTCTCATTGACTCACTTTGAATTTTCTTTATGCCATCTCTATAACAAAAGCTAATGAATTTAATTTATGATCTAATAAAAACTGTCTGCATTTCTATGTCTGTTCATTTTCTTTTGAAAGGTCATTAGAAGAACACAGAGGCAGATATAGCTCATAGCTCTGTTGACTGTGGGAGATTGGACACAATGTGCAAATACATTTAGGCCAGTTTTCTCAGATGTTGCTATCTCAGCTCAAACACCTGATAATTTTTAGATAAACTATGGATTTTTCTGGCATCTCCAAATACAGTCACATTAGGATTTAAAGTTTCTTTTGTGAGAATTTTCTGAATATTTTTATAAAGTAAAAGTCTCTCTCTTTTTTTTTTAATTTCCCACAAAAAAGAAAAGTGACTTTTTGATAACATTGAAAACTCCCTTGACTGTAGAATCCACAATAATTTCTTAGATTTTCTGAATTTTAGTTTCTCCTGGAAAATGAAAGGGCTAGGGCACTGGACTGAGATTCATGAGATCTTGAGATGTCCACTGATTTCCATAGATATTTTGTGGCACAGTCACTTAATGCACTTTAACCTTTGGTTGTCCATCTTTAAAATGAAAATTAATGATACTTCCCAATCATTTTGGCAGATTGGGATGAAAAATCTATTGCTGATGGTAAGGTAATCAGATAATACTCAAAGAAAAGGTACTTTGTAAGGTGCAAGGTAATTACAACCTTACACTACATGTCAGACAATATAGACCATTTGCCTCATTCAGTGAGTAGGATTGTTCTTTGTGGTGCTATAGTGTTGCTTCATGAATAAGAGCAGTTAGAAATATAGTAAAATATTTCACAGTGTATATACAGAAACAGACCAAGGAGAAGAGTTATACATGAAGACTATCAAATGACAAAGGCTACAGAAATGCTTCATGTATTCAGAGGGAGCTGCTGTGTATTGCCATGTGATAAGACAGATGCCATCAAGTATCTGACTCACTCTAACCAGAATCTCACATAGATTCCTACATGCACACATGCCTCAGCTGAGTGGATGAATGCCAATATAAGTTCTGGACTAAAGGTAATAATAAGGTTTTGAATTCATAGGCCCATCCCAGTCATACCTTCTTCTATGTGTCATCAAATCATCTTCTATGTAACTGTATTGTGTCTGGCTGAGGCAGAGATGAGCTTTTGCTTTGCTTTTGCTTTACTAAACTGTCTCATCCCCACCGACGAGTCATTTTCCATCTTATTCTCTCTCCCTTGTCTGGCTGGGAAGGGGAGTGATAGAGCAGCTGGGTGGGCACCTCATGTCCAGCCAAGATCAACCTACTACATCAAGATAGTTATGCTGATGAAGGGGTTTAAGTTGTTGGGAGAAAATAGAGAATGAAGGTCCGATTTATGCCATAATACATCTATAGAATACAATCTGGGGGAATATGTTATGTTGACCTTTTATGATGGATGATGACTGTCTTAATGCATCAGCCCTCAATAAAAAAGAAGCAATTAATACTCACTGTTTACCTATTCAGTAGAATATAATTTTTCCAGATTATGCACATACCATGAGAGAGATACAGAATATTATGTTTTCCTGGTTCTATCGATTCTGTGAATATTACCTTTAACATTTTACAGCTTTTTAATGGTTATATGTAAAATAGTCACAATTGACACATTGTTGCAAATAAACAGATTTAATTTCTACAAAAAGTTTACTTGCATGTCTAGATAAACAGGCTGTTTGTTAAGTTTGACATCTGTGATGCTTGACACTACAACAAAACTATTTATAACTTTCCATAATAATTGCATAATATCCTGACTTTAATAGCTGCAGGCAGTATATACTTAATTGTAACAGAATATAAACAGTTTATTTTCTAGTTCCAGAAATTCAACTCTACCAGCACCCCTCCACAACCATTTCCTGCCCTTGCTGACCACTTCTGTAGAGCTTCTGTTCTTAAAAAGCCAGTGGTAAATGCATACTGTGAGGACTGCCTATGAATGCCACTAAAAGCCCATGCTCTACTGGCAGTACATAATATTCAAGCCATGCAATTGATTCATCAACATCCCATCCATATTAGAACTTTAGAAAATTTATTTCCCAAAAGACATTGTCTCTCTCTGTTATTACTGCTTTGAAATTGATTGGGGAAAACCTCCACATGTTATTTTCACTTTCCAGTGTATCATAAAGGGTTTCCACTCACCTCCCTATTTTGAAATTAATTTTACAGAAAATCCCATATTTAAAATACCGCCTTTGAAAATCTTGTTTAATTCTACTCTGTGGGGTTTTGGAATAAGATAGGCTTGGGTGGTTGCACTTACACATTGTGAATTAAACTATGTGAATACACAGTTTTAGAATCAAATCCTTCTTTTAATATTTCTACATGAATTGAATACATTAATACATATTTCTGCCCTGATTCTAAGTTCTTCACATCTGGTTATGTCAAATAAGCTTCATTTTCACATACAATGAAGAAAGATAGCTAGAATAGCTATCTTAGGAGGGCCATGTATGAGACAACAGTTTTGTTCAGGCTTGGTATCCCAACAGTATATTTTTTCTTGCATTCAAGGAAAAGGACCAGTATTACTTCATAACATTTTTGGCCCGAAATACAGACTTCAGAATAGCTTCCCTTCCCAATTCTCAAGAGAGAACAGTCTTGCATTTCCACTGTGTCCAGTGAGTAGAATAGCTTTTATTTTGATGTATTTCCTTTTACATTGTTAAATTTTGATGAACCAATAATCCCAAAAGTGTTTTTAGAGAGAAAGCATCTAAAAGTGTTCCAATTTGACACACAGCAACAGCATATAGATCTACTTGTAGGTCATTCATATTTCCAGGAAATTTGAATTCCTTTTCTAGTGCACTCCTTCCTGGGTCATTTTCCTTTGCAATCCACCAAAGGCATCAAACTGACCTCACTACCATGTTTCCACATTATATTTTCTGAAGAACTGATTGTGGATTTCTTGGCATTATCCTTGTTTTGTCATCTAAAACCAATGTAATTTCTGAAAGCTTTCATCTACTGCCTCTATCTGATAGCTGATCTGTACTATGGCCTTTATGAGCTGAACATGAGGCACCTCTTTTAGGGACATGGTTTCCTTTTTGCTCTGTACTTGCACATAGGTGTTGCCATCACTGTTGTTTATGTTACCTTCAGTTATATACATGGAAACCCCTACTTTCTAATTAATACTTACTATTCAACAAGCACTGTTTGCAATCTTGGCAACCTTCCAGCCTTGGAGCAGTCATTTCTAAAGGATCACCTTAGGAGGTAGCTGCATATTTTCACAAAATGGAGTGTGAACCTGTCTTGGGTTGAGCTGGCAAAATGCCAACTGCCCAATACAGAGTCATTATCTTTCCCCCCACCACTGAGAAAAGGGAGGAATAAAGCCCTCCAAGATTTAAACTTAAACTAGTTATATATATTTATACAGGAAAGAGAAAATTAAAATAAAACTACAATATAACACATATACTTACACAAGTTAAATATAACAACAATCATCTACTTCCCATTGAAACAGATCCCATCGTTCCAGATCCATAAAGCACCCCAAAAGACACCCAGCAAGAAACAGAGAAATAACAATAAAATGTTTTACTTCTCTGAACTCAAAGAAAATGTGAAGTAGCAGTGGGCAGCAGCCAAGGCCCATTTCAGCAGGATGGCAGCTGCGTGTCTTGCCTCTACCTTAGCCATGATGGGAACTGAGAGAACATTTCTTATTCTACTGTATTTATATCCCAGTTTTTGTCATCTGGTATTAAATATTTCTCTGGCTGCTTAAGTCAGGTTACACCTGTCTCTCTTATTCTATGTAAGACTATCTGCTAAACTGAGGCCTACCAAAAGGCCCAGTTAAAACTACCACAGAATCTCAGTGCATCACATCTTCCTCTGCCAGCTATAAAACAAGTTTCAAATGTATGTAAGTCATCACCACATACTAATGGCTATAATTTATTTTTTTTTAACAGGGGGACAGAGAGCTTCATGGCCTGATCCGTGCTCAGTACAGGTACTTTCATTCTTAGGAGGCTTCCATTCCCTCCCCTTTGTTGGCACTCCAGCTGTGGAAGCAGAGATAATCAATCTTCTCAAGCAAGGTCGCTTATAGAACCAGATTCTCAGTGCCTGTACCGAATACTTGTCAGCCACAGAGGGAAAAAGACCTATAATCCAAATGTAAGGTCACATTTCATGTCAGTTTATTATGAAACACAATCCACTCTGTCTCAAGAAGTGGGATTAGAAAGTCTTGAAGTGGTTCTTGTACTGTTTCTTTTAATGACTGACAATATACAGAGATATCAGGAAAACAAGAACAGTATACTTTCTCCCCTCCTCTCGTCTTAGAGTGTCATTTATTGATTTTTCACTAAATTTCTTTAGTATAAAAGTAATGTAAGAAGTCCAGGCTGGAACTTTGAAACAAATCTGCCTGCATCCTTTTTTAAAGCATCCCAAGATTACTAAAGATTGCTGAAACCTTAAAAAGGCTCTTGGTTGAAGATAGATGTACTAGATCTTTCCAAAATACTGTGAGCAGCTCAAATGGATTAAAAAAAAGCTTTTATATATTTTA
>JAOXXN010000364.1:14662664-14688433 GCA_026770055.1 Myrmophylax atrothorax | reverse complement strand
ATAACAGAATAACTATATCAGTATTAAACTCTCAATTTTTTAAAAATAAAATTCTGCAAACTCACAATGATGCTCTTGCCCAAAAAGTCTTATTACTTTCTCTAAGAAAACCTATTAAAAGAAGGGGCAACTGTGCAAGTATCTCCAAAAAATACACAGGAATAACCTTCACATGGAAACTGGAGTTCTCACTAATGAGGACAGTCACTTCAGACTGCCTTCCATGAAGAGCAGGTCTTGCTTAAGTGTTGTCTTTCCCTTGTAAAGGGAATGGAGGAGTGGCCGTTACTGACTTCAACCTGAACGGTGTACCAGGCATCTGGTTTCTCACCATCCCTCCTGTTGGGAGGGAGTGGGGGAAATGCTGAAGAAGGTAAAACTCATGGGTTGAGACAAGGACAGTTTAGTCACTGAAATAGGTAAAATATAATAAAATACATAATGATAATAAAAAAGAGAAACAGGAATAGACCTGAAGAAAGACAAGTGATGCCCAATACAGTCACTCACCACCTGCTGACTGATGCCCAGCCCGTCCCCCAGGAGCAATCAGCCCTTCCCAACCAGATTACCCCAGTTTGTATACTGGGCATGTTGGTCTATGGTATGGAATATCCCTTTGTCTGGTTCAGTTCAGCCCACCTGGCTATCCTGCCCCTCAGCCTCTTGTGCACCTGCTCACTGGCAGGGCATGGGAGACGGAAAAGTCTTTGACTTTTGGTGAGCACTAATGAGCAACAACTAAAACATCACTAGGTCACTAGCATGATTCTCATACTGCATCCAAAACACAGCACTGTGACAGCTGCTAAGAACAAAGTGTACTTGGAGGTTCTGGTCAATGGCAGGTGAATATGGACCAGCAATGTACCCAGATGGGCAAGAAGGCCAATGGCATCCTGGCTGGTACCAGCAATAGTGTGGCCAGAAGGACCAGAAAAGTGGCACCAGTGAGGCCAGATCTTGAATCCTGTGTCCAGTTTTGGGCCTCTCAGGCGTTGAGGTGCTGGAGCATGTCCAGAGAAGGGCAATGGGGCTGTGGAAGGGTCTGGAGAACAAGTCCTATGGGGAACACCTGAGGGAGCTGGTGATGCTTAGCCTGGAGAAAAGGAGGCTCAGGGCAGACCTTGTCACTCTCTACAACTACCTGTAAGGAGGTTGCAGTCAGGTGGGAGTTGGCCTTTTCTCTCAGGTAACAACCAACACGGCAAGAAGAGATGGCCTCATGTTGGCTCCAAAGGAGGTTTCAATTGGTTATTAGAAAAGATTTCTTCACCTAAAGGGTTGTCAACACTGAAACAGGCTGCCCAGGCAAGTGGTTGAGTCACCATCCCTGGAGATATTTAAAAGACATTGTAGATGTGGCATTGAGTGACATGGTTTAGTGGTGGATTTGGTAGTTCTGGGTTTAGCGTTGATCTTAAATTACCCATAACACTTCATTAGCTGTTTAAAAATTTATACTGTTTTATGCTTTAAGCCTAAAGTTCAGAATCTTACATAGGAAAACATTAAAAGTAGTGTCTCAGATCTAACAAGAGTTATGGTAGACCCAGAGACCTGGATAAGTAAACTGTGTTTGTTTTTTACTGCTAAGGTCTACTAAGGCAGATATAAATACAGCAAGTGCTTTTTCATATTGCAGTTACTAGGTTCTTTTGCCCTCCCAGCAATACCATGTACAAGCAAAGACAACCTATGTAATTGTGAAGAAGAGATGGCATTGATCCATAAGATGTTTTCAATTTATGAAGGGACGAGTACAACAAAGGGCATTTAAAATCCTCATCCTACCAATATTTCATCACATTGTTATTGACAGCAGTATCAGTGACCTAAGAAGCCTCAGGAACAGAGAACAGAAAGGGTATCATGTGGCTAAGTACACTTTTTTATGCCAGGAGGTACAAGGAAAATGACAGGTAATATCAGATATCCAGGTTCACTTTTGTTTGCTTTAAATATGAGCCCTAACAACCTCATCCTGGTTTCAAGTTAACCTCATACAGGCACTGGAACTACTGGGCTGTATATTCAGCAATTACAAAGCAGAGCCTATGAGCTATTACCACAATAAATATTGATACTGTTATTCACACCGGCAGTACAGAATTGACACTAATCATTATAGCACTACTCCAAAATAAAGATACCTAAAGTAATCTAATGAACATAAGCAAGTATAATGAAATGCAAGGGATATAGGGTTCATTAATAAGGGTCTCATTCTCTTCTCATATATCCTGTTTACAAGGGTCTGGTTTCATCAGAAGTACTAGTATTTAAAATCTCCATTTTTTTTATTTTTTCTTAAGGAAGATCCAACCAGAAAGAACAAAACAACTGGAGATGCAATCTCCAGTGACCTGCTCTAGCAGACACTACGCTGAGCAGGGGAGCTGGACTTGCTGATCTCCAGCTGTCTCTCATCCTCAGTTATTGTGTGATCCTGTAGGACCATTGCAGACAAACACATTTGTAGCCATATAACTACAGTTAAAAAAAGCCTCAAATTTCTACCTTTAAGAATATTAGTTAACTAATAAACCTATGGAGATGGCTAAAACTCATTTGAACTGTTGAAATCTTCCAGCTGTGTCAGGCAAAGGGGATACTCAGGGACAGCACAGTTTAGAAGTTTCAAACTCCTTTCCCATCTGTAGTTCCAATTAAAAATTTTAGCCCAAGAGATCTTCCTTGGACTTGCTACTACCTCACAAAGATAATTAGACAATTTTATTTTTCCTATTTGTATCAAGCCTTATAGCTTTAAGGGCTTAAACTTGATTTCATGCTTTTTGCACCTTGCACAGTGATAAGAAGGAGGGCTGTTTCTTGGCCACATATCTCTTTACAAGAGGGATAAAATCCCCATCATATACTTAAATGCTTCAGGACCAAAAGGTAGGGGTTTTCCCACAGTATATGGAGATGCTTGGGGAATCTTTAGAATCCTCAGAGTCCACACAATTTTGCCAACTGCTCTCTCTAACTCAGACAGAATTTGTGTAGTCTTGAAGGAATAGAAAATTGCAGCTTCTTCTATATCCATTTTGTAATAAAAATCAATGACATTTTGTGATCTGAGACTTAGTGATGTCCAAGACTGCTCTGAATAAAGTTATATACATGCAGCTTGATCCAGCAAGTTCAGTAGGATCCTTCAAACTCAATTTATCCTGAACTTAGTGTATTTGTGTAGTAGAAAAAATCATCTCAGCTCCCAAACCTCCCCCTTGATTTTTTTTTTTTTTTTAAAAAAAGAACAGTGAATTACTGATGGATTTATTTGAAAGGCAGAATCTGAAAGGGCTATATCCAGCCTTAGGCTTTTTCCTATGTATCCCAGAAGCTTCCAAAGAATATAGATGATTCATGCAAATGTAAGTAGTCAATGAATAAAGCTAAAAATGAGATCAACAGTGTTGATGTGATACTCAGTATGAGCACAATCCTAACAAATATCAGAACTGACGTGGTCATGGCTGATGTCCTTCCATTGCCTGGTCAAAACTGATGGTTATCTTCAGCAGACCAGACCAGCCTCCAGAAGACATGCAAGACCAACACATCACACATAGTGGAATAACTGATTATAACTCTGAATTAATTTGCATGTCGATTTATAGGGGTAATGGAGGGTGAGTTAATGATGGTCAGAAGAGGATCAGGCACAGCAGCATCAGAAGGCTCAAACAAACAGCTTTGAACTTTATTTTTAGTTACAGCTTCACCTTTTGCCTACTCTTGTATTTAACATGTCATCACAGTATTGGCTAGTCACTTCAGCTAAGCATACATGGAAACTTCTGCCTACAAGGTATCCCACGTTCTACAGGAGGCTCTCTCCTCCTTAAGGGTGCACTCCAAACTGCTTTCCTGCAAGGATACACTCTGAACTGCTCCATATCAATCTCTTCATCATTACCTCAGACATTAGAGGGTCCACAGACCCGCTGTTAACCTCCACAATTCCCCCTCTGTGTAATTATACCACAAAAATGGTTGCAGCAGTCTGCAGGGCCCTTCTGCAGGGCCCTTTGCAGAAGGCCACCTGCGTGTGGTATTACCAGCAGTACAACTATCACAATCACCAAAATCCGCAATCCAGTCTTCACCAGAGATGAAAACCATCCAGTTATACCCTATCTGTGAAGCAATTTGTTTAGCTACCTTCATCCATCATTCACTCTTTTCACTCTCAATTATTTCACTTTTTTTTTCTTTTTTATTTTTTTTTGGTTATTTTTTTGTCAGATAAGTTCATGCAACACATGCCTTTAAAATCTTCACATTCATTACCTTGAGCCAGTAACAGAAACTTAATTGCTTCTCTATTTTGTAATGTAGCGTGCTTAACAGTATCTAATAACAGTATCAGTTAACGGTGCACTCAAAGCTATAGATGTAGCATTACTCTGTCTGCTTACCTAACATCCTAATTTTCTAACAAATTAACATTACTCTGTCTACTTAACTAACATCCTGACTTTTTAACAAATTATAAACATTCCTGTAGGCAATGCCACAGGTGCATTAAAGGACTTAGAAATCTTAACAGAAGCATAATTACACCAAGCAGTATTATTTCTATAAAATGGTTTATGTTGCATTCATATTCTGCATCCATAGGAACAGATTCTTGATGACTTCAACCTGTGGAGACAAAACCCAGAAACTTTTCTCTAAGTTATTAAATGCTCACAGTGCTATATATATTTTTTACAAGAGCCAAGTTAACAGAGGAATTGATTCAGAATGACACTTCTTGCAGGATTTCTTTCTTGCTTTTTGCCTTGCTCTGAGGGAGGCTGCAGGCTGTCTTCTCTGATTTCAGAGCTTCGGTCTTAGGGCTTGAAGTGGCTATATTTTGCTGTGCCAAAGACAGGACTCAGCTACTGTGTGTTGTATTTAGTGTAGCTGTTGGTTGCATCGATAAGCTTTGACTTAGTCCAAGGTTTATGACTACAATTCCCAGAGATGCTTTGCAAAAACAGAAGCATGTGACAGGAAGTTAGATGCATGCAGAGATCTTGGTGTAAGGGTGCCCCTCCTCTCTAGCAGGGAGTCAGTGCCATCTTGAAATACACAGCAAGATATTTCTCGTATTGACAAAGGTTGATAAATAAGCTGTAAATAAATTTCTGCAGCTTCTCAGAGAGAAAAACTGGAGCAAAACAGAGCCAAAACAGCAGTTTGTGGTAACTCAGAGCTTTTTGCAGGCTTAGAATGTAATAAATCTGTTTTATAGCGGCAATAAAAAGCTGTTCTCTCCTTCCACTCTCTCGCAAGTGGAATTTGTTTTCTTAAGCCAGGTGGTATTTGCTTATTGGGTCAGCCTGTTAGAGCTTTAAGTGCTAATTACTACAAGTTCAGCTATGACGGGCTGCTTGATTTATTTTTGTTGCCCAGAGAGCTGTTTTGAACTTAACTCCTTCTGCACTATCAAAAGCATTAAGAAAAGACAAATGAAGCTGATATTTCTTAGCTAGATAGAGAAAATTCTGTAGCAGCTGATTTTGCGGCCCAGAATTATGCTCTTGAGCATGCATCAGCATTTTTCTTTTGATTTACTTTGCTCTTTAATTTGTGACTCATTACTTTGCCTATCACTCTGTATCATAAACTTCTGTTTACTCTGCTGTGCTGACATATTCCTTAAAGGATTTCTTAGCAATCTTCACATCATTAACAATTTAGTGGCTTTTTTCCTAACCCCTTAATAGCTTCAAGGGACTTTCAAGTCTCTAAATTAAAAGCAGCTTATATAAAAGCACTTGTCTGTGCATTTTAACCATTCTTTTCCATTGATGCAGGAAGGGGTTTTGATTTTTAATTTTCACATTTTACAGATTTTAGGAATACAGTAGCTGTAGCAAAGGCAGATTTAGTGCGTTTATATTTCTAGTAGTTTAAGTTCAATGTCTTTCTATTGTTACCCCTGTCCCATATCAATAAGCTCAAATTCCTTTAGCTGTTTAGTCTCTCTTCAAGGCAGAAGGTTGAAGAATATCCAAAGGAGACATAAACACAGGACAGAGTGACCCAGAATTCAGAACAATGGAAGAACTCCAGAAGTCCAAGGAAGAGGAGGCTGATGAAGAGGAGGTCCCACCAACCCCTGACACAAATCCTGAGAGGGGGGAGAACTGGGGTGGGACTGGGGTGGGAAAAGGTTGAACTGAAGTTGTGTAAAGTAATGATTGGATAGATTATATTATAAAAGCCATGGAAATTAGAGTTTGCACACGCACATGTCAATGTATTCCTGGGTGAACATAGATCATTAAAGTCACTGCCTGTGTATCTAACCTCTTACAAAATTGGCTTGAAGTTTTTTTCACAGACTTTTCAGGCAACACCATGAAGATAAATACGAAGACCTCTTCTTTAGAGAGATACCCTCTTATTACGTCCCTCAGTGGCTCACCTGGGGTTACACAGGTGTCCTCTGTCTGGACTAATTACTTCTGCTTTTCCTGCATGACTTATCTGTGATAATATCACAGTGGAAACACTGCTTCACTGAGGCACTGCCATTTCCTGCATTTTTCCACAGCAGGCCTGTTAGGAATTTATCTCTGTCGTAAATCACGCAGGTTGTGGTCGGTTGGTCAGTTGGTTGGGGTCACCATTTGTAGGGGTAATGGGGGTGCGTTAATGATGGTCAGAAGAGGATCAGGCATAGCAAAGTCATAAGGCTTGAACAGAAGGCTTTCTTTTTAATTAAAGCTTCACCTTTTATCTATTCTTGCATTTAACATGTCATCACAGTATTGGCTAGTCACTTCAGCTAGGCATGCATGGAAACATTCTACTGGCTGCAAGGTATCCAACATTCTGCAGGTGTCTCTCTCCTCCTTAAGGGTGCACTCCAAACTGCTTTCCTCCAAGGATACACTCTGAACTGCTCCATATCAATCTCTTCATCATTACTTCAGACATCAGGGGGTCTGCAGACCTCCTGTTAACCCCACGTTGATTTACTATGATTGCATGAAGATAGAGACTAGCTCCTTATGGGACACACAAGTAGCCAGTAAAGTTACTTTATGTGCAACTGTCTGATATGAATGTAAAATTTCAGTACTATGTGAAGAAATTAGACACAAAATTACCTTTGCATTTTTTCCTAACTTTTCTCAATCTGAAGTCTCTTCTTGTTATGAACTGTTAGACAGAGAGGAAAAAACAAGCATTGTGATGGAGTGTAACAAATGTTGCTTCTGTATATTCCAAGTATTCCACTTCAGTATGCTTATGTGGTTTCGTCAAATATATTTTGCCATTATGTTCCAGGTCATCAAATTTGCAGGTGCGAAAGGCTGATGAAAGAAATTTATACTCCTGGTTGTCAGGTGTATCTGATTCTCCGTGGTTCTCTTCCTACACTCACCTCAGACACTCTTCACAAATGAGTAGTGACTTTTGGCTGTGATGCACATACCTGGCAATGGCACGAGGCAACCCCAAAAACTCAGGTTTTTTGACTACTTGACAGAGCATAAGATTAAAACTGTCATTGTGCAGTCTTGCTAATTATCCATAAATACGGAAAACAGTATCAGGATTTTTGTGGTGAACTAGCCTGGTTTACTTCAGAAAGAACCTGAGAAAATGTCGCCAAACTTGCTCATTCAACATCAGAAAGTATTACATCAGTCCTTAACAGCAGTTCTGCAGGGCTCCTACAGCAACTGCAGCTGCCAGATCTCTGCTGCAACATGTGAACCTCAGAAACAGCTCAAGTATGTCAATGCTACCAACACCCCAAGTCAGAGGATCCCTATCATGGCTGTCTTGCATCTGCTTTTCTGAAAGCTTTGTTCTTATGGTTTAAGAAACAATGCTCTGATTTCAAGTAGACTGTCGGAGCTGCACTCCCCAGCTATAGAAGTGAGATAGGAAGAAAACAAACATTTGAATTTATTTGGAATGAATTGGTTAGAAGAGCTGATGCACCAATTGCTGTAGTGCAAAACCAGCAAATACCAAAATAACCTAGACAAGGCAACACTATTACGTTTCAGATGTGAATGGGTGCACTCAAGTGAAGACTAGAGAATGAGCTTACCTTTCATGTACACTTTACCTTAGACACGTGGGCTTTGTGGCAAGAGTGGCAATTGAAACTTCTTCAGTCAATGAGACCTACAGGAAAGCAAGTTTGACAAGCTCTCTCAGAATTTCACTATTGCTCAGGAACACAACATAATTTCTAGAGCTGCACTTTAATCTGCATATAAAATTCATTACCTGTTACATATTACATGAAGTGCTGATTAAATATTTTTTTTCAGTTCTGTACATATGCACTGCAGAATATTTACAGACTCCTGAAAAGATGAGGCTTTTTAGTGATATAAAGACCGATTATCACTCAGCAGTCTGCAAGTGTTATATGAAGCCTACCCATGCTCACACAGTTCTTGAATTACTGTTTTCAGAAGTATTTACAGAACATAATGATAAAGTATATTTAATATTTGTTTGTACCTGCTTGCATTTTTTGTATTAAAAAACCAGCTCAAGTCTTCATAATCACACTGCTGTGACACATTCTAAGCCTTGCAAATTAGCCATTTAACTCAAGTGAATTACAGCAATAAGCTGCAATTAATTACATTAAGCTGTAAATAATTACATTAATATGTGATTCACATATTAAGCCAGTCTGAAACTGGTGCAACTGGAAGCTCTAGGCAAGCTTAGTAGGGTTGCACTCCTAGAAAGAACTTCATGTTTTTAAGGAGTCTTCACATCTTGATGTGATACAAACACTGCTCAGGAGATGGGGATGCCAAACAACCTGCAGATCTCAAGTCAGTACCTCGCAAGGTGACATCCCAGGTATCTACTGCATCTCCAACTTGCTATTCTCTGAAGTCTCAGTATGGTTTTTGTTGGAAGGCACCTGTAAAGGCCATGTAATCCAACCCTCCAAGCTCCCTGCAACAAGCAGGGACCTCTTAAATCCAACCAGGTTGCACAGAGCTTCAACCAACCTGACCGTGAGTGTTACGAGGAATAGGGCATCCACCAACTTTCTGGGCATTAGTATCGTCACTGTGTACTGGTTACTCTTTGCTGTTTTTCATGGTAAGTGAATAGTTTCTTGCATTGAAGAAGGAAAAATACATTTATGATGGGGGAAGAAAACGCTGATGGCATACTAAATCACAGTTCTTCAAAAACCTATGAAATGTAATATTAATGTAGACAACAAATGCTAGAAAGCTTTTGTGAGATGCAGATGACATGCTAAAAGAAAGAAAAATGAGAAAGAACTCTTCTTGCCATAGAAAGTAGTGGCACATTAAAGATCCTAATCAGACAGAAGTTCTGAGCCTGTCAAATTCTGTTTTAGTGAAACAGGAGACAGATCCTCTGTTCTTTTTTCCACCTCTTTTGACAGCAAAGATCATGATAATAATTACTGTTCGAAAATCTAGGTGGTGAGGCTCAATAGTTGAAGTTACCTCTCATCTAGTTCAAAACTTTGAAGCTGGTGCAAGAATTTTATAATATAACTCCCAGGAATTCTGCTTTAAGTTTTTGTTATGTTTTTATATAGAAGTATATCATTAATCCACATATTAATAAACACAATTTCAAGATATCTGCCAGGTATTAAAATTCAAGATAGCTTTCAGGTATTAAAAATGAAGGGATTGTTATTAAGGACACTCACAAGTAGAATGGACCATTTAATTTTAGACAACTTAAGAGAAAAATTTAGTCACATATAAATATCAATAAAATTAAAAGCAGAAGGCTTAAACATTGAAGGAATTCTGTATGCAAAGACTAAAAAAATATTTAACATGGGACAATATTAATACGTTTTTTCTACTTTGTGCCGTATGCAGCCTTTGGACACTAAAACATTGGTCATATTTGCAGTAATAGTTCCCATTTACATAGAAATTACAGTGTCACTCACAGTGTGCTATGGCTTTCTTATTGAAGAATGTATAATAAAACATAAAGAGAGATCATACTGCTGGGGATATGACAGAGAAAAGTAAATTTCATAGAGCATGTGCTGACTCCATTCTCTGTGATGTTGTCAGAAAAAGGACACTGCTGTCTGTGATGACTGTCTTCCGTATGTAAATAACACAAGAACCAAAGGATAATATATGATGTGTTCAAAAGTAGTTGAATAAGATAAATGTAAGGCACATGCATCCAGTTTTGAATATGGAATGTATTATTCTATCTCTACTATAAGCAAGTGTCAAGACAATGAAAAACAAGGTTCATGGATCCTGTTTTACAATGCCCAGAAGCAATAATGAAGCTCACAAAATTAATAGGAAGATTTTTCCCTGTGAAGGACAAAGAACATAGAAAGATAATCAGTCCTGACTGGCCATTCATCTGGAGACACATGAAATTAAAGCAAAAAACCCCAACATAAATGCATACAGTACTAACCACCAAGAAAAATAAAGAAGTCGTATCTTCTTAATTGTTTTCCTTAAAATGAATGGCAGATTCTTTCAGACTCCTCATAACAAATAACATGCCTCTCCAGTAGCTGACAATATATGAATTGTGTGGAGCCTACACCCCAGACAAAAAAGGGATGACTTTTATGACAAGTCTATTAGCTGCTGGCTTTATTCATTAGGATAAATTACAGAATAAATATGCTCGAAAAAATCTGAAAGGTAGATGACTATATCAGATAGATAATGACAATTTACGAAGACAGTGAAATACTTGGATATCTGTTCTATTTCAAATTGTCAGCAATCTCCTTAAAAACAAGAAAATTATTCTTACATCTAAAAACTGAACCATAATTACATTCTTTCCTGAGCTTGTTTCTCAAACTTAAAAAAAATCACAAATTTTCATATGAAAAAGCTTTACTGTACTTTAAAATGGTAACTGTAAATTAGAGTGAATATAGAATAAAGATCTGAAGAAGAGAAAAACAGATGTGGGGCAAAAGAATAAAGGACAAATTTAGTCTTGTTTTCAACTTCATTTTTGATTAAAACATTTGTTCTTCAGTTACCGTAATTATGAATTTTTTATGCCCTTAACTAAAAGTTATGCAACTAATAAAAGACAAGAGTGAACAGTACATTTTTGCCAGCTTCTTAATTTACATTTTCAGGTGTATTCATGAAATCTTCAGAATTTGACATGGAAGGACCAATTAAATCATGCAGTCATTTCCTCTACAGACAGCTATGAATAATTTCATGTATTTTCAGGTCCTGAAAATACAGTATTTACATGCAAATGATAAAATATATTTTAATGAGCCAGGTTCTTTTTCCTGTGCAATCTGATCATCACTGGTCAGACAAAGGCAGCTCTTTGTCACAACAGAAGGCTTCTAAGGGAAGATACTCTTCAGCTAAGATGACTCCATGTTGCTGGATCATGTAGTGTGTTTCAACAGTGTCCTGTTAAGCACTTCAGTATATCATAGGAAAAGGACACAAGGTAATTAAGATAAATCAGCATACCTGAAGCCCAGTGTGGCAACCAAGAGGTTAAATACTACTTTAGACATAAGACATGATGTCCCAGTGAACAGGATAAGTCAACCTTAAGTAAACTCTTCTGAGTCTTTCAGTTAGATGTTCTCTATCAGTTCAGCACAAGTCATTCTGCCATCAGTGAATGGGTCAAACTACCATTTGGTTGTAACTGTAACTGGGAAGTTTTGCCATTCATGAGTGATAAGATTGAGTTTGTCATTCAGAAAATGTCCCACAGGCTTGCCCTTTGTTGCAATGTGATTCTTCATGTGGAGTTATGATGTTATGGTCTATCTCTTGAACTTCAGTAGAAGCCCCAGTTAGGCATTACTATCTTCCAAGAAAACAACCAACCAACCACCACCAACAACAAACCTAATAGCTGCCTAAAAGCCATATTACATGGGATAAGATGTAATTTAAAGTCTTACTATAGCCCTACAGGTATTAAAATTGAGTCTCCCCCATGATTTTAAACAAGATTTTATTTTTAGGTATGACTTCATGTGACAATTTGAATGAGATGCCCAGACTATGGCTATTACTTCCCTCTTCTCTCTGACTGTTTTCATTGGGCGACAAGATGACTAGTCATATACTTGTTCTAAGGAACAAGTTCAGCAAAACTCTTACAGAACAGACACTGTGGGGTGCAGGATACACTCTAGATTGTTCTGGACCACTATCCAGGTGAAAGGCTTGGCAATGGGGAAGTTTCACTAACAGTGATGCGAATATTGAGACAGTATTGAATAGAACTGGAGATTTTATAACATCTTCATTATGATGAAAATAGTGATAAAAATATGATAGAAAAATACTTCTATGGCATTTATCTACCTGAATATAATTTTTCCCCATAAGTTGTAAATTTTTGGGCAGTGGTGACTTAGTGCTATGTGAAATTGCTGGTAATAAGATTCAAGCAGTTTACATATGTATTTTTTTTCTCCTACAGAGCTGTAACTGTAAGCCTACCAGGATTTTACAATGTCTTGTTGAGCTAAAGGTTTTTCGTAGTAATCGAATGGATATACATATAAATGGCTTAGCCTTTGAGGCAGTCTAATGCAAAGGGATAATATCTTACATATAAAGATATATGGTGTATGATCTATTAGCAATTTTCCTGAAGTAATCACTAGACTCCAAAGAAGTTCTGACAACTGTGTACTATTTAAAGTCACAGACTAAGAAGGAAGCAGCTAAACATGCCACATATGTAGTTGTCTATTAGCAACCACTTTATTTCCAGTTACACATAACAACTGTTCTAAATTTAAAATGCTGTCTTCATAAAACAGGTTTTTACAATGTATTCTTAATTTATTAGGTCATTTTCTAAACCCATGTAGTTTTCTTCTGCTATTCATTTATGTGGAGGAGAAAGGAGAACCTCATGGAAATAATGAAGCAAAATTGTTGATGATTGGAAGCTTTTTTGAAAAAGATTAACATATACATCCCCCTTAAAAACTTATCTTCATTTGCTGTTTTATGCTGAACTGCATACTCTGCAATTTTGTAGGGAAGTGATTAAGTCACCACTCCTGGTAGTGTTTAAATTCATGTCATTAGGGGCATGGTGTTCTTAGGTTAAGGGTTGGACTTGATGATATCAGAGGTCTTTTCCAACTTAATGATTCTGTGATTCTATGATAAACTACCTGAAGGAAGAGTTGGCTGTTTTAATACTTTACAGAAAGTCCTAAGATTTGGCAGGATCAAAGCTTGCTCTCCAGTGCCATTTATTCCTTTATGCACAATTTGCAATTTGTACACCTTCATCCCAGAAACCTGATTTATCATGCACCATGCAAGAGCACAGAAAGTCATGTAACAGTAGGGCAAACATTAGCCAAAATATGGATCTGAACAATCCCAGTGGTTGCCACCTGTGCACATCCCACAGAATCCTCATGGAACCACAAGAATGATGATTGTCTCCATCATTGTGTTTGTTTTATGCACCAACACATACTACCAAACATAGTAATGTCTCATCAGTTACGATAGCATTTCAGTGGCTCACAATCCTCTTTCCTCATGTAAGAAGACACAAAATGACCCTTAGAAGTTCCTTTCAAATTTTCAGTGTTCTTCATGGAGATAGTCTGTTACCAAAATAACCATTGCCATGATGATGATATCCTTTAAGCAACATTATTTGCTCCACAATTTTTCAGCCTAAAGAACTGTTTCTGATGTAGCAAGAGACACTTTATACAAAAAAATTGAAATCAAAGCCTTGTAACATATAATTGGAAGAATTGAAAATAACCCCACTAATCTCACAGCCTATGTGCAAGATGACTCTTCTTTTTCTGTCTTTGCTATTTTACAACAGTGGAATATAGAACAGATGGGCAAAATGAAGGGGGAAAAAAAAAGTAAAGTAAGTAGGTGAAACTGACAGTCCTCAAAATCTTTTGATTCAGCTAAAATAGGAAGGGAAAACTAAGGTATTGGTAGCATTTGGCTGTATTTCGTGGAATTACCACCTTACCATTATATTTTTCTATGTGCTTACTGGTGTGCTAATTTGGGAGTTACTCAGTTACTACAGGAGCTGCAGTTCAAATCAAAACTGAGCTGGCTCCAGCCTATCTGTAGCAGATGGAGGAATCAGCTATTTTTGGGGCAAGCATACAGTATTGATGTTTTCTAGTTTTCTGGTTTGTTTTGGGTTTTGTTGTTTGGTTTTTTTTGTTTTTTTTTTTTTAGTTACAAAGCAGTGATACAGAATGCATGTTTTATTCATGATACACTGAAGATGTGAATAAAGCTTGACTTCAGAGATTGAAATACTCACTGTTTGTGCAAAATGACTGTATGACAGTCTTGTATTTTGACTATGAAGCAACTTATCTCCTGGGGATTTCACTAACATCATCAACCATGATCAATGTCTCCTGTCTTTCTTTTGATACAGGAAAATTATTCAGTGTGTGTATGCTGTGGAGAAACATAAGGTAACCATTCCCATGAACAATCAAAAAAAGCTTGTGGCATAAGCTTGAATGTAGTTGTCTGTTACAGAGTACTTTACCTTGTTTTCAACAGGCACCCAGGAGAATTTAGTGAAAAATATGTAAATGAAAAACTAGATTCCCTAGAGATATGCCCGAGACAAAAATAATTGTATCCAAACTGTAACTAATGAACAAATGATTCAGTGAAATACATTCTGTATTTCCATTCACCACCATCTGTTATTGGCAAGTACTTTGTTCACAGCTACAAGGCTCAAGCAAGTGCATGAACACCAAATTAAGGGACAAAAGTGAATGTTGTGAATGCTAAAGGAAGAGGTATGGCTGCTTTTCACAGAAGCATGTGGATTTCCTCTTCAATGGCAAGCAGACAATCATCAGAAAGAGGGGAATGAGACAGTGGTGTGTAGAAGAAGAACCGCAAGACAAAGTTACCTTTTTTTTTTCAGACATGAAATGCCCCTTCATTGCAGGGAGCAGCACCCTGGGCTACATGACTAAGTCTTTTCCACTTGCTGTGTAGACTATCTATACCTTTTTGTTGAAATCCTGTTTATTTTCATGCAGTAAAATAAAATAGGAGCAATACTTAGCTACAACAAATGGTGTTGCTGTTTCAGTGGCTACCACCCTTTCCTTAGAGGTCCTTTCAACATGTTAAAATGAGACTGTACTCCTACATATAATTCCCTTTGGAGATATGTAGCTGAAAGTTCTTAAGTAGAGGATGGCAATAGATAAAAGAATGCTTAGTTGTGAACTTTAAAAGAGAGAGATGGTTTTTGTCAGTTTCATAGAATTTCACATCCTTCTTTCCATGAGGATATTAAAACTATTTTTACCAGTTAAGCAAAAGTGTGGAAAAAACTTCAAACACAGACTTGCTAAGTTACATGGAAAAAGAGAGAGGGAAAGGTGTGATTCATAACCCTGTGCTCAAAAACCTTTAGTTCTGCTGTGTAAACAGTGGCTATGGTTGCCTTAATACTAGAATCCATAAAGATGATTTACAAACATTACTTACTAAAGCAGGAAGGCTACATGGTTAAATGTAGTTTTCAAATAGTTCAATCCTTAGTGAGCTGGTAGGAAACCAGCCAGCTCTACCTACCACTATTAACATTTTATATGTTTCCTAACATTGTGGTGCCCATGTGTCCTGCCATTGTGGCACTGTGAGAAATCAGAGAAGTCCAGACAATAATACTTCACAGTGGAATTAAAGATTTTTTGATATTTCTGTCATTTAATTGGAAACTCCAAATAAGTATCAGCAAAATGATATTATTTAAAATATGACACTTCTTGTTAGAAGTCAAGAGTTTGAAAGATACAGCTTGAACCTGCCTGTCTAGGGTCAATAATTTAAATCCTATCTGCCACAGCCAACATTGCATTTATGAGCAGTTTAAAATACACACTAGTCAGTACTGATTAGTTAAAATTAGCATTTATTAGCTATAATATGAACTATACCCATTATGAATTTTATTTAGAGGATAATTTATTTTGAAAGTTTTTATTTTTTCTTAGAATGCCTGAAGTTCACCAGATCATATAATTTATATTGTCTAATACAGATCCAACTGTAAATGCCAGCTATATGTGCAACATTTGGAACTGAATCAGGAAATGCACCTATATTGATAGGAATTAAATACTTTACAACTCAGTTTGCCTTGTGTTTTCTTTACCAGAATCTGTCCTTTCTTTTCATGTTACATGTGAGTATTTAATAACAAATTACAGAACAAGATATGAGAGTTTAAGAATCCAGTTTCATAATCTGTTTAAAGATTTATATTCTTCCTGAGGAATCAGTTTTTTGGATTGGACTATGATTTAGATGATCCCTTCAATAGGACATTCAAATCAGGCTCAAATTGCAGTTGTCTTTTCATTCAGTTTAATAAAGTAGTGCTTCCATAACTACTACTTTCTACCATAATTTTCTGTGTGTGGAAACTGAGATTTAACTAGAATATTCAATCTGACTGCATACCCATCAATTTTTTTAGAATATCAACTATATTCCATCCATTTTCCAATAACTTCAGTGTTTTATGGGGGATTATCAAACCTCAATTTTTCCATTCACTAACATTTTGTAAAGCAATGCAAGGTCATACTGAAGGTCCATCTAGCTCAATATTTCATGTCTGACAGCAGGAAACATTTATTAAAAAGTAAGGAGGACAAGCACACAATGATATTGCTCCAGACTTGTTCTACGTGAGACTCAATTTTTTAGTTGTAGACTGCCCTCATGAAAGAAGGTCAGGTCTTATTTAGATATAAAAGGCAAGTTTTATTAGGCTCATATACACATTAATATTTTAAAAACTGAAAAACAAAACCATATGAGGATAAATTCAGTTCTATGGAAGAAAGCTGAGGATAGTCCAGGGTTGCAGCTGTACCACAGCTATTAGCTTAGCTTGGGGCTGGCAGGAAGTCACCTACTGCTCTGGTCTTCAGGGCAGCAGCCATAGAAAACATAGTTGATTTGGCTGCTGCTGACACTAACAACTTGTGGGCTGTCCTTACAAAGTGATTATAAAGAATCATGTCTACTTCCCTCTGAAGACAGCTCATGCCTGTAGCCTGAGCAAGGTTCCTGTCTGTATTGCAATGGGTAGCAAAATGGAAACAGCTCCAGTGACTATGTGAGAGAACTGGCAAACAGACCAGCTGCAAACTGCTCCTGCTGTACTAAGGAGGCAAGTACCTTGTCCTCTTGACAGTCACTACTCCCAGGAAAACAACCCTGCAAGCCAAATATCCCCATCCCCTCCTCCCTTCCACATTCCACCCCAGTTCCTTAGGGACGAATAGCAGGGAAGAGGGTTTGTTCTTATCTCTGCTGCTAAGAAGCCTGGGAAAAAGTTGCATAGAGAGTTTAGTGTTTACATAAGAGAGCTGGGGGCAGAATGATTCCTGTCTTGCTCCAGTTAGTAGTTACATGAAAGAGTTAGGACCAGTTTGTCAGAGAATTGCAGAGGTTGTCCAAGAGGTTTTGCACAAAGAGCAAGGAGCATCCATGAAAAGAGAGACCCCAAGGGTCACTCCTTCCTGAAACAACCCCCATAGGTGCTTGCTTCCAAGATTTCCAGCAGTAGAATCTTGGCCCTTCTTTTAGGAAAGCCACAGACAGTTTTAGTTTGTTGCAGTCCAGTCTGTTGAGATAGCGTTTGGATTTTAACACATTTTTACACAGCAGGAAATCTAGCAAATTCTGCTGGTTGCAACAACTTGATTCAGAATGAAGTTGATCTCTTTTATATTTCTTCTCTAAAGATATGCCATTCTGTTTTGTAAAACTCTATAGGTATAGTGGAGAGGGAGGAGAAATTAAAAAAAAAAAGAACTTGAGCTTTCACTTAATATGCAAATATTTGATCTATATTTTGTATTTTCACTTTTCATTTTATGAAAGCCAAAGAAGTGAGAAAGTGAAGCATTCAGTCTGAATCCCTGAATTTTTCCACAAACTAGTGTGACACTTGCAGCTAGGTATTTAGATAAATCAGCCTTAAAAAAGGCTAGCAAACTTTAATACATCATAGCATTTCTAAAGTATGTCACTCCAACAAGAGTTTACATTTCTTAGAGAACTTGCAACCCAACTTAAAAAGGCCTCAGCTTTATGGTCTTGCCCCAGATACATCTAATGGAATGAAACAGTGCAGGAATTCCTGCACTCTACCTAATAATACTGTTAACCCACTGTAGAGTAGGTCAATTAATATTCAAAGCTACAGCAGGTATTTAAAAGCCTTAAGATAATTCAGAAAAGAACAGGAGAAGTAATCTGCACATTAGGAGAAAAAATTGTAATCAGGAACCCATGGAAAGAATTTTTACAATTATCAACAAACTGAAACAGAAGGATCAGTTCTTCAGAGCAGATGAGGCAAGAGAAATTGGTGAAAACATATGCAGTTTTAAACTGCATATTTAAATGCCCAGAAATACAACAGCTCAAGAAAGTCTTCAGAAAACATTAAATACGTAGAACACTCTTGAAGACAGCACTCTGGCTACTTGACAAGTCTGTATGTCAGAGCAGGTTAAATGGAAGTGGTGGAGACAGCCTGGGGAGAAATAGGATTTTCCTAGAGAGGCACAGATGTTGGAAGGAATGCTTAACCAAAAATAGAGAGCAAATACTGCCAAGGTGGGATACATGAAGAATTCAATCTAATAGTGGAGAAACACAGGGAGAGGTCTACCTGGGATGAAAAGATTTGTCATTCACCTTGATCAAATAGAATTATTTCTGCAGGTCTGAAATTGCACCTACAGAAACTTCAATGATAGATTAACATACCCTGCCATGATATTGGCTACATTTGGATGATTTTGTTAGTAGTGCTCAGTTTTCACATGGTTGGAACAGGTTGTATCCACCCTGCTGACTCATGTTTTCAGTTACAAAAGTCATATATCTTTCAGAGAACACAAATTTAGACTCAATTCCTACTCCATAGATATCAGAATGTGGTAGGTGTGTTTCTTCTAATGGTTAGATGTGCACCCCCTCCCCAAACATCATACTGATATCTGTTTGCATGGAAAAAGGACAAATAAAAATAAGCAGGCTAAGTTCCTCAACAGCTGTTAGAATGGTGAGGATAACAACAGTGAACAGAGAATAAGTTTGGAAACATCAAATTAGGTGATGAATTTATTAAACTGAGCAGTACTCTGGTGACATATGGGTACAGCACTTCACAATTAAGGCATCTCTTGCTAGCCAGACCATTTTTAGCATTATTTTAAAGTCATGTATCTAGAAGGCTCTGCAAGTAATCTGCAGTGCTAAGAAGCCCTCTTAAAAGTGTGTGGTTTCTTGTTTATGACTTTTTTTTTTACCAGTTCAGCTGTAACAGTTCACTGTACCACAGCAGTAATCCAGCAAACATTTTGCAGGTGACAGGTCCAAAGGCATGAGGCATTTTAGCAATGAATTTTTTTCTGAAAATACTCACATTAAAGTGAACTCCTGTGTTATTAATACCCAAGAGTCTGAAATTGTGTTGCTATAAAATAGTAATGCAACCTTGGTACCAGGGGACAAACTCACTGATGGAAATGTAAATTCACTGTAACTTAAATGCAAGCCTCAATCTGCTGAGTCAAGTACTGGTGCTAAATTTTACATTAAAACTGTTCTGATTGAAAGTATCTGCCTATTTCACAGATGGCAATTTAATATTATCCACGTGAATGGAATTTTAATCAGGGACACACAGGAAAGGGGATATGTATCACTGGATTGCTGTATACAAATCTGAACTTATCCCTAGCTATTTAGTACATAAATGCACTGAAATAAATTAAAGGACTTGATGATAAAGAGAATTCAAGGAACAGAAGCCACAAGAACTGGAGTATTAAAAGACAGAAACAAACCCAAATGAAACAACCCCAAATACAACAAACCAAAACAAACCTGAAAAACCACCCTGAGTTTTAAATAGTACATTAAGTAACCTAGCCAGAAATATAAAGCTGTGCTAGTGAGTGCTTTACACTGCACATAGCTATTTGTACTGTCATTTGATATAAACTGGTGTAAGAAGCCCTGAGTTTGACTGCTTTCTTCCACCAAGAAAATCTCACGAGACCACTTTAAAGAACAAAGCACAAATTTACTCAGGCAACTCCTGGACTTTATTTCCAGTTTCATCCCTCCTCTCTGTTTCTCCCTTTACTTGCAACAAAACCAGAAACCAAACCTAAAATTTTTATTACATGGTTACTTCGCATATTTCCTGAACCCAGCCAAACAATCCCTGATAGTACCTCCACATTTTTCCACGTGCCCTCTATATGCAAATTCTGTACAGGACACTGTGAGATAAAGAAAACAGGACAGATTCACAAGAAAAGAAAGATTGCAGTTACTGAAATAATCCTTCACAGCCATGCAGGACTCACTGGGACACACAAGGACGCAAATTGCAGAGATTAGAGACTTTTGCAAAAGTACATTTTTCTTTGCTGCCTTCCCCCATCAACTTTTGTTATTCTCATTCCACAGCAAAATCTTTGTCAAGTATTTTAAGCCATGGATTGTAGGCCAGCTGAAATTTTAACATTTGTTGTTCAATCATTGATTATTTGAGACAGTTAGCAGATCACCTTAGCCACATGGTATTTTTATTTTGAATTAATTGACTAGTGTAAGAAACTTTTTTACTTTTTATAAAAATGTACTGTTGTTTTTATAAAAATGTACTGTTGTTTAACAGTCATGCATGCAAAAAAAAGGGGGTTGTACATTTTCATAGAGGAGTGTTTCCATTTTTGATCTCCACAAACCTGAGTCCAGGAGCTCCCCATTTTAAAACCCCAGTGTAAATAATTCCCCCCTTCATTGATAATTTAGTTTAAGTCTGTTATTCAATTATTTCATTGTTTTTCTTTACCCTGTGCTGTGCAAAATCACCATGTTTATCCTTGGTCTTTTCCACATCATTTATGACTTCTTGGAGCTCTATAATAAAGATAGTAAATGATCAAAGATAACAAAAAGATGGTGAAGAGAATGTATGTGAAGAATGAACTAAAGCAGAGTAGCCAAGAATGAGTCATGTTCAGTCAGACTAATGTTCTGCATTTTTGTTTCGGATGAAGTAAAAGTAATGCACTTTAAAATACAAAACACAAACAACTACAAAATTTCCTTGTAAAGACATGATTTGAACACCACTGTGTAATGCAAGTAATAATGTGAAGTCTATTTAAAACACTGGGGCTCACTTAATGACATATTCTGATTCTCTATTGCTTCAACTCAATATTAAATTTTTCTCACAGATTTTCACAATGATGAGAAAAGACCATATACAGAATTACACTTCAAAATTTGTACACTGATTTCTTCCATTTAGGAGCTGTGTTACTATGCTGGTTTAAAGGTAAACCACTGGGAAAAACGAACCCAACTCAAGAAAGATTATGAGTCAGAGTTACAATTTAATAAAAAGATCACAATAAATACAATGATACAGAGAAAATTTGGTTTTAACCCACAAAAGAACAGATGTATAACCCAGAACCTGGGGCAGAAGCAAAATGGTGTTCATCAGCCCCTGTGGTGAGCACCACGTGGTCCCCCTAAGTACAAAGTAAAAGGACTGTTGGTGAGGATGATGGTTGCAGACTTGTCGAGAGCACCAGTCACAGTCCTGCTGAGGTTCCAGTCCTCCTCTGGATCCAACAAGTGGTACCAGCAGTCCCAAACCCCAAAGATTATACATGCTCAGGTTCAGATGGGAATGCCCAGTACCTCCCCCAGGCTTGGAGTTTCACAATGGGTGATTTAACTCTGTAAGCCATGGGATATTTCTGGAATCTTTGATGGTCTAGGTCGTTTGCAACTGCCTATTATGCTAGTCCCTAATGGCCCATTAGCAGGCATGACTCTTCAGGCTGGGTGTGAAGGTCCCAATGCCTCCCCAGACGGGAGTTATCACAGCTGAGTCACTGGTGTGAAGGCAGAAACATTCTGTGCCTCACAGGCTTCTTTAACACTCAGCTTGTAGCCTGAGGTGTTAGGTGTGCCCTGGGCAGTTGATGCAAATGGTCCATTATTAACAGCTCATCAGAAAAGAGATAGAGGGTGCAGAATACACAGTTTTGACTATATCCACATATTGATAAACTGGTCCTGGCCACTGTAACTAGAACAGTTACACAGTTACAAAGTACCAATAAGATAAAAAAGGTCATCAGAAACAGTCTTTTCAAAATCACAAAAGTCTAGACTTGAAGGCATATCTGGAGATCATCTGGTTCAAACTTCTGCTGAAGGCAGAGTTTTATGTTAGATTTTTTGAGGGCTCTGATAACCCAGGTCTCGACTCTTACAGATTTCACCACTTCTTTGTGTTGTCTACTTCAGTATTTAATTGTTTTCAAAGGAAAAAAAAATCTTATGTCCAGACACAATTTCCCTGTTGCCTCTTGTCCTGTCATTATATATGCTTGTGAAGAGAGTACCTCCATCTTCTCTATCACTACTTTGTAGGTACTGGAAAATTACAGTTGGGGTAGAAACTCAGTGGCATTTCACTAGACCCTCTCCAGTTGTTCAGTGTGCCTATTTAGCTGGAGGGGTCCAAAGCTGAACACAATTTTCTAGGTGTGTGGGGTGATAGCCCTGGTAAGGTCTTGGTCAGTCAAGGGAAATGCTTCAGCCCCTCCCCTGTCCCGGTGCAATGCTCCCAGAGCCATTGTCAGAGGCCAAAGACATCCCAGTAGCTTTCCGAAAGTGCTAAAGCCAGACTGATAAGATTAACAAAAGATGAAGTGTTGTGGAGATGACAGGGCCTTCCTTCGCGGTATCATCTACAAATACAAAGGGAGCCCTTCAGGCCTATGCTGTCTATCACCCCAAACCAATTATGGACTAGAGCCACCCAAGCTACCTAAAAAAAAAAAAATATAAAAAGAGATTGGGCATGAGCAAAAACTGGGGAGAAATGCCATCGTCTCTGTGGGGTAGCTGAGAGCAGCTGCCTTGTCTCCTCCCACCTCTTCGGACAATGTAGGGATGAGAAACCATGTGTTCTCTATACTTTATATTTTATATCTTATACTTTACTCTCCTACAAAGCTTATTACTTTATACATTCTATCTTATATCTTATGCTTCTACTCCTACTTTACATCTACTTTTAGCTTTAATCTATAAGAACCTTATTTACTAACCAGGTTTTGCTACTTTAATACTAATGACAATAACTTGCCTTACACTTCACAACTTACTAAGTATATACCTTACTTTATATGAGTTGTGTTTCTTTACAGTGTGTAGTTCCTTTTCAACATGTGTGTTAATGGTAAACAGCTCTATTCTTTCCTTTTACTTTGTGTTACAGAGAAGGTGATGTGCAAGTCATTTTGTTGCTCTGTGTTACCGAGGAGGGGTCTAGATTTGTGGTTTTGGTTTTTGTGTTTCTGGTTAGTAGTTTTCTGTTGCTAGTTTCTGTCTGTCATTGGAGTGGGATACACTGCTGTATTGAAACTTAAGTTTAGTATGCTTGTCGCTGTAGAATGTGTTTTGTGCTGTTTTCTTTTGGAGTCTTTTGTCATCAATTAAATACAATCTTGCAGCTAAACATTATCACCAGCAATGTAAACCCCACAATAACTGTCACATTCTCGTATTAATAAATGTTGTTTCAGAAGCTGTTGTGGAGAAAGTTCTTTTTCTTGTGGTCTCATAGCAGAGGTCAGAGATCCTTCCAACCTTTGTGCTGCCCATAATTTGACAGGTAGTGTTTGGTCCTTAAGGCTCTGACCTTCTGGAGGTGCTTATACCTATTACATTCCTATTAACAAAGGTGGGACTAGAAATCCTTGCATTTCTGCCCTTTCACATGGCAAGGTGGATGGGGTTCAAGAAGTGTCGGATAGAGGGGGATCATCACATCACTCCATCTCCTGGCTATGCCCCTGCTACTGAAGCACTGGATGGTGGCCCAGAGTGTCTCCTGTGCAGGTTTCTCTCCCCCAGGGTCCCAGGGACTTTTCTGCAGAGCTGCTGTTCAGGCAGGCAGTGCCCAGCCTGGGTTGCTTCTCAGAATTATTCCATCCAAGTATATGACTTCATATTTGTCTTTCTTAAGCCTTATGGAAGTCCTAAGGTTAAACTCTGTGGTGTTAGTCTTAATAGAAGACTAAATTAATTTTGGAGATGGGTACACCCACTACTGGCTTCAGAGAAATGAAGGTTGAGATTATAGTAAAAGTGCTTGCCGGTTCCCCAAGTATGACAGAATTCTTTTTCCTGTCCTTCATGATCGGTCTGCCAGGTCAGAGCAGGCTATGTACATTTCCATGCCTGTGGCTGAGCACTTCTGAGCTTATTGAAACCTAGGATCTCATAACAGAAACCATGGATCTTTTTAAGGCATACAGACATATGTGGTAGACTTCAAGCTTTCACCCACAATGGAAAGCTAAAAAGGATTTTCTGTGAGAACAAGAAACCCTGTAGATTAACAAAAAAGAAAACTTTTTTGTTTTGTTTTGGTTTATAATTGTAAGCATAGAATAAGAGATCTGCCCTCTACACAATCTAAGAATGGACCACCACTATAGTAAGTCTCCTTTTTCCATCCTCTCCCTTGCAGAACAGCTTTCAGCATGACTGATGAAACAAAATGATGAGCATCACTGGGGGGAACAGCTGCCCCTTCCTCCCCCTTTCTTTTGCCCTCCCCTGCCCTCCTCCCCTGCCAACTGAGCTTGAGATTGATTCCTTCAATCAGAGAAGCTACTGACTTATCAGTGTATAAATATATTAGCAGGTTTCAGTTTTCCCTTTGAAAGGCATAAGGAAGTTGTTTCCACAGTGTAGGTATGTGAAGGAATTAGTTGCTGTAGGACATCATGGATGCTGAAACTGTGGAAGAGAAGTCTAGAAAGTACACAGACACTAAGCCTCTTTCTTGAAATATTTTTATTTCAGTGCTTGGAGACAAGGCAATTAAAAATAATCCTTGTTCTTTCATTCTGCTCTAGCAATATTCATTTGTCCACTGTCAGAGATAAGGTTCAGAGCTGAATGGTTGCTTTTACTGACAATTAGTGGCCTCCTCTATGTTTTTATAGTTTCATCATGTTGATACAAAATTGAAACAAGCAAACTGCATCTTACAAAGGTGTTCATACTTCCTGTAGTTATATCCAAAAGTCCAGGGGCAAATAGGGATTTCCTTCTTTATTCAAACAGGATCCAAACCCTACAAATGGAGGCCACATCAAGAGAAAGCCTCCATGTTTGTTCACTAAATCTAATAAAGTATCCAAATACAGGTTGAATTCAAATGTGTATATCAATTTTCTATTTCAGGACTTGGAAACAATATATGTGGCTCTTTAATATGCATTTTTGTTCAGTTTACTTCAGAAATGGCTTGCAGTAGAAACACATCAATTTTATTGCTATTAAGTACATTTTTTTCACTCTGACATGCTAACCCTTGCAATTTTTAGGGGAGGAGGAAATAGTCAGACAAGAAATCTGTTTCTCTTCCACCCCTCAGACTGTTAGCTCAGTCGGTAGAGCATGAGACTCTTAATCTCATGGTCGTGAGTTCGAGCCCCATGTTGGGCGCCAAATTATGTCTTAGTTTCGAGGGGAAGAACCAAAATGTTTACCCACAAACGGGGGAGGAGAATTCCTCCACAATAATCACGCCACCCTTTATCAAATTTAAGAAAGGGAACTTTAATCAGAAAATGGATATAAGAA
>JAOXXN010000364.1:14629555-14649762 GCA_026770055.1 Myrmophylax atrothorax | reverse complement strand
AAGAAAAGAAAAGAAAAGAAAAGAAAAGAAAAGAAAAGAAAAGAAAAGAAAAGAAAAGAAAAGAAAAAAGAAAAGAAGCCAGTGACTGTACCTGGCTAACAGTGCTTGAATTGTAATGGAAGATTTCAATGGTAATGAGCAAATTAATCTTAATGACAAAATATCCAGTGAATAAAGATAACCTACAGCTGGCCTAGACATCTTAGAGCAACAGCAAACTGATGATGCTGTCACACAGTCTCCTTTTTATTGCATGTGGTTCTGTGTTAACAGAAAATAAAGAGTATGTGACATATTGCTAAGTGAAAGACCAATTTTATTAGCAAAAAAAAAATTATGCAAGGAAAAGTATCAATATAAGTATTTACATAGAGGGTTTTTTAGCTCTATATAGGTGAACATAAACAGAAAATACATAGATATATTTCTAAATATATATAGGCATTTATATATAAAGTAGATATCAGTAGATATGTGGTAGAAATATACACAACTGGATATACTGGTTATCTGTTTTTCCATATAGATAGCTGTATAACTATATCAAGATATAACTATATAAACATAGATATGTATTATATGGATATAATTATACACTTGTGTCTTGGGTTGAGCTGGCAAAATGGCAACTGCCCAATACAGAGTGTCAGCCTCCCTCCCCTCACCAAAAAAGGGAGGAAAAAAAACCTCTGGAAACTCAAAATTAGGTTTATACTTAAACTAATTATATATATTTATACAGAAAAGAGAAAATTAAAAGAAAATACAATATAACACACACACAAGTTATGTATAACAACAATTTTCTGCTTCTCAACGAAAACAGATTTCATAACTCTAGATTCATAAAACACTCTAAAAGACACCCAGCAAGGCAAAAGAGAGAGCATAACAATAAAATGTTTCTACTTCTCTGAACTAAAACAAAATGAGATGTAGCAGTGGCAGGAGCAAGGCCTAGGGCAGCAGGACAGTGGAAGCGTGTCCTGCCTCCACTGCAAACATGATGGCAACTGGGAGAAAAATCCAACTCCACAGTATTTATATCTCAGGTTTGCGTCATCTGGTATGAAGTATTTCTTTGGTTGCTTAAATCAGGTGACATCTGTCTCTGCTAATCTATGTAGATTCCCTGAGCCTGCTAATCTGAGGCCTAGCTAAAACTAAAGCCAAAACTACCACCACTTGTCTATGTAAAATATTTAAATATCTATACCTATACATAGAGAGAGGAATGTATCGCTCTCTATAAAATATATAGATATAACATAGATTTAGAAAGATGTATCTGTATCTCAGATAAATAATTTTTATTTCAGAAAAAAGGCTTTGGTGAGAGGTGGGACATATCAAAACACCTATATAGTGAAAATGCTGATGTTTTTGATGGATATTCATCTAGTGATAACTGTTCCACCCAGCTGAATAAAAAATAAGTCTAAGGTATCTGGTAAGTCAGAGGACTCTTTTAGCAATGGAGTTCAGATATAGGCCAACCCAGCCACCACTGAAAGGATTAAGGGATACAATTTTTTACTTCAGTACTAGAAAACAGGTAGAACTTCTCAGTATTACAAGTAACCTGTTATGTCAGCCTGGAATCTCAGCCTCCTGCTCACTATGTGAGATTCACTGTGAACTTACAGAGCAACTAAAATCCTTTGTTTTAAAGGATATTGTGTTAGTTTTGACCTTTGCAAAATGCCAAGTATTCACCTAGTTAACAGCAGCTCCCCCCTTTCCCGGAAGGGTAAGGAAAGGAAAAAAACCTCACAAAACTGTAATTTACAATAAAGCAGATAATATTTACATAGAAAAGATGAAATAAAAACAGAAAAGAAAAAGAAAAACAATATACAAACACACACACGAGTAAAGCTAACAGAAAAATATCTACTTTCCGACAAAAGCAGCAATGAGGGATCTCTGAATCTCCCACCTCAAGGCAGCAACATCTGTCCTCAAGGACTTCCACCATAATAAGAGCCAGAGCAACTTCTCTTCTTTCTTTTATATCTGGTTTGGTGTCACATGGTATGAAATATCTCTTCGGTTAGTTACAGTCAGCTGATAGCCTGTGTCCCTTTCTATGTCTACCAATACAGACACATATGGCCTACTATGAAAAACTAGTTTGGCCTAATGAAACCTATCACAACCTTCACCCCTTATTTCTGACCATATCATGTCAAACCTATATCCATATCCATCTATCTCCTGCACTTGCAAAGTTCTTGTTTATCAGGGCCATCTTCCAGGCCTCCAGATCTTGGGCTTTATTCTCTCAGGATGGATAATCTGACCATGAGAAACAATCAATTGTTGTGCACCAACACCAGCTTTGCTCAGGTCTTCTTTGCCTGGTGATTCATTTCCAGCAACACACAACTCAGAACACAAGTTATTTTTTCCCCAAGGTTAAATGTCCTTGAGGAACACTTTGGTTCTCCTCTCTTTTCTCATTACCCACTAAGTGCATCCTGGTCCTTGAGCAAAGACAACCCCAAGAATAGCTTTGCTTTAGCTCAAGGCAGGATTAACCCAAACTGCTTTACCTACCATATCTCTCAAATGAATTACGGGGACTTTGTCTCCATCACAGTGTGAAGGTGCTCTGATTGGGCAGGGCCAGCTTGGTTGATGTAGCGTCTAGTGTTAGCTAGGCATGTAGTTTTTGCTAGGTGTTGATCCCAATTCTTGAAATTGTCCCCACCCAATGCCTTCAGAGTGGTTTTCAACAGGCAATTACACCGTTCAACCTCCCCAGAATCTGCTGCATAGTATGGTATGTGATACACCCATTCAATGCCATGCTCCTTTGCCCAGGTGGTAACTAAAACTGTTCTTATAATGGGTCCCATTGTCTAACTCAATGCGCTGTGGAGTGCTGTGCTGCCATAGAACCTGTTTTCAAAGGCCCAGGATGGTGTTTCAGGCAGTGGTATGAGGCACTGGATATGTCTCCAGCCATCCTATGGTTGCTTCCACCATAGTAAGCACGTAATGCTTACCTTGACAGGTTTGTGGCAATGTGATATGATCAACTTGCTAAGCCTCCCCTTATTTATACTTATCTCAACATCCACCATACCACATGGGCATCACTCTCTTTGCTTGTTTAATTGCAGCACATTTCACGGTCCTGGATAATCTGGGGAATAATGTCCATGGTTAAGTCCAGCTTCAGTCTCATGCCCACCTATGGGTGGCATCTCTGCCATGATGGCCTGAGGCATCATGGGCCCATTGAGCTAAGAATAGCTCTCCCTTTTGCTGCCAGTCCAGATCTACCTGTGACACCTTAATGCGTGCAGCTCAGTCTGCCTGTTTGTTGTTGTGATGTTCTTCATTAGTTCAGTTTTTGAGTACATGAGCATCTACATGATCAATATTTACAGTTTCTCTACACGGGGGGCAATATCTTGCCATATATCAGCAGCTCAGATGAGTTTTCCTCTACACCTCCAGTTAGTTTTCTTCCATTGGTCCAGCCATCCCCACAGGGCACTTTCAGTTCTTTCCCACTATGTGGCAGGAACCATCAGTGAAGACGGAATAAAGGGTTTCTCCTTTGGGTAACTGATTATTATGGTGGGGCTTCCTCAGCCCGATCCACCTGTTCTCCTTCCTCTTCACAGAATCATAGAATCAGTTGGGTTGGAAGAGACCTCTGAGTTCATCAAGTCCAACCCTTGATCCAACCCCACTTTGATTACTAGATCATGGCACTAAGTGCCATGACGAGTCTCATCTTAAAAACCTCCAGGGATGGTAAGTCCACCACCTCCCTGGGCAGGTCATTCCAATGCCTGACCACTCTTTCTGTAAATAATTTTTTTCTGATATCCAGCCTAAACCTCCCCTGGCAGAGTTTAAGCCCATGCCCTCTTGTTCTATTGTTGGTTGCCTGAGAGAAGAGACCGACCCCCACCTGGCTACAACATCCCTTCAGGTAGTTGTAGAGAGTGATAAGGTGTCACCTGAACCTCCTCTTCTCCAGGCTAAACAACCCCAGCTCCCTCAGTCTCTCCTCATAGGTCTTGTGGTCAAGGCCCTTCACCAGCCTCGTTGCTCTTCTCTGGATCCACTCCAGCACCTCAATATCTTTCCTGAACTGAGGGGCCCAGAACTGGACACCATACTCAAGGTGTGGCCTCACCAGCACTGAGTACAGGGGAAGGATCACTTCCCTCATCCTGCTGGCCACGCTATTTATGATACAGGCCAGGATGCCATTGGCCTTCTTGGCCACCTGGGCACATTGGTGGCTCATGTTCAGCTTCCCATCAATCCAAACTCCCAGGTCCCTTTCTGCCTGACTGCTCTCCAGCCACTCTGTCCCCAGCCTGTAGTGCTGCATGGGGTTGTTGTGGCCAAAGTGCAGGACCCTACACTTGGTCTTATTGAACTTCATCCCATTGGAATCTCCCCAATTCTCTAGCCTATCAAGGTCCCTCTGCAGAGCCCTCCTGCATTCCAGCAGGTTGACACTCCCTCCCAAATTGGTGTCATCTCCAAACTTGCTAATGATGGACTCAATCATCAATAAAGGTGTTGAACAAAGCTGGGCCCAACACTCATCCTTGGGGGACACCAACAGTGAATGGCTGCCAGCTGAACACAGACCCGTTCACCAGCACTCTCTGGGCCCTGCCATCCATTCAGCTCTTAACCCAGCAGAGAGTGCTCCTGTCCAAGCCATGGGTTGCCATCTTTTCCAGCAGTATGCTGGGGGAGACAGTGTAAAAGGCTTTGCTGAGGTCCAGATAGACACATCCACAGCCTTCCTCTCACTCACCAGGCAGGTCACCTGATCATAAAAAGAGACCAGGTTGGTCAAACAGGACCTGCCTGTCCTAAATCTGTGATGGCTGGGTTCGAGCCCTTGCCCACTCTGTAGGTGCTGCGTGATTGCACCCAGGATGATCTGCTCCATAACCTTACCAGGCACCAAGGTCAGGCTGACAGGTCTCTCATTGCCCGGGTCCTTCTTGCAGCCCTTTTTGCAGATTGGCGTGACATTTGCCAGCCTCCAATCATCTGGGACCTCCCGAGAGAGCCAGGACTATTGGTAGATAATGGAGAGTGGCTTGGCAAGCTCTTCCACCATCTCCCTCATCACCCTGGGATGGATCCCATCTGGTCCCATTGACTTCTGAGGATCCAAGTGTTTCAGTAAGTCATTAATTGTATCCTTCTTCAATTTAGGGGGGTTATTGATTTCACCTGTCTTGTTGGTGAAAACTGAGGCAAAGTAGGTGTTAAGAACCTCAGTCTTCTCCTTGTCCAGATTAACTATGCTCCCCCTCAAGTCCAGCAAAGAATGGAGGTTTTGCTTGCCTTTCATCTGCCAGACTGAAGTTTTCCTCTTCAGCCCAATTTGTTATGATTTCAAGGATCACAGGATGTCTTCGTGTCCTAGTTCAGCAGGTGGGGCCAGTTTATCACTGTGAGGGTGATCAAAGCTGTGTATTCTACACCCTCTATTCATTTGACAAGAACTGTCAACAATGGACCATTTGCAGCAGCTGCCCAGGGCACACCTGACCCCTCAGGCTGTGAGCTGGATGTAAAAGACACCTGTGAGATAAGAGCTGTGATAACTCCCTTCCAGGAAGCAGTTAGCACCTTCACGCCCAGGCTGAGGGGTCATGTCTGCTAATGGGCCATCAACAATTCCAAAAATACCCCATGACTCACAGAGTCAGATCAGTCATTGTCGAACTACCCACCCTGGGGAAGGTACTGGGCATTCCCACCTGGACCTGAGGGTATATAATCTTGGGGTTTGAAGACCTCTGGAACCACTCCTTAGATCCAGAGAAGGACCAGAACGTCCACAGGACTGTGACCACCACTCTGCACCAGACTGCAACCATCATCTGTACCAACAGGTTTTTTACTTCCTTTTCCTTTGGACTCAGGAGGAACCATGTGGGTCTCAACACAGGGGCTAACAAACCCCTTTGTGTTTGTGCCCCAGGGTGCTGGGTTATACTTCTGAGTTTTGTGGGTTAAAAAGCAATTTCTCTTTGTGCCATTGTATTTATTGTAATATTGTTATTAAATTGTAACTCTGACTTATAAACCCTCTTGACCGGAGTTCATTTCTCCTGCTGGTTTACCTTTAAACCAGCACACTTGGTTTTCCAAGTTGAGCATGCTGTGTAATTAGAGCAATCCACTTACTCCATGTAGTGTCAGTGGCATGGTGTGTGGAGGGCACCTTTCCCTTAAACATCCAGTTCAACAATGGTAGTCGGCATGCCAGGAAAAGCTGTGCTTCTATGCCAATCACCTCTGAGGCTGCTTGTAACTCTACATAAGCTGCTAAGACCTCTTTCTCTGTGTGGGTGTAGTTGGCTTCAGATCCCCTGTAACTTTGGCTCCAGGATCCAAATGGTTGGCCTTGGGCCTCATCAGGCACCTTTTGTCAGAGGCTCCAGAAGGGACCATTATCCATCGCTGCAGAATAAAGTACATTTTTCTCATCTGGTCCTGTCCTGATTGGTCCAAGGGCCACAGCATATGTAATCTCTTGCTTGATCTGTTTAAAACTTGCTGTTGTTCAGGGCCCCAGTGGAAATCATTCTTCTTACAAGTCACTAAGTAGAATGGGCTCACAATTTGGCTGTATTCTGGAATATACATTCTCCAGAAACCTATGGCACCCAAGAAAGCTTTTGTTTCCTTGCAGGTTGTTGGAGCCATTACTATGATCTTGTTGATGACTTCTATTGGGATCTGATGACGTCCATCTTGCCACTTCACCCCCAGGAAATGGATTTCTTAGGCAGCTCCCTTGACCTTACTCTTTTTGATGGCAAAACTGGCTTTGAGGAGAATCTGGATAATTTTCCTTCATTTTTCCAAAACTTCCTCTGCTGTGTCCCCCCACACAATGATGTCAACAATATATTTTAGGTGTTCTGAAGCTACACCCTTCTCTAATGTAGCCTGAATTAGTTCATGGCAAACGGTAGGACTATGTTTCCACCCCTGGGGCAGTCGGTTCCACGTGTACTGCACATGCCTCCACGTAAAAGCAAATTTATATATATATAAAATAAAATATATATAATTTTCTAGTTATTTTCCTCAACTTCGACCCTCACTAGTTGAAAAGGTTAAAGGCTAGTAGGGCACTATAATATGAGTTACCTACCAATAAAGTTCATGGGTTGCAGCAGGAAATAGCTCTTTCCAAAAAAAAAAGAAAAAAAAAAGAAAATGCAACAGCAAGAGAACTTCAGGGAGGCTACTTAAACACCCAGTGTTCATGAATCCAGGTAGCTTTCCACAAGGAAGACCAAGAATCTGTTTTACAGGAAGTATCAATCTCTGTTTCCAGTTGTATTTACTGAGCTCAAAACCCACCACATGGCTTTGGGACCTGAAAGGGTTGACCAGGCTCCAGCAACCAGGATGATGAAACAGCATGCTAGGGAAAGTGGCTGTCACCACACAGAAGAAAGTAGCTATGGTGTCTCCTGCAAGGACCAGAGGCTTGAATTACAGGGAGTATTCTGCCTGCACAGCACTAAAATCTGAGGTTTGCAGGATGCCAAGTAAGTTTGCGACCTGTTATGCTGCAGCGGGCAGAGCTTCACTTTCAGTACACAAGTAGTAAGAAATTCTTCTCTGTTGTTTTCTATCCTGGAGGGTCCCTCCACTCCATTGCCTCTGAATACTGGCTGTTTGCTCCCTGCAGTCTCCCACAAATATGTGCTAAGCTCCCTTAGCAAGATTAGCTGCTCACCACAGAAGAACAGCCACTCTTTTGCACATTTCTTTTGGGAAGACTTCAATTTACTTTATGACTCAACATCCATAAACCTCACCTAAAAAATAAAAATAAAGTACTATTCTTCTTGAATAACAGAAAGAGAAAAAAACCCCCACCAAAGTAGGCTTTACAACGTTAGCTGCCTGCCTGTGCATATATTAGCCATGAAGAAAAGTACAAGCAGTGAGTGGGCAGAGGACAGAGCTGTTGGGCAAACATGTAATTCTTTTATCAAACCCTAAATTTTTATGTACCTAAGTTCTTAAATAGCTTTCACTTAAGCCAAATACAGTCAAATTACCAACTTCTTGAGTCTTTCAAGACTTGAAGACTTTCTGAAATGGTTATTGCAATCAAGGCAGTCACAGACATAAAGTAACACCTCACTACTCCTTATTCACCATCTATGAGCTGATATCCTGTCAGAGATGCTCTGCAAATGTTACTTGCTCGTTTCAATATAACACTTAAAAAGAAAATCCTATCAATGCAAACAAAAAAGCAAATCCTGTTGACATCACAAACAAGTGGAATACCAAAAGCCTTAGAAGCACAGGAGGCTGAGATTTTTATAAGCAGAGGAATACTTACATAAGTACTTAGAAGCAGCCCCGGTCCGTGCAAGACCCTTACTGTGGGCTAGAACCTTAGCCTGAGCATAAATAGAACATGCTTTGTCAAAAGAAATCTGCAATTTAAGTTGTATTTTTATCTAAGCATGGGTCCAGTTTGTCACACACTGTGCCACACCTAAAAAATCCACTGTGCGGGCTCAAAGGACACACCCACGTGGGGAGGGCCCTTCCCAAATCTTTGTTTGTGAAGCCCAGCCATGATAAGCATCCTGGATCAATCCCCATTCTCCCAGAGGCTGTGCTGCCATCTTCAGAAGCTAAAGTTTGGAGAGATTTAAGACTTACTTTAATGTATTCAGTAATCCTGCTCTAGGAATTTGACATTATCATGATAAGTGTTCTATAGAAATTGGTGAATAACTAAAAATACAAAGTATTTCACATTACTCCTCTGAAAGAGACATAATTTGTCCTGGACATCCCAAGACTTGTTCTGTATTTAATATATTGAGTTTCTCTGAGTATCACAGTTAAATTATCTGTTCTGTATGATAAAAGAACTGAATGGCTACCATCCATAATCAGAACAAAATTAAGAAGGGCACAGAAAACAAAAGAAACCCAGAACAAAGCTACTTTGGAAAACAAAAATCTCTAGCTTCATAATAAAAAGCTCCCGATAATAAAATGTCAGATAATAAAATGGAGCATCATATTTTATTACAGATACAATCAGCAAGGAAAATAATTATATAAGAAAGAAACAAGACAGAAACATTTATTTGCTTGTTTTGTACATGCATATTCTGTAAAGACCAGGGTTAGCAAAATAAGAGAATAAGACCTTTCTCAGTAGAAAATAATGTCTCCAGGTACATGATATGCATAAGAAAAACCAGATGGCACTGTAAATTGTCACTTAGAGTTAGATGTCCTAATTATGCCTATGTGTATGGTTTATATTTTAAGTTTGTGAGTAAAGTCAGAGCATTATGCCCATCCTTCAAATTGTGTATATTAAGACAGTCTTTCCAGGACCAAATTATTTCCACTGAAAACATTTCTCTACCAGGATGCATATATGAAGTTTGAACAGGGCATAGTTTATGAACTTCTATTTGCCAATCAAAGAAAATTTCTGGGATTGCCATGCCGTACCACCTTGATGCTCAGTCACATAAAACAAATAAAACCCCCCACAACAGCAAATCCACAAAAGGAACATTCTCACTAAATACAGAAACACTTTAATAATAATAAATAGTTTTTCAGAGCTTTACAGTGTAATCCTTCCACCTCTCCCTCTCATCAAATAGAACAGGAAGTATAAGTGGGAATCTTTAGAGAATGGCCTCAAGAATAAAGAATGCCTTCTATACAAAGAAAGACCAGGGCTCTTAGTTTTGTAAGATACCTAGAAGGACAATGATAAAACCCCATATTATCATGAAGAACTACAAGGCATCAAACTGATTAGCTAGGAAATAAAAACACCATGAAAGAGTCTACTTCATACATATTTTTTGTCATGAAATCAGTTAATAATACATCGTTAGTACAACAGACTCAATCCTAGGTCATCATACTTGCTGCAAAATGTTCACATTTGTGTTTGCATAGTCTACATAGCTATTGCAATTTCACTGAAGAGAACAACTCATCTTCTTGCAAAACCGAATTGTAATAGAAATAATAGAATGGAACTATGTCAAAAACCCTTGATTCATCCTTTGGAATTTTTTACTTAGGAGTGAGATATACAAATAATAGTTTGTGAAAATATTTTTTAATATAATTTTTGCCAGCATAAGAAAAAATCTATCAATCTAGAGATCTTTAAATTTATGCTCTTTTATCTTAAAAAGTGATTAAATATATTTTTATGAAACAGCAAAAAATATAACAGGAAAATACATGTACAAATGCTAAATCAAATAAAAGAAAGACATATAGATTAATTTTTAAATAAAAGTACAAACAATATTTAAAGGCATAGCAAACAAATACAATTCTAGAAACAAAGTAAGGGATAAATGCATCCTAACAAAAATTAGAGGTGTAATATTATAGTTCATGCAATACCTCCATGGCACTATTAATAGGGGCTCATGGGAAATTCTTGTAATTAGCTTTCTCTGTCAAATTGTTAAATTGAAAGAAAGGGTTTGCAACTGTTGTAAGACAACTATTTGACATTGGGAAGCACTAGATTTATGGACTAATAAGATGAAAATCTCTTGGTTTTTTCCTTCTATTTGAGTAGCCTATTAAAATGTATAACTATATATAAATACATCTGGAAAACACTAAATCCATTTTATCAAGCTAAACATGCCTCAAATAGAATAAATATGATAGGCAATAGACCAAACCAAATAATTTCTCAAGCCACATAACTCCTAGGAATAATTTGTTTTGATCCTAGATGACAAATGAAAAGTGACCTTTAGATCAATATAAAGCCTCTTTATGTGAGGTAGTATGAATGAAGTGTTTTCATTGACAAGTATTAGAAGTAAAGAATTATTTAGAACAAGCCAAAGACTTAGCTTACCAGAATTCAGAACAAAAAAATACTACATTTTTTCCCAGGTCAGTTAAAAGGTGAGAATAATGCTTCTATACTCACAAAGAGCAACTCCCATTTTGAAACAGGAACTTCAAAGCTGATCAGCTGGCCTGCAAGTCTGCCACCCATCCTATTGTGGATATTTCTTCTAATCATGTAAAGATTCTCATAACTGGAGCACTATGTAGAGAACTAGTCTGAATTGATTACGGATTGCATGTCAAGAGCATAATATTTGCAGCCTGAATATTACAAAAGTATAGCAAGAAATGACATTTAATGTTCGTAGACTCAGAGGAGGCTACCTTAGTCTTTCTATTATTAATTTCAAGTATTTCCTCGGGATCAGAATATTTCTTTTCAACAGCCTCAAAGCACAATACGTGAGTAACCAGAAGTATCATGGATGTAATGATCTCTTTTCTTGATGTCTTGGTTATCACTTGGTTTCGTCAAAAGTACAGTAAAGTCAACTACTTCTCAGCTAGGTGCTGTTTTCTATATATACATAAAACCCTTCCAGTGGTATTAGTTCTTATGATGAGTATTATCATAAAGCATATGAGGTATATAAGAAGCAGGAGGTATTAAGAAACGTTAAATGCTGGTGGCAGTGTAAGGAAAAGATATTTTCACCAAGTATTTTTCTCAGCTCTTATCTCTGACCTCTTGCAGGCTGAAAGAGGACTGAGCACACTGTTTAGGGAATTAAGAGATAAAACCTGACTTTCAGACGTCTTAAACCCAAGACCATATTTGCAAACATCTATTCTTAAAGGCAAAAAAGCTTCAGTGGAATTTCACAGCATTCAGCACATGCAAACGTGAAGCAAGCATTACTGAGATGTACTCTGACAAGTGATAGAATATGGCCTCAAATCAACTTTGTAGGACAACTCCAGTAAACTGCAGTGGTCTTCTCTGAATATCCTGCAAAATCAAGTGTGACAGAAAACAACTGAGAAGGGAGCTTAAGAAAGCCATTACATGATCTGATTTGACTGTTTAAAATGGGGAAAAGTTCAATTCAGATAATTCTGCTGGTTTTGTTGTTACAAATGTTTGCTGCTTCTACAGTGATCAAAACAAGAATGAGAAAAACCAACAAGGCGAACCTGAGGAAAATATGTTGGGTGGAAAAAATGGCTTGAAACTAGATCTGAGTTTTCTAAATTTAAAATACTATTTAGATTGACTGCAGTGAGGTACAATGTTACAAGCCAGTATCATATATATCAAAAGACATAGGTTAATGTTTCTATACTGAAAAGTGTGAAGTTTAGTACTCATTTTTGGTGCAATTTCCAGTTGCAAATGATATTTGTATTAAAGAAGCCCAATTTCAACAGATAAATTTCTTCCCACAAGTTTATGTGTATTGAGATTATCCACATAGCTGTGGAGAAAAACACTGTGCAAGGTGTTTGGGAAAAAAACCCAACGAAACAAACCAGTTGCTTTTACTGAATAAAAATAAATTCACTGACAACCTGCTAGAAAGTGTGTTTTGAATCAGGGATTTAAAGTTTGCTAGACTGAAACACTACCTAACATTTTTCAAGGTATATGAAGCAGAGAATGTCAGACTGATGAAAAATGTCAAGGTGAACATTGATTTGAAGATCAGAAGAATTTAAAAATTCAAACTCCTAACTTAGGTTATGAGAGTTGTGGTTAGCAAGTCTCTAGAAAACAGAGGTCAATATTTCTAGTCAAGAATTGAGTATGAGTAGTGCATTGAGAATCACAATATTATTGATTATTCAACCATTCCATGTAAAGTCTCAGGTTAGGGAGAATCTGAGCCTATTATTTTTACAGCAGTGCTAAATCATTTATCTTTTCTTGTAATCTAGCTTTTTATCATTTCGCTGTATTGAACCACTGACTAGAGGCTATGTCATAATCAAGATTCTCCAAAGCACCAGAGGTTGATTAATGCTGGACTAGATTTGATTAACTGTAGAACTGCTTCAAAGCCCCAAGTGTCTTATGATGTGTTGCACTTACAGAGCTATGATACATAACATGAAACTAGGAACCAAGACACATTGAAAATCATTAGTACCAAGTACTGTAGACTATTTACCTTTGGAAAACATTGTGAAATAAAATCCGATTTTACTCTATAAGCTAATATTGATCCACAACAGATCTGCAAGCTTCATAATCATGCTACTTATGCTACATAATTTCATTTATATAGCTTTAGTGTATAAGTTCCCATTTCATACACCACCTTCTTAATGAAATTTTTGGAGAAAGTTTGGTTTAACTGGAAGCATGGATGCTCCTCATCAAGTATTTTATTATGAAAAAAAACCCAAAATACTAGGAAAAGAGTATGTTTTCATCTTATGAATTGCTGACAGCCATAATTCTAAATTATTCCTTTTTAAAGTATTTAATCTCAGAATGAAAATTAAACACTTCATTCGGCATATTTGGAGGGTTTATTTTAAAGTATTGTGTTCAGGACTGGTGAACAAAATTTCATAGGTGTCAAATTAATTTGAGTTCCCATATCTTTTCTGTCCTGTTAGGCAAGTATTCATCAGGGCTCAGGCTGAGTCTTTAGAGCTGATCCAACTGCTTTAACTTCTGAGAATTCTATCACATGGAAATGGACTTGCCCTTTTATGGAAAAAAAGAAACGTTCCCTCAACTCACAACATACTTCCTTGCAGATGGCATGGCAGAAAGGCTGTACTTGAGTGAACAAATACCTCCAAGAATCAGAGGACTTCCTGACCACAGCTCCATGAAAACTAGCATTTAATTCCCTTTTGAAAATCTTTCTACCCAAAATTAACATAAATTACAGTCTGCTGACCTTGTCTAGTCTGTAGGTGATCAGAGACACATAGTCAGTTGACTGAGAATATACTCATCCAGAGATATGTTGTACTAAATTCTCAACTAAAAAAAAAAAAAGAACAACAACAACAAAAAAACAAAACAGAAAAAAACCCCTTACAATTATTAATAAAAATTATTAATAAAACTTGAGTGGGCAAAGATTATGCATTCTAGGGTCTTGTTCTAGAGTCACCAACCTGCACTTTAGCAGTATAGCATCCTTAAGATCATTCTGTAATTTTAAAAGCAAACTAACAAAAAACCCATACCACGGTGACATCTGTCAACTTCAGTGAACACAGCCAGACTGACCTGGATCTTCAAAGCTTAGGCAATTGCTTCTGTCTGTAACTGACACCTTACAAAGCACACTCACCGATGGTTTCAGTATCAGCTCTACCAAACCCTTCCTTTGCATTTCAGTCACATTTTGCATTCTGATCACATCCAGCATGCCTCATGCCCCATGTTTTTAAGGTCACAGCCCAGATGGACCTGCTGCCTACAGAGGCAGCAAGTGTCAAAAGCTCATACCCCATCAGCAAGTTTGGGATGTTGTCAGACAGAGAATATCCAGCACTTCATAGAAAAGAAGTTATAGCTGGCAGCCATTGCTGCTGAAGGAAACACAGCTTTTACTCTTTCCTTCTTATCTTTGTGTTCTGTATCAGACACCACAAGTAATAAACCCCATCTTGATTTGCAGAACACAGATCTTGAAGCATTGCATTTTCCAGTAGCACTTCTCAACTTTGTAAAAGCCATATCAAGTGGGTTACTAATCTACATAATCTATACCAATATTTTACAAGTCTGCAATTCACTGATCTTCAAGAGAGAATTTGCAGGATAGTCTTGCCCAACTTGGCTGTCCATTCTCACCTTAAGCCTAATTGTTGATTGCTGCTTCATCTTTGCCACCTTTACAGCACAGAACTCTCACTAGCAGAGAGTTAGCATTATCAGAAGAGGGTCCCACTGTGATTCAGAACTCCTAGTCCCTTTAGGACACAAGTTAAAAATGTGTGAAGCATTTCTGTTCAATCAAAGAACAGAATAACATTATAACAGTGTTACAATGACATCTGCTCCTGTTTATTAAAATAACTCCCTAAGCAATATCTATCAAATAAAACTAAGCTTATTTTTGCTACAGCAGTCACGCTCTTAAACTCATGCTTTGATTCCTCTTTTGCAATTCATTTTCTCACAGACTAAGATTCTTGGCTATGTTTCCCCATACAATCCATGCTGGGATTTGCAGAGGAATCAACCTGTTCTATTCTTCTCAGCTAATCATGAAGTGTATTTCTGGGCCTAATTTAACAATTTCTCTCTTGTTAAAACTTCATCAGGAAAACAACTTCCCTAACAACTGTAGAATACACCTTATTTTGGCTGGCAGATGTGGTATTAATCACTAATTTACATTAGAAAATTGCCTCGTGGATAATTTAAGAGATTAAACTAATAAACTGAAAAAATCCGTGGAAGAACATGTGTGCCTTTGTGTTATGTCAGAGTTGCTACCTAGAGAAATTAATTTGCTTATGAGCAATAGCTATGATTAAAAGCTCTTGGACCTTTCTGCATCAAAGTAAATTTTCCTAACACATAAAATCTGCTAGAGTAATTGGAAACTATGCAGGTGACACACTAAAAGAGCAGCTGGGTTCTTAGGGAACAAGATGCTGCTTCAGTCAGTGCAGTAAAAGCAGCAGTATTTTAGCTTTATTTTATCAGTATCTTTACTACCATGGGCAGGAGACTAGAGAACCTTTCAGGGTTACATGTTCCAGAAAAAAAGAACAGTGTTTTCTCAGAGAGAACCCCAAAGATCTCATTACATTAACTGAACCAGTTAGAACTAACTTGATTTTCCCCATCCTGCCCCAAATCTCCCATTTAACAATGCTTGTTGTAACTAACCAAACAAGGTCTTTACCTCCTTAAAAACAAACCCACCTTCTATCTGTCTCAAATGGACTCAGGCAGGTCCCACTCCCCCAGAGCTATTCTCCAGTCCCAAGATACAATTCAACCTCTCACAAGCATTTATTCATTCTGAGTGCAAGAATAAACAGTTGCAGAAGATAATTCACTGCATTTCTCTGCTGGGTTTTCCCCATCTGTTTTTGTGCAATGCGTAGTATAGGCAGTAAGAGTGTCAGTTCCTTCCAGAAGCATCAGATTTACTCTCAGTGCACACTACAAGGGTCCTCTGTGAGTATGCAGATGACAAGGTTTTGAACTTAAATGCTAGTTTGCAGGAGAAGGCAACAAGCTAGCAGTGTTGCCTTTATTGTAGTTTTCACATATTTGGGCAGATCTTAAAGATGTGGTTTCATGTGTAGCCAACTAACTTAACTTTGAGTTAATTTATTCATCCCACATCACACTAATGCATTTATTTCTTCAAAATACTTGGCTCTTGAGAAATTTTCAGCACAAAAAGAATGAAATATAAAAAATTTCAGTATGCAATTTTGCTTTGATTTTCATCTGTGCATTCTTGCATCTGGAAATGTAAGCTCTAGGCAACTGGTGCATCCCTTTCAAGTTTTCTCTTGTTTAAGCTCTGTTTGCCTGAATGACAGAGTTCTTGGATCTTACGAGACCCAGTTTTGGAGGCTAAGCACACATTTCATCTTCTTATTTTAAGACAAGCCTATGCCATGAAATGAAGCTGTAATCATAGTGGATCAGTACTTTCATTATTGTAGCTGTAGAAGTTAAAGGACCATAGGGCTTTTAGAAAGACATGGCATCTTATATTTCACTTTTAAGATTTGCAGCAAAGTACAAATTTAAATCCTAATTTAAAGCTAAGTAATTCCACTGGGGGGCTTCAAACACAAGAAAGTTCGGATCTATGTTGTTCCTAGAAATTTTCAACGAACTAGCACTTTGTTGAAATCTTTGCTAAAAAAAAAAACAAACCACAGAAGAAAACCAAAAAACCCCACAAACCCCAACCCAAAATGTGATTAAAAAGTAATTAGGTTCTATTCTAGAGTTCAGCAAGTCTAAATTATAACTAGTCATTCCATTCAAACAAAATCTATAAAAGATACCTCTTTAAGAAAAATAAAATTTAGATTTTAAAACTGGATGTATGTTCAACTGACTTAATGCTATAATACTTTTTGGTTTTGAAATCTGCAAAGACTACTGGCTTTTTTTTTTTTTAAGATACATATTTAACTCACTGAGGTCATTCATCTGCCTTCTAAGTGTTGAATGTTTTTATTCTTCCTGAACAGCACTTATTTCCTACTTTCCCTGAGGTGACTCTTTTCCATACATTCAGATGGGGAATTGCATACACAGCTGTACCCCACACAACTTTATATTATTAGTATCTTTTCATTACAACTGGTATGAGCTGCCATGAGTTTCACACCAATTTACCAGAACACACTAAAAATAACATTCTCAGCACCCAGCAATCTGAAATGTTGAGTTGCCTTCATTTCTCTAAATTCCTTTATATAGTATTCAGAACAGTCACTCTTTTTAACTTGGGCCTCAATTTCGCACCTAAATCCCCTTTGCCCAGGAACATGCCATCATCCTACAATACACTCTGAGGACGTTCCTTATCATATGTTAACTTACCAAACACATTATTGCTAGGAATAAAATAAATACAATATCAACCTGCAATGAAAGTAAAAATTTAAGAAATAATATTTCTCTATTTTTAGCTGTAGTTATATAACTCTCATTAGTTTTAACTCCATGAGACAAAGGAATCTCTATATGGTGATGCAGATATCCCTTCCAACAAAAATTTCATAAAACTAGTTCACTTCAAAAGTAATTGCGCACCATTCCCCACTTATCATTCTTCTTTTGTCTTTCTGCTATTCTCTGTAGGCATGTGTAAAACTATATATTATTATTCAAGACTCTAGCTTATTGTAAGTCATATAGGTCCCTGAAACTATTTTAAAGTTATTTACAACGATGTCAGAGCTGTTTTTCATAGACAGTATCTGACTTTTCTTCTTCCTGAAATCCAAGTCACCACAGGTTGCATTGACTGGAGAAGCAGGGAAAAGGAGAAATTGCTCTGCTGATTAAACATTGTACCATGAGAACCATTTATCTGCATGGTAGCAAAAGAATAATTTCTCTTGCTTTCCATGAGATATGAATGGACTTCCCTGAAACTACTTTAAAAAGCCTCTTGTCATAGTGTGAGAGGGAGAGATATGCAAAATCTCTGCCAACTTTCGGTGCTCAGTTTGATGCTGTTGCTCATTTGAAAACATCATCAAAAAGAAGTTGCAGTAAAAAATGTGTTTTGCCAGAAGCCATGGAACAGTCAGTTACTTTAAACCACTGAATCCAGAAACAAATATAACACAATTATTAGTTCCTTCTCTTGCCCGTAGTGTTCTTGAGCCTTTTTTAGCAACACCCTCGGTGATGCTCATCCAGAAGTATCCTTCAAACACAGCTCATATGCTAAAAAAGTGAAAAGGAGATTTTTCTTATGATTTTTTTGATGACATTTAAGTAATCTGAAGAGCTTCTAAACTCCGGCATTATAGCAAGAATTGTCTACATCCACATGTTCACTTCAGACACAAAGGAATGTTCTACCTTTTTTTCTTTCCTTACTGTTTTCAAAGCTTTTTACTCCAGACCTCACATGAATAAAACATCCTCTCTCTCAGTTTTTATGTGCTGCTTAGAAGTTATCTATTACAGGAATCCAATAGGTTGATTTTATTTATACAGTATTTCCATAGTAGCTGATTTCAGGAACTTACTGTTCCTTACCTACTGTTCATCTCTTTAAAGTCATTTTCCATTAAAAAATTATGATGAGAACATCAAACTCTAATAAGAATTTTAATTGTGCTTTTCATGGATTTTTGAGTTTACAGTTTAGAGAGAGTTTGTACTTTAAATTGGTCAGCAGCTTGATGTAGTCTTAGACACAACTCTGAAGCACTCCAGAAAAAAGGAAAAAGGAAAACCAACAGAGGCTATGCTATCAGTTCCATGGAAGCTGTGGGACTCCACCACAGTTCATCCTGTAGATCGTATGAACTAAGCATAGGATTATATGATAACTAGTTATCATAATTTTATCTTAAGTGCTTTTTATTCACATGCTAACAGGTTTATATTATAATTTATTATCTTTGTAGAGATGTAATATTGCAGTTTCACAATAGAGCAACAGCTGTTAAACTGTACTGGGGTACTTCCAACTGTGTCACTTACTTCACTCAACATGGTAACAAGGCCTATAAATCTTTTTAAAAATGTCTTTAGAAATAACTGGATTCAGAGGGACGCTTTAATGTGGATTATGAGTAACCACCATGGAAAACAAACTGCCATTCATTACCACCTTGATATAAAAATCCAAAAAGCTAACATTATGAACAAGCAGAGAGAGATGCAAATTCTACTTTTTTTCCCCCACTATGTTGGGAAATCACACGAATGTCAGTTTACCTCAGTGTCAAAGGTCTGAAGGTTTAAAGTTAGCATTCCCTTAAGGGACCCCCCCCAAAAAAAAAAAACCCAACAACAAAAGTCCTGCTCCAACCATACCAGTTTCATCTAACTCTGAATGTTTATCTCCATGTACCAAAACAAAGTATTTACATGTTGGAAGAACTTCTATACTTTTGTTACCTTTATCTACACAGCAGGGATACAGTGTAATCTACTTACTCAGACTCCCCAACTCTACAGTCCAGGGGAAAGGTACCTCCAGAGAGCAATTCTATCTGCTTTGGAATGTGAACCATAACAGATCACTAAGAGAACCTTGACAAACCAGAGGTCCACTTTAAGGATAAAGAGAAGAAAAATTCAATGTAATGAGAAGAAAATGAGGAGGATTTGAGATGATGCCAAAGATCAAGGTTCTGCTTTGCAGGTCCTCTCTTAGGAAAGTGAGCTGTAGCAGAGATTTCACTGGCATATTGATTTGTTAAACTATACAGACACCTGGCAAGTATAACTCCATGAATAATCATGAATACGGTCATTTGCAAGTACAACATGAGATCCATGTAGAGAATAAGTTTTTCCAGGTCAATCCTTTCAAGACAGCCTTGTACAACCTGCTCTAAGTAGAAATGAACCACCCTCAAGCCAGTCAGGGAACAGCAGTTGATGTGATGCCACATTAGAGAAAATAACTTGGGAGAAGGCATAAGTTAGAAGGTAAAATGGGCCAAGGAGAAGTTGAACTAAGGGTGTTTGACTCACAGCCTTACTGACCTACATCCCAACTACAGCAAAGCATGAAGCTCTGGAGGAACAAAAAATCTCAACCAAACACGTGAAAAAAACCCTGACCAGAGAAGGGCTGATTCAAGACATCTTGAATGTGAGGACTCTATAAGGAGTATTTCAGCATCTGCTATTACTTCTCTAGAAAGAT
>JAOXXN010000364.1:14575918-14593327 GCA_026770055.1 Myrmophylax atrothorax | reverse complement strand
GCTGGGAGCCGGCGCGGTTCGTGCTTGGACCGCCACAGGCTCGGCCGAGCCCGGCGCTCTCCAGAGTGCTGTACCCGGGACGGCCCCGTAGGCCCCGCGTCGGCCGGGGTGCCGCCCGCAGACCCTAAGGAAGGATGGAGGGCTTTATGGCTCTTCATCCTCCCGTCCCGGTCTGTCCTCGCCGCGGGGCCGCGGTCCGTCGGGCACGGCTCTGCCCCAGGAGGTGAGATCTCGCCGGAGAGTGACACAGCTGCATCAGCATCAATAAAATGTCTGGGTGTCTGCACACGCCTGCCCTTCTTGAGCACCCAGCGTAAACACTTGTTCCAGGGGTTGCATTAAGGAAGCGCATCTTGATCAGAGTTACAGTAAAATAAGTTTATCCAGGTGATATGTGGGAAACTGTTTTTATAGGGACTCAGGTAAATGTGATGCCAAATTAGCATTGCTTTCACAGTAAACTGCATGGATGCAGGATGGGAATATTCATACAGAAAGAAGCACAAATAAATTTTAAAAAGTTATATTCCCTTTAGAATTACATTTTAAGTGTAGGATTGTTTCTCTGCATTCTTTATGTCAGCTGTCTCTAAGCCGTTGTAAATGTAACACTCTCTATATTTGCTGAGGAACTATCAGTGTCGTTAAGCGTCTTTAATCAACAGCTTGAATTGAACAACCTGTGTCTGTAGGATAAGTGAATTGCACTGGAGACCGTTTTTAATAAAGGAAAATCCAGAAGGTTCAATAGTTACAGGGATCCTCCAAGAAAAACTGGGTTAAATGGAACATTCTTCCTGTTGGAACAGAAGGCAATACTTCCAAAGTCTAAGTTTATGCGGGACTATTTGAAGTGAGGTGTTACGCAGCAAGCAGTGCTAGCACCTTGCAGTCGAACCCGACAGCAGTACAACTACAGCAGTGGAGGAGCATGGCAGTACTCCGTTATGACTTGAAATGATGCTTCAAATCCTGGCTTGTTCTCCTGGTTCCCAGAAGGCAGTAAGTTGTACTTGTTCATTACCTGGAATACCTTTTACCCTCTTGCATGCCAGCTCAGCTGCATTAGCAGGTGCATTACGAGGGTAGAGAGCCAACTACCCACCCACTCCCTTTCTACCAGCCAGAGAGGGATGCAGCAGGTCACATCTGCTGCTGTGGTAGCATGCATAGGAGATTAGGAGAGTCTGATAGCCTCTTACTTACCCGTGTGTGTGCATGAGTAACTTTATTCGCATGCGGATTCCATTAAAATGAATGAGATCATTCTTGTGAGCAATTTGCCTTCTTTTGTTGAAAGCTTCATTTCTGAGCCAGTTGCACACTCAAACAATGTTTGGGGCAATAGGAGCTTATTAATCATAATTTGCAGCATGTAACTTTTTAGGCTGTTGTGTGAAATAGGTAGTAGATATGTTCATTCAGTTTTGTTACAGAAATATCTTCCAATTCTGTCCTAATTCTTCCACAGTGGGACGATTTAGAGATTGTAGCATATGTTTCCCTATTTTTTTCAATAGGAACAAACAACACTGCATCTTTTTCAGGCTTGTTGTATGAATATTCATAAAATAACTGTATTTTCTGGGGATTTTATTATGTTTTTATTTTTTAGAATGGAACTGTTTGGTGTTTAAATAAAAGTTCATTGTCTTTTATTCATATTTGGATGGTGTGGCCTGCTCCAGACCTAATTTTTTAGCTAGTAGGACAGTCTCAGTGAGAAATACGAGATTTTTTTTTTCTCCTGAAATAATTGCCACTGTATAATGATACAACTCTTTTCAGGTGGCAGTGTGGAATGTGTGAAGAAGTTGTACTATATAGTATATTCACCTTCTTATTTGGGAATTACAACAATGCTAGCAAGTGTTTCCTAGAAATATTTCAGTGCCAGAATAAATGTGTATGTGAGGATGAAGTTGTCTTCATTTATTTTTGCATGTTACTTTGTAACAATGTAATGCTTGTTTCTAGAGAAACTTTCAAATTTCCAGAGACAGAGGTATTCCAGTGTCACTGTATTGATGGTGATATGTCAGGGAAAATTTCTACTAAAATAACAAGGTAAAAAGTTGAATATTTTATGGTATCCAAGTGAGAAGATGTAGAGTGCATTTGTAAATGCAGCTATTATTAGAGTGTTTGTGGCACATATGAGAACAGGCATCCCAGTAAACTTTAAATATAGGCACACTTAGGAGAATATTGGGTTAACCATGCAAAATGTGAGAAAATTCTGGTACAGGCTCCTGCATACTCTTTCTTTCCCCCCCCCCTCTTTTTCCTAGTTCTGGATGCTTGTATGCATTTCCTAGGAGAGTTTGAAGCATTTGGTTTTATTTCTTGACCTCATTCTCATGGTTTTTTTTTGTAATAATAAGTGTTTTTATCTACACTAGTGACATTTGAAGGAGTGGGCAGTGTCCCTATATTCTCCTCTCCCTTTTTTCGATATGTACAGAGTGTGGAAGCTGTGTCTCTAAATTCGGTGCTCTGAATTGGTTGCCTGAGTCTTTGTGGGACTTATTCTTTAGTTTTATGGCTCTCCCTCCTGCCTGTGTTTCAGGGAAGAATGTCTCCTCATCAGGCATATACACCCTTGGAGGATTAAATTCAATAAGTATTACATAATTTTTCCACAAGGGAACCATTTTGATCCTGGTTGTCTTTTCCCAGGCTTCTGAGGTTAATGTGTAATTTGGAAGCTGTTATGTAAACTGAGCACCTAATACACATCAAACCCAGCACAAGGCCTCAGTTTACCTGTTTGCAGCTGTGGTGACTGTGTCTCTGAACTTGGACAACAATTCCGTGTAATTGCATGACTCACAAAAGTGAATTTATCAGTCAGAGTTTATTGAAGTTCTGTATGCATTCTGTAAGATACCAAGTGCCTCCATCCATCCATTCGCGGGTGTGGAAGAATGAGCCTGCAGGAGAGATCACTGGTCCAGCCCTGTGGCCTTGCAACCAACAGATGAAAGCAGCACAAAGCAAGCAGGAGATGGGAACACTTGTGTGTGGTTCTGCTGCTGCCACACAGGTTTCACTTATTTCATAGCAGAGTAGTGGTGGATATGGGCTTTGGGTGATTTTTAAGTGTTAAGGCTGTCTGGTGTTAATGGAAATGTATGTGGCTGACTTTTCAGTTGATTAATTACCCAGTGTCCTCCGCCACACCAGGAGATTCTTTAATGCTTGCTTTCATGTGCCTGGGCTGTTCGTCCAGACCTATAGTGTCTCCTACCCTCCATGTCCATGTGTACACAGAGAAACTTGTGCTGTCGTGGAAATCTTGAGTTTGTTAGCTACGGCATCCATAGCCAGCAACCTACAAAGAAAACAGTTACTACCAGAGTGGCATCTTTTGACCAGAAATAGCAATGTACAAGACAGACTGGGTAGAAATAATACGTGTATGTGTAAATGTAGCCTTTGCACTTGAATGGTTACAGTAGTCAGCTTGATGTTTGGGAACAGCCTTTGTCTGGAATTGGGGGCAAAAATTATAATTGTCTTCAAGATGCAGTAAAGCAAGACTGTGATGTGGTGTGTGTCAGAATAGTAGTGAAGTCAGTGCTGAAGGTGTTGTTCTGGTGTAGATGAACACAAAGTAGGAACTAATTTGCAACAGTAAGAAAAAACTATTGTCATTTTATCTCTCTGGGTAACTTCACATGTGTCCAAGAAATTCAAAGCCATATTTTATTGATAGTAATAAAGTAAAAGTGGAATTAATTCCAAAACTTGAACAGAAAATTTCAGAGCACAGTGAATAGTAAAGGTATGCCAGATTTTTTTTAGCTTGTGTACCATTCCAGTTTCAAAACCTTTTTGTATACAGATTCAAGGGATCATGTAAATTTTTGGAGTGCTGAAGACTATTTTGCCATCTGTTGCTACTAAAACCCATTCTATTATATTGTGCTGTTTTGTACAGCCCATTCATATTTTCATGCACATGGGCAGCTTAAATTTTCAAGTGCATGTCAAACTGTGTCACAATTGCCATGTATTAATGTGCCTCGCTTTTTTTTAAAAAATTATACTTTTGGGTTTTGCTAACATTTGAACTTACATTTGCTTTATGAATCAATTTTCTTTTTACTTTTCCTAACTTGGTAGACTGTGCATGTCTAATGTGCAGCTTGCAATCATATTTCTAAAACCTGTGCATGCATTGGTTTAAAATCTGTTTGTCTTTGGGACCAGTCTTCCCTCGGTGTGTTACACCTAGCATTTGCATTTTAAGGAGCTTAGGGTAAGCACTTTGTCCTTCTCTTTTGTCACGTCTCTAATGTCTCTTTTGAAGCTAATGAGATTTATCTTCTTGTGAGCTGTTACATACTTGGGTTTATACAGAGCAGTAGAGTTGAAAGGTAATACTATATGCAATGAAGACAATGTATTATATCATACTTAAATGTAATTGATAGAGATATATGTATGTAAAATGAAGTATATAAATCATGGTGGTTTATATTAAATAGATCAGATACAAATTAGTGTGGGTTTTAATGGATGCATTATGTCACTGGGAGTGTGGGAGTATGAAATGTCTGTAGTTTTGGATTCTAAAGGTAGTAATTTCATTCTTGTTCAGAATTTGCCATGAGATTCTGTTGCAATATTGAGACTTGGAAATTATTTGCTAATAAACTGATAGTCATGGATTTGTAATTAAACTGTATGCTGTACATTCGTTGCACAAACAATTCAAAAATGTATGTTTTTATGACTGAAGCACAGTTTAGCTGGGGCTATCTTTTGTGTACTGTTTTCAAATACTATTGTGATAACTATGACTTTTAGTTCTAGCAAAGAAAAACTCTACACTTCAACTGTTCCTATTACATGAATGTTCTGTCATTGCGTATGGCTAAACATGGAGCACTGTTTAGTACTAAAAGGATTATTAATAGTGTTTGGATTTTTATTTGCTGCACTCTCCAACAATTTTTGCACTTTACTTACATAAATGCCCCAAAACATAAAATGAAAAAATTGTAAGATTAATCTAAATAATGCATTTATAATGCCTGAAAATTCTCTGACATTAAGTTATATATTAAGCTTCATAATAGTTCCCCAGGTAAAATGCAACTCCCATAAAGGCAGGTCCAAGAGAAATACAGTAATGGTCCTCAAATGCATAAATGTTAGAAAGAGGAAGGAAATTACATACAAGTAATGGAGTGAAACTGAAGCAACAAATATTGAAGTTAGATGTTTAAAAAGCAGGACCAAAAATAAGCAATGAAATATTCTATTGGAAAGGCTTTGATGTAGAGTAGAGGCCAGAAATGCATTAAGTTGTTTTTCATCTCCAGTTCCTATTATTTTTCGTATTGAATAATGCCTTGTCTTTGGAAATCACCTATTCATTTGTTATGAAATCTAGTTGACTAAAGCTAGCTACTGGCATGTCTTTTTGCAACAGTTGTAAGGATGTGTGAAAGAAAATGGGTATGCATAGATGTGTTTTGTGCTTATGGACTCATGAGCGCCATGTATTCTTGTGCCCTTTGAAATTTACTTCAAGAGCGACAAAAGCAAGCCAGTAGAGTCCACCTGAGGTTGGTGCAGCAGCCACTGACCTTCCAGACCTCTAGGGCATGTGGGAAAGATTATGTCTGTTCAAGGAAAGTGATTAATTTTATTGATAAGACATCCTTCTGTCTCTAGATAATATAGCATACTAATGCATAGTTTGAGCTTGCTTTTGTTAAACATTTGACATTTTCATTATGTTCATTCTAATCTGCGAATAACAGTCTCTTTAATACATTTTCTTTCGTACTTTTATCATGTTACATACTTGAAATTGAATAAACTTTAGAGTGGAGAGCTGAAGGAGTGTAACTCAGTTACTCAGTTCTCTGAGTTTTAATGGATACCTGATGTCGCTGGTAGTTACATACTCATGAGTTTTAATTTAACTTGGGACATTTTGAAGATCACTGGCAAGCACCTATGAATAAGTATACGTTTTCTCTACAGGATGCTTAATTTTCTGATGTACACCTTCTCCACAATCTAAATAAAGGAAAATATGTTCATCATGATTTTAAGATATGTTTAAAAAGAAACCACAACAAAATAAAATAAACCCGAAATGTTACAGAATTCCTAAAAAATGATGTTTTGGGAAAGTTAGATAGGAGTCAAACTTTAACCTGAGACAGTCAATCTCATGAGATTTCCTCTTGCTTTCTGATTTTTTTATTTGACTGCAGAGAGAAAAAAAGTGTGATCAGTATATGTATATATACTCATCAAAAATCAGTTCTCATAAGATCATGATCATGCTTGGGCCTGTGGGGAAAAAGTTCTGATTCTTTTGTTCCAATTGATTATTTTAGCATGGCTACACATTTTTAATTGTGTTCTGGGACTTTGTTTATTACCTTATCAAATGGTGTGAAAAAGCAAGGAACAGTAAATGAAGGTTTGGGTTCAGGATTTGGTTGGGGGTTTTGGTGACTATGGTGACTAGACTGCTAAATGTAAACAAAAGATGCATAATGTCAATAAGTTCATTAAGGTCCTTTTTTTGTTGTTTTTATTTTTCCTGTGGTTATATAGTCAGGTTAAAATTTGAGTGGCTCAGTTTCTGGTTGTTCATCCTGGAGTAGCAGAAATAGAGAAATAGAGATATATGAATTCAGAGGTCACTTAAAACATATGAGTCTTCAGCTCTAGATTTTTGCATACCCATCTAAAATCAGTGACTTCATAATATTTAATTAAACTTCGTCAGCTTTTTTTGAGAGGTTCAATTTGACAGCATAAGATGGCTAAATAATGTTTGTATAGAGGAGTATAAAGTATGAAAATTTGTAGGGAAATTTACTTCATTGATTGTAAATAAGAGGCATCCATTCCCACCTCTGTTTTCACTCAACACCATGCCTGAGAACTGTTTTCTATGTCAATATACATTTTTTTTTTGAGAGAGGAAACTTTTAACCTACTTTGCAATGTTTAATTTTTAACTTGACAGTACAGTTCTCGTTAATTGCTTGAAAGTCCTTTAGCTGTCTATTCCCTGATTCTTTCCCAGAGGCATGATTTAATTTTAAAAATCATAGTGTATTCAGCTCTAATTATTGGAGAGCTCGTTCTAGACACATAGTAAGGTATGTTAATGACCAAAAACTGTATCAGCTGGAGTCAATGTCAGTACTACCTCAAGGACACTCTCATTTAGCTTTTATAAAATCTCTCCTAATATCTTTTCATATGATGATAGTCAGATTCGGGCAAGTTGCATGGTATTTTTTAATAATCTTACTGCCTTGTAGTATAGGGCAATTGGAATAAGTCTAGGGTAAACTTGTGTTCAGAAAATGCTCATTTAATTACAAAAAAACTGCATTCTGTTTCCATTACATATCTTTTAAAAAATGCAAAACAAACCTCAAAACTGTTCTTATTTTTGCCGGTGAAGTTCCTACACCTGAAGCGAAGAATAGGATTTCAATCTTATTTTATTAACTTCTATGTTGCTTATGTGTATATATTATCTGATAAGGTGTGCTATTTAATAAATAATTTTATACAGCATTGGAATTTAAGTTTCTGTCTCTAAAAAATGTCATATTTATTGAAAATTCTTACTAAGATATTTTGTTTTCCTCTGAAAAAGCACTGGTTGCTTTATGCTCATGGTCAAGGCTAGTTTGGTTTTTTTTTGTTGTTGATTGGTTGTTTGTTTTTTAAAATTATGTATTTTAAAATAGCCAATAGACCTAAAAATTGCTATGACTGCAGGGGTTTGTTTAGGTAGTATAACTCTTTTTAATCTAATTCTCAGTCTGAAAGTCACTGAATCTTACACTTGCACTAATGCTCCAGTATATGGAACCCCACAGAAATAAAATGTACTCTCACAATATCAAATATTCCAGTTCTATCATACTCAGGTTGACTGGGGTTTTTTTCCTCTCATGTTTGTCTAAAGTGTGGAAATATTGATGTTTCATTAGCTGGTTCCATTGTATCTTACTGTAATTTACCAAATCATCTAAGAAGCATCTCTCCTTGTAATATGCCTGCAGCAAAAAGCTGTGTTGTTCAGAAATTATCTGATAGTATGCAAATATGTGGATTTAGGGTAATATATGATGACATCCTAATAATGAATGATTATTTTATCTTTTTCTAGGTAAAATTTATGGGAAATATACAGAACTTTTATAAAATACATAAATATCTCTCCGACTCTACCCAGGAGATGAAATAAAAGTATTACTGCAAAACCATGGGGATGCAATCAAACTTTCACATGGTTAGTGAGAGGTTTTCTGTCAGGCTCTTGAATCACTTCTGTCTAGCTGTTTATTCCAGGAGGACTTACCATTTCTGTTTGGTAGAGAAATTACTATGGCACCAGTAGTAAGTACTGCTACCCCCTAAAACATCTTATTACTTGCTGGCAGTAGACACTTGCAAGCTTCTGTGTTCCCCAAACACATCCTGGGCTACAGGTTCCTTGGGATGGCATATGGGCTTATTTGCACTTGATTTTTCAAGTGAAGATAACAGGCAAGCTTGTCTGTCACTCTGGTTCACCTTGTCTTTAGTGCCAGACGAGCCCAGTAGTAACACAAAGATTTCCTTTTCCAGCTAGGGATTAGTCTGTTAGACACAAACTTGGAAACAAACATAAGTAATAAAATAAATCAAGCATATACCTCAAGCTTCATCAGTTGGTAGCTGGGTACCTTTCTTATATACCCACTTTACCAAGCATTCTAAAGAGCAGTTTTTCAGAGCTCTGTGTCCAGTGTTCATGGAAACTGTTATCTAGATGGCTAAGTACTGAATCTTACTTTTTCTGTCTTTTGTTTATAGAATTTCTTGTGGTATAATTTTCAGGTAGTGAAATCCTGGAATAATCATCTTGCATTCGAAGGTTAGTGGGAGCTGGGCGTTATAGTTCCTGAGACAGTATTTTCTTCAAAACAATTTCTCTTTTCCCTCATTCTGTTTTTCCTTCTTCCTCCCAAATATCTTCCTGAAGATATAATGCATTCCTTTAAATAAAGGGAAATGATATATTGATTTTTTTCCTTTAAATTTGTTTGTTCTGCTATGTGGTTTTCCATTCTCACACAGTCTGTTAGCTGGGAGATACTAAGCTGTTTCTTCAAACCAGAAGGAGTAGTTGGTGTTAGGTATGCTTCATAGTGTCTTGGAGTTTGTAAATAAATGTCTTGTAATAATTGAAAAAAAAAAAGTTCATGTAAATTATCTATGTCCCTTGACTTGAGCAGGTTAGTGGCTTTGTGTTGAAAATTGCAACATAATACAATTGAATATACTGTTACCATATACCTAGTAACAAAGTGCTTTGCCAAAACTGTCCCCTCGGCCTTAATACTGTCAGCATGGGAATTCTAGTATTGCATATATCTGTCCAGTTAAAGATATAAGGAGAACACTTCTGTAATGCAAAGGGAGTATGGTAGAAAGAGTAAGCACTGCCAGATGGTAGGCAATCAGAGCATTTAAAAAGGGTCAAAATTGAAAATGTCTGAAATCCGATGGCTTATTAAACATAAACATCGCTTGTGTGGGAAAAGTGAGAGATGAGTAACCTAACCATGAGGTGCCCACATGACCAAAACAGACTATTAATTGCATGCATTCTGTCAGTAAATATCTGAAATGCTGGGTTTTTCTAATTTAAATGTGTTTTGGAAATTTGGAACAAAATATTAAATCCAGTGATATACTGCTGGGTGTTGAAAAGTTGAGTAGGACTTGTACATGTTCTTATTGTTTATTTATTGAAGTAGTGAATTTATTATGATGGCTGATCTCTCTGAAATGGAAGAAAAAGTCTAGAAACAATTTCAAGGCTTTTTGGTGTAGAAAATAATTAAATCTAAGATGTAATATCTTTATTATTTTGTATGTGTATTAGCTAGATATAAATTAAGTATGACAAATTATGACTGAATCAAACTAAATCTTTGGTTTTACATTGCTGTTCAAGGGTAATAACTATGAATTTTAAATTCCTTGCTTCACTTTAAACTGTTCTCTAATTTTATTTCCTAAAGTGAGATTTTTCTGTAGTCTGCTTGTATGCTGTGCTCTGTTATTCACATGCATGCTGATTTTCTTTTGAAAAAAGATGATTCTCATTAAGACAGGTCTGAGGAATACTCCTTCAGTATTATACAACCTGTCAGTGTTACTCAGCAATTTCCACCACCATCCCCCTCGTTCCCCAGGACTGTACGAGCATTGCTTGATGTGACTGTGGTTGTTTCTGTCATTTCTAAGCTGCAGCCAACTTTTACATTCTCCACAGGCTAGACCAAATTTATCTTTCTGTGGAAGGGATGGAAGAGCTGCAGTGAACTTCCACTCCCACACTCGCTCCTCACGTCACGACAGAGTTTATACTTGCTCCAGGGAAGGAGAGCTAGCTTTATATCCCGGGAGTGCAGGTACCATGAATCTGTCTAAAATAGTGGCAGATGTTCCTGCTGAGGCTACTGACTCGTAATTCCACAAAATGTTAGTGAGTACCAGATGATCTTAACATTGAATGTGCACACTGATTTTATGCCGCTGGCAAAATGAGCAAATGGAATATGATATTTAACTTGGTTTCATGTTTCCAGTACAAACTTTTCCATTTCTGGAACAGCTTTGAAAATCAGTTTTTACCCAGTGCTCTGCACAGAGTGTGCAAATCTATGGGATGTTAGATGCAGATCCGAGATGGAAGTCAGGAGCCCATCTATCTTTGGATTTCAGGACCTAGATACTTGTAAGCATCTGGACTCCATGCCTGAACATTTTTCAGAATTCCATCCTCAAGGAGCCCTAAAATGGTAAAACTGATTTTTAAAAAATGTCACCCCTGGGTGCCATTTGCAGAACTAGTATGTCAGATTAATTTGAATATGATTCAGCTTCCGTTTTTGTTGTATGATATATTTTGATTTGCAGTTTACAGATCAATATATTTTCTAAGATTATGAAGAAAAGTCCTATTAATCATTTTTCATCCTTAATTTCTTGCTGTTCTACACCAATGAATTATTAACGTTTATTTGGCAGTTCTAATTATTACACCTCTTTAGTTAAAACACGTTTGATTAGTTCATAACTCAATGTCCTCAAAAAAATGAAACATAAATATTTGGCTAAATTAGATTTTGTCTTTCTAAGGAATATTGGCTTGTGGCTAAAACCTCTTATGAGATCTCCAAAGTAAAATGTTTTCATTTGCTGAAAGCCAGAAACCTATTTATTATATTTAGACAACTGCATTTTGAGTGAATATGGATGGAAGATAAAGATGGACATCTGGTGTTTTACTCACCACGGAAAGTGCACCTCTTTTTGTTTTGCTGTATCAAAACAACAGTCATCTATCAGTATGGGAGTAAAGAGCTTTCTTGGTATTTTTGCGGTTGTTTATAGTTCAGGTCATGGCTCCCTGACTAACATTTCTTTGAGCGCTTATTTTAGAGCTTCTTATCAGTGACTGCAATTACAGGCAACTTTACTTAGACTCAAACGCTTTCCTCTGTAACCCTTAACCTGTGGTGGGTGGCTGATGTCAAGACCAGCCCATTGTTAAGGAATATGGAACTTCTTTGTTTGAACATCCAAAGACTGGAGAAAGAAGTTTTGTATGAAGAGACTTCAAAGTCATCTGTGAAAAACAAAACACTCTACCAAAATATAAAGTGAGGAAGCAGATTATTAAATAATTCCCTTTATATTTTTTCCTGATAAATATTTATAGGTGAAGTGTATAACAAAGCCTGTGGTTAAGTTTGAATAAATTTTCAGATCTTAATAGCTTTATCAGTCTTTTATTTTTCAGGTTGAAAACTTACATGTTATTCTGAAGTCTAAGTGACTTTCTTTCTTACAAATAAAAGTAAAGACACTGTGGAGGAGAAAACTTTTGTCTTGTATATGTATTTTGTAAAACAGCTCTACTTTAGATGATTCTGTCTCAATGAAGGTGGAATAGAATTTTAAATTAATCTAGGTCTGATTACAAATACCTTCCACTGACTCAATAACCATTTCATATAACTAAATTAAAACAAAATATTTAACAAATATATTGCTGGCAAAAGTGTTTGTGAAGGAGAGAAGGCATCATTGCATATAAAGGCAATCTGCTGGAGTGCTTGATTTTGCAGGCTGTTCTGTTTTGTTTTGACTTGGCTTGGTTTGGTTTGGGTTTTTTAAGGAATTTGTTTGTTTGCTTTTATTTAATGATAACTAAAGCCATTATATTGAAAAATAACCTCAAACCCCTAACCCTCTATATTTCCTTATCCTGAATCCTTATCCTGCATTCTGTTACACTGACCAATGTTCATAAATGCCAGAGATGAATTTTTGCATCTCCAGAAACTTGGTTTGTATTACAATCCTCCGCCCTTTGCTTAGCTGCTCGCAGCAGCAGAACAGGAGGCTTTGCTCAGGCCATCTTGTGTGGAGCTTGCTGGAGCATTAGAGGGTAAACAGCATGAAAAGATGACAAGAAGAGCAGAGGTAGAACTAGCAAGTTACTTAGGCCAGTAAGGAGAACATCTCTGAACATAATGTATGCTCTTCCTTGTTTACATTGCTTGCTTTTCTGGGTTTTAAACAAGTGAATTTCAGGTCTATCTGATCACTCGCCTGTCTAGCTGCATAATTAGCTGATTTGTTTTGGCAATGCAGGCAGAGCGCTATGCCGTCAAAAGGATGGTAACACTGGAATGTGCAGTATGCAAATTGTGAAGGTATAAAGAAACATTAAAATTAACATTGCATCTGTTTAAATACTGTGGAAGGCAAATGGCTAGCAGAGAGATATGAATACAAGCTGAGTAATTAGAAAAATGGGGATGCATCCCCCCGCCAAAAGGTGTTCATAATAAATACATGTGGAGAAATGTATAAGCAAGCTTGTCCAAGATCACCTCTTTCATTTCTTATGTGTTATTCATATTGTGTTTTCAATTATTTGATGTTTTAGATAACTTTATCTGATTAATTCCATTAATAAAATAAAGAAAATAACAACTCTGTAGTCATACTAATACAATTTTCAGTCTGTGTTTTTGAGAGTATAACTGAATGTCTCCTCCATCTATCCGCTCAGGAATTAAAACTGTTCAGCATGGATGTTAAAATTGCACAGCAATTTTGTCCTGTGCTGGAGAGAGTTGGAACCTGTACATTTACATTGAATAGCACTTCTGGTGTAAGCACTTCCAATACCAATGTCACCTCTCAGAGTTGTTCTGCCTTGATGGAGCAAAGAACTGAGAACGCCTCTCCAGTTTACTGGTTGCCTTTCCTGGAAGGAAGGTTTTGGTTCCTGCTGTAGTTTATATTTGTTTAGGGAAAGAGAACATGACAGCAGCATACCTTCCTTGAAGAGGCACAATTTGGCTTGGGGGTAATGAACTCCCTGAGGTGTGGGAGATCCTGGGCTCAGCTGCCGACAGATAGATGAGCAAAGTCCAGTGGATGTTTGTAAGTGTTGATGACAGTTCTAGGCATTAAGCTGTTTTTTCAATGGTGGGTGCATGTGACATGACCTTAATTAGTTACCATGGTGCTCTGTTGTGAACTTGATCTTTCATTCTTTACTTTACTAAAAGTGTCTGAAATGTATTTGAATCCTTTTTCACCTAAGTAAAAATTAATAAATTTATCATTTTGATTTAACGTAACACTGATTCATTTCTGATGCTATTTTCAGAATAAACAAGTTATTGTTTTTTAAATAGCTAAATTACACTTACTGCCATTTGAAACAAGTTCTTTACTGCAACATGTTATTAATAGATTTTAATAAGCGACTTAATGATTCTTAAAATGGCACTTTAACTGATTTTAAAGGGTTGGAATCTCAATATTTTTATATTCAAGAAAACATAGTCTTTATAGGCCACAAATATCTGTAAAATGGAATAATAATTAAACTTGATATATTTATGCCAACTCAATTACTTGGTCTTGCATTAGAAACTTGTACATCTCTGTAGTTACATAGGATAAATGTAGATATTCAGTCATGTTTTCACTTATGATGGAGTACATCAACTTGTTTCATATTTATCCGTAGTTTTTTACACTTTTTCGCATCTCTAATTTTTTCTTTCATAAATTTGAAGACTACCTTCCCTCCTCCTCCCTGGTTAAACATAGTGCTCATTCTTGCCTTCAATGCGCTTTTTTGAGAAACGGTGCCCCAAGTCCCCATGTTCTAGTTTGAAGCTGCATCCTGGATCTTTGTACAGTTACATATACACAAAATGAATTTTACCTCTGATTAGCAGAATAAAATATTTGGTAGCAGTATATATGTCAAATCCAAGTTGATGGTCTTAGCCTTGTTTTGTTTCATTTTGTTTTGGTTTTGGCAGAGGTATTAGTCTCAAAAAACCTAATTGTCCCACCTCCTTTGGTGGTCACAGCCAGTCTCCTGACCAAATTCTGTATGTGAAATCTGTCAATAACTATGATGTCTTCCTCATCATCTCATCTGAAGATAAGTAGAGAAAATAGAATTTTCCCCATCAGCAGAAACGTTAAGGATTATACTTATAATTGAGAGATTGAATTGGTCAAAAAATCTTTTAAAGAATATTAGGTGATACTGCCTGGCTTTCTAATTTTTGGGAGGGAGTGTGGGATAAGTTACCTTGCTTTTCAGAAGACTCTTTGTTGAGAAGAGTTACAGAAGGCTTCTTCCAATTTAAGCCTCTGAATTTTTAGTATGGAGGCATCCTAAGTGTCATGTTTCTAAATGGCACTCTTTAAATTACTGTCACTACAAAATTCTTAATTAATGCAAGTGTTCCAACATGAGATCCAAGATTATTTTGCAGCTGAAGTATTTTTAGATCTGTCTCTTTCAAACTTTTTTTTTCCATGCCTTTAAAGTGGTCATTTCTAATTTGAGAATGTGAAGGCATATTTTACAGTGATCCACTAGAGAAATTTGCTGACACTTAAATAATCAGTATGTTGCATTAGCAGTTGTTTTAAGGATTAGTAATACGGAACAGAAACAAATCACTTACAATACCTACACAAACTGTTGCCTAATTCTGAGAGACAGTGTTCTAACAGTTTGAATGACGGGATAAAGTGGAGGAAGCTATACTACTTGTGCTGTGATATGTATTGATGGGGAAACAAACTTGATGATGTGAAATATATCTGCTTTGATCAGCAAGCAAATACAGAATCAACTCTTACCATTTGAAAACATTTGTGAGCTGTAACTCTTCATCAGCACTTTTCCCTGTCTGGTAGCTATCTGGACAGGGTTACTCCCCTGGTTTTTCAAGTAATGAGGCTCAAGAAGCATAGAATCATAGAATGTCTTGGGTTGGAAGGGACATTAAAGATCATCTAGTTCCAACTCCCTGCTATGGGCGGGAATGCCACCCTCTAGATCAGGTTGCTCAGAGAGGAGGAGTTATATAAAGATGAGGGAGTGTAAATGTGTTATCAGAGCTCCACTGGCAGTGGTGCACTGTACTCGCCCAAGGTTAAGTGGAAGTCAGCCTTTAATTCTCTTTTATTAGTTTAATAAGTTTCTCTGGAGGAAGAGCTATTGCAAATATCTGAGGTATTCAAGCAGTTATGGTAGGGGATTATTGGCTAAAAATGCAGAGTCTCATTATTAAGTAATATTGCCCTATTATATAAATTTCTCATTGTCCTCTCCTTCCACCAGTCCTGTATGCAGTGAGTGCAACTTTACTCCTGTACCTTTATTTCTCAGAAATCTGAGTATGAATTTGTTAATGCATGTAAAATATTATAAAAACTTCAGATGAAAGCTGCTGCATGCACACTAAGAATCCAATATATTTTGATGAAATATCCATTGATTAAATATTTGTTGAATTTACTGAAAATATACATATACGTATATATGTGTATGTGTGTGTATGTGTATATATATATGTATTACTTTAAGTTAATTAATTAGTTTTGTAGTCCCCTTGCATGGACAGTAGTGTGGTATGCTTTTCTAGTATTGGGAGCACTCAAACTTTAAACATAACAAAAGTCTGTAATCAAAGCCTTTTGAAAGTGGTAAATTACTGTTCATTGGCTTCACTAGGTTCTGATCAGGTCTCCTGAGAGATGCATTTGTCTAATCATCTGTCTTGTGTATAGAATCACAACTGAGCAAAAAATTGCAGATCACCACTGCTAAGTGTGTTTAAACTGAAAAAAACTCATTACATCTTTTTGAAATTGTGGAATTATGGAATTTTAGATACATTCTATGGCTATAAAAAAAGAGGACTTAGTATTGCTGAATTTTATTAATGTCTCTTTTTGAAGTAGAAAATTACATCCCTATTTTAAAAATAACAGCAGGGGGCATACAGTGAATCTGAAGTATATTTGGCTTCCCTTGAACTAACAGATTTCAATATTATTCTGAAATCAAATTAAGATTCCTAGTGGTCTGAAAACTTCATTATTAGGTTATTTTTTAACTTACTTTTAGTCTCAATCAGAACAAAACCATTAAACTGGAAGATTCCCAGGTCCAGCACTGCTCTTAATTCAACCAGGGAAACATAATTTTCAGAAAATCAGCCTCTCCCTCATCCCAGACTGGCCAGACTCAGGCAAGTAGAGAAAGCCTTTCTGCTGCTTCAGCAGGTTTTCTAGCTAAGTCACTGAATGTTCATTAAGCTTGATATGTTTCAAATTAAAAAAGAATAGCAAACACTGGTTTCACCTTAGAAAGTGTTACAGGCTTCTACTAAATGATATTTCTGCCCTTCAGCCTCATCACTTGATGTGTTTACTGTTAAAACTTTACTGTAGAGTGCGCTTTGCAAGCAAAAGAGGTCAGCCATGAAAGAGACGATTTCAACCTTGGAAAGTTTCCTTAGTTGTGTTTTCTTAGCATAAGCTTAAAACTGTCAGAGTGGAAATAGAGGAGCATAAAAAGTATAAATCAACAATTTCAAAAGAATAGTTTATCCTTTAAAAACAAAACAATGCCAACCACAAAGTTTTGTCTTCTTAAAGCTTTGTGAAATTGGGTACATTCAGGTGAGGAAAGCTTTATCCGTACAGAAGAATGATACAACCGCAGAAGTAACCTGTTTCCTAGCACAAACCAGGCCAACATAAAAAAGGGACATTACACTGTCATTCTAATGTATTTGTATTAGTATGGGCAGAGAGATAGAGTACAATAAATTCTAAGTTTGGAACTTTTAAAATAAAAAATTGCTGCTGAGCCAAAATCACTGAAGAAATCCACAATGGATTTGCAGCATTTAAACAGAATTTGCTCCATGGAGAATGCCAAATACAATATTTCTTGCTAAAACAGAATTAATTTAATATTTAATTTGGATGCCTTTTTCCCAGAAG
>JAOXXN010000364.1:14547368-14565327 GCA_026770055.1 Myrmophylax atrothorax | reverse complement strand
CTAATACAATCTTTATAAAATTGGAAGTATTCCAAATGGGAAATTATAGTGGATTTCATTTCATGTAAACCTTTTTGTTTATATGAAATTATACAGATTTTATCATTAGGTGAGTAAATTGTATTCAGTTGTGCCATACTTTTTGATGTATTTCAAGGAAAAATATTTGAGAAAAGTATATATCATTGCAGCTAAATGAAACATCCATGAAACAACACTGACAAAACCTCAAGTTTTTATTTTTCATTCTTTTAGATTCTGTATAACAGTAGGAAAATACATGTAACTGATAGATACAATTAAAAGTGTGCTGGTTTAAAGGTAAACTGGCAGGAGAAATGAACCCAGCCCAGGAGAGATTATAAGTCAGTTAAAATTTAATAAAAAAAATTACAATAAATACAATGACACAAAGAGAAATTGCTTTTAACCCACAAAACCCAGAAATGTAACCCAGTGCCCTGGGGCACAAACACAAAGGGGTTTTGTTAGCTGAGCCCCATGTGGTTCCCCTGAGTCCAAAGCAAAAGGAGGTAAAAAATCTGTTGGTGCAGATGATGCTTGCAGTCTGGTGAAGAGTGGTGTTCACAGTCTGATTGAGAGTGGTGGCCTTCTCCTGTCAAGGTTCTGGTCCTCCTTTCGGTCCAACAAGTGGTTCCCTGAGGTCTTCAAACCCCAAGATTATGTACCCTCCAGCCCAGGTGGGAGCACCCAGTCCCTCCCCCAGGGCGGAGAGTTCCACAATGGGTGATCTGACTCTGTGAGTCAGGGGGTATTTTGGAATCGTTGATGGCCCATTAGCAGACATGACCCCTCAGGCTGAGTGTGAAGGTGCTAACAACTCCCTGGAGGTGAGTTATCACAGCTCTTAGCTCACACACCCAGCTCACACCCTGAGGAGTTGGGTGTGCCCTGGGCAGCTGCTGCAAATGGTCCATTGTTAACAGTTCTTGGGAAATGAATAGAGAGTGTGGAATACATAGCTTTGATCGTCCACACAGTGACAAACCGGTCCCTGCGAAACCAGGACAAAGGCATTATTATCCATGGTGTCCTAATAATAGAATGCTAACTGTTAAAAAAGAACAGGGCATTTGCAGAGAAGGCAGTTAGTGAAATGCAAACAACATATTGAGTATTCTGTTTCTTAATTTCCTACTTTATGGTCGAGACGTAATCACTTTCATAGAAAGAATAATCAATTCCCCTAGACAATAAATAGGGAGTGTTATGAGTGTAAAAATTCTTGCTTCATCTTTCTACCCTCTTTTTAAGACTGTGTGAACTGAGCTGCCTTTCTTGTGTGCCTACGCCAGGAGAGTAATTGTGTGGTGATGTTGCTTTCCCTGGGAGATAACCAGGGAAATGTAGAACATAGCCTGAGACAAATTTCCCTGGATGATGTTTTCTTCTTTACGTAAGTGTTAGCCTGGCTTCTATAGACCAGTTCCTGGGAGCCTTGGCTGTAGAATCAAGAAGGTAGTTTCACCCTTGCAGTAACATTTCTAGATAATGCCAATCAATCAGTTTGGAAAATTATCAGAACTGTGTTTGCATGAATTGTAACACATTTTTCAGAAGAGTTTTTTTTCTTTAAGTCTAACTTGTTCACTATTTTTAGCTGTTATGGCAATAACTCATTGGTTTGCACTTGCTAGGGCTTGCACATGGTACTCCTGGCTGCAGATTTGTAAATTAAAACCTTGTTCTTCCCTCCTAAACTTTTAACAGAAGCAGAAAGCCCACTTAGCTTTCACAGGGTAATGGGCTGATGGATATACCCCATGTCAGGCAAGGGGGTACATCAGGAAGGTACAGCCCTCTTGCAAGACTGTGCTGCTGGCTGTTCACCACGTTGTCCTGCTCCCTCTCTGGAGATGAAGAACTGTCAGAGAAGGTGATGACGGCCAAAGAACTTTTTGGGCAGGCCAGGGTCTGGATCATGGTTGACCATTTGGACACTGTGATACCGCAGAGTCCTTCCCACAGTGAGTGCATGTAGTACAAACTCCCTTTGGTTCCTGCAGTGAAGAGACTGAAGGGGAACATGTGAATGGGATTTTTCATTCTTTTCCAGTGTATTTTTACAAATCTAAAAATTGTACAAATTTTTCAAGAACGACAGTTTTGGGTTTGTTCTTTGCAGGGTAAACACAATCCATTCAGGAACGGAGATGACAGTGTAGAAAATGGCTTTACCAGTTACAAGTTATATTTGAGGAGTTATTTCTTACCTGAATCTGCTGGAGTTTATTCCCAATAATGGTGATATTACCCACATGTGTAATGTATGATTTAAATATCGTTGTGACTTGGAAAGAACAGGGATATAACCTAATTCAGAGATTGTCAGAGCTCCTTGTGTCCAAGCAAGAACGAAGAACTGCACTGGGAACATGCTCTATTTCGCAATGTTGTCACCTTTCTTAATGCAGACGAGTGCTTTGCCTTAGCCTCTCCATGTGTCTAGGCATGTAGTATTTTCTTTGTTACTTACTATCTCCTTAAACATCTCTTTCCCCCCCATCCTCGCTGATTTCAGAACCAATAGCAATGATCTTAACTATACTTCTGCTTACCCTAATACAGTGTCTTGTAGTTGCACTGCCTTTCTTTCCAGTAAATGTTGCAATTTGTTATTGACCTGGCACAAACTGCTGTTATTTAGTGTATTTGGTGTCATTTCCATCTTGGATTTGTGTGACAAAAGGGTACGCAGTACTCAGTACTGGAGATCCTGCTTTTTTTTTTGCTCCTAGGTGAGAAGCTGTGAGTAGGACCCCATATATGCATGGGAGGAACCATAAATAAAAAACCTGAAAATGCCTGAAGGCTAATTATGGTATTACTGCTATAATCTTTGACAGAACCATAGGCACTGTACAGAACATAAGGCTGCAGAAGACAAAAAAGATGTGATTATAAAAAAACCCTCAAAACAACAAAACCCCCAACAAACATAAAGCAACTTAAACCCCCACCCATACAAACAAAAAGAAAAAAATGATAGAACAATGGTAGTTCAGACAAATGTGCATGTACATATTTATTTGAATACTTCTTCAAATGTGAAGGTTCCTAACCTTCACTGCACCTCTGAATAAAAACCAAAGAAAATGATCTTATCTACAATTTTAATCTGTTCAGATGAATTAAAATGACTGGCAGTATTCAAAGACTCAAGACAAGCAAACATTTTTTTTATCTCAACTGAAAACTGTTTCACTGTTGAGCTGATGCTTCTTCATACTCTTAAGATAGCAGCATACAAGATTTATGGCCAAAACTTAAACCTGAAGAACAAATATTGCTGTGCATAATTTAAAGTGAGTCTCTTTTCAAGAGTACCTTCCTGTGGGATTTCCAAAGCACATTATTGAAAACCATGTAGTAGTTCTCATCAGAATGATCGATTTTCCCCTCAGCAAAAGACATGAATTATGTCTTCATCTGTCTCAAAAATAGCTGGGCATCCCACATGAGAATTGTTTTCCAGCTGCGGAAATATAATGTCAGATATGTTTTAACAAGGTAATGGAAAAAAATGCAGCTGAAACATAATTTCAAAGGCAAGGGATAACTTCTAGAATTGTTGCATGGTTCTGATCACTGAGAAGTTTTAAAATACTGAACCTAAACAAGTCACTTGCATTTTTCTTTCAGAGTCTTCCTGGTAAGTTAAGCAAAACACTGTTTTTCCTTCAGTGTCTGTCATATGAACATTCTGTTTCCTATCACTTATTTATTTTGCCCAAGGCAAAACCAGCCTCTCCCATAAATGTGGTTTTCTTTTTTTCCCTTTTTTCCTATGTGTCAGTTTTGGTAACTTAATACACAGCCCAGCTTGAGTTTCTTTTTTGTGTTTCTGGTAATGTTTGCATATTGCAAATATGTATGCTTATTGACCCTCTAAAAATAATTAAAAAAAAAATCAGTCTGTTTTGAGGTGTTCTTAATGGGCATAGTAACTGCAAGGCAATAAAAATGAGGGTGTCAAAGGTTTGTATGAGTAGAAATAGCCCTTTTCATTGAAGTAAATACATGAAGAGATACCTTATTTTAAAAATAATTAAAAAAAATTAATTCCAACAGAACTTTACATGGTTTTTTCCTGTTTGATTTTACTTATCCATTGCTACTGCCATGAAAGCTAGTGAAAATATGATTGGTCAACACCAAGATTTTTACAGATACTGTTTCTCAGTTTGCCGGCATAATTGATTATATCACTAGTTCCTGACAACTTTTTTTTAAGAATTTGTTCTTCTTTCTTCTTCTTGGTGCTGCTCTTTTAATAAAACAATTCCCATGCTGTCTGCTTTAAGCTGATTGCTAGTGCTCTTTAGGATGAGAAAGCAATCGTGACAGCTTTGGATTTTGCCTTTCTGAAATATTTTTTCCCTCTTTTCAGATGTCCATGGATGCTTCGTGTTACGTATTATAAAAGACAGCTGAAGACATGAACTCTTCAGCTACATTGTAATTTTAAAACTACATGTGTCTTTGTTGAGCAATCTAGTTGGAGCTAAGAATTGAAAATCCTTAGTACACTGGGGCATTGCTTGTTATTGATAAAAAATTTTTATATGCACTCAGCCTCATGTAGTGAATCAGCTTCTTTCTCATAGTTTTGAACAATGAAAGAAAAATGGTCAGATCAATGTTTGGTTTGTGAATTCAGCACTGAAACACAAAAGGAAGTATATGAAATGATAAAGTTTTTAGTTCTTTGTGAATTATATGAGTAGAGAACTTTGTTTCTCTCCTCATTTAAAGAGTTTTGAATCTTTGAATCATAAGTCATGATTGTGGTCCAATGGTTTTCTTTCCACTTTCTCTAAATGCTTGGGATTTCATGTTTTCTTTGTTGGTTTTTTTTTCCTGATATGATAAATATCATAATGTTCTTTAGAAGAAGTGATTATCAGCTCTTTTAGAATTGGAAAATTTAGCCCAGTGGTGGATTTGCATCTGAGGATATAAAAATAATTCCCCACCAATTAAAAAACTATAACTTTCTTTGGAATCATGAAGGAAATATAGCTTGAGATTTTAAAGCTTGAATTTCAGGATTACTGTACATATTTGAGGAGTTTCCTTTTCCTCTAGTTCACCTTTTTTGATCTGTTGACAGTGAGGTTTTTTGGAGGAGCAGTGTACTTCTAGCTTTATGTTCCAGAGCTAAATATATTCAAAAATGTAGTACTGCATTAACCATTATGCATGCTACACCTGGAGAAAAGGAGAGGACAGAAAAAAAACCCAAACAACCAAATCTGGAAAGAGAGGGCAAACAATCTAATGCTCATAAATGACTTTTTTCTTTATAACTAGTCTCTTTTGTTAGCTGCTGCTGTCTAAAAAACCAGTGTCAAAAATCGCATGTGTCATATTTTCTGTGACTACCATCATTTAGTTTAAGCTACAATTCTACAAGTGGTATGGCTTGTGGTATCACAGACCTGTTTGATTTACTTCCACTACTCTGACATCTACTTTGTGGCTGGAAGTTGAATATTCCATTAGTTTGTCTCCTGACTGCATTCTTGTCATTGTAAATACTCAGCAGAATCAGTGTGATGAAAAAGAAGTAAGACTGGTGGCACCTCAGAAGAAAATGTCTCTTTGAATTTCTAAGAGTGAAAGTGTATTCAATTTAACTTGTACTTATTTTTGCTAAATAGTATTTTTATTAAATTTATGAGTAAATATTTTTGTTTGCATTTTTTATTGTTATTATAGAAACAATGGCAATTTTTTTCAGAAGTCATATCTATGATATAAGAGCAGTTTGGACAGTTGAGGACACTAGAAGAGCAATGTCTGATATTTTCTGTCATGACTTCTTGAAGGCTTTGTTGCCTTCAACTAGCCTTAGGTTTTGGGTTTTTTCACTGCATTTCCCTTATCAGCCACCATCTTTTCATCTGTGTTTATGTTTTGAGACTCCAGTGTTGACAAGCATCTCTATGTTTCCAGTAATATTATTATCTTGTAATAATGAAATAATTATTAAGTTTCAAAGGAATATTATTGGTGCTTTTGAAGTCTGGTCAATTAGGTCATACTAATTCTTGAATGTTCTTGAGTCCTTGGTTGTCTGGACTGCTTGGGACAGCTTGGGACAGGGGTAGAAGCAGGTTTCTAACCATCTAGAGGATTTCAGTAGGGTCAGATACACACAGACCTTGTCAGGCAGCATTTGGCAGCAGCTGAGCTAGGCTGTTGAGATCTCTGTATTTGGAACTGAAGTGTTACAAGTGCCGTATTTGCATCATTCCGCATCTCCTTTTGCATGTATTTAACATTTTGCTTGTGTGGTATTCCAGTAGATTAGCAGAGTAGGGAGATACTATTTTGGGGTCTGACATTGTTCTTTTCACTGATTTATTATTGCAAAACTGATTCGGGAATATTGATATATAAATCTCTTAAATATTTTTCAGCATTTTTACATTTCTGATGTGTTACAATGAAGTTTATCAAGCTGTAGTTTATTTTTAAATTGAGCTGCAGATGCACTTGAGTGACCTCCACCTTTTTTTCCACTCTGAAAAATATGCCACTAGACATTTGTCCTCCAATACCTTTTCAGTCCCACACCTCTTCCTTTATGTCATGTATGTGTCTTGGGAAGACAGAAAGCCCGTGCTCTGTGCTCACGGGCAGTGGCTCTGGAGGGTCAGGGCCTTCTTCTGGATTAATAGCTCAGTGTCCCTAAATTCTGTAGCTGAAGATGAAAAACACAGAGATTTTAGTGACAGTTTTTACTTAGGCTAGTACAAATAAACACACCGAGAAGAATTATGCTTCAGTTTCCTTTCTTTCAAATGGAAGTAAAAAAAGAGAAAACTGGTTTTCTAAATTTGGCATATTTGCTGAGTTAAGTAAGTATTTTTGCAAGCCATCCCAAATGAAAGCTACAGAATGTAAAGTTATTCCACTCATCAAGTTTATTCCTTTTCTCCTCTAATAGCAGTCCTTTATTTTAGGAAAGGAAGCAGACCCAAGGAATTCCACTGTGTCATCCACTAATGTCTTGAAGAAGATAATCCCTACCTTGCTTGCTCTGAAGGGCTTCAGTCAGGGTTGGCATAGAACAAAATTGGCACTGGCACACTGCCCTACCTGACCTGATGTGATTTCTTGCGCCAGACTGAGCACCTAATGGAGCGGGTGGCTCTGCCCTCATGGTGGGAGCACTCATCCTGATGGAGAGGCAGTGTGGGTGTATGTGGGCTTTGTGGAATGACTGTTTCATGACACAGAGAAAGGGCAGCCCTGACATTTCCTATCGACTAGCTGTCAGCAGATCTGCATTCCCCTTTATGTCTCTTAGAAGCACCATCTGAAGTGTCCATCTCACTCCACAGATTGACCAGGGAGCCCAGACACCCATTAATCACTGGAGAGCAAACACTTCAAAATCAGGACTTTCTTAGTCTTGGCCATTAGAGAATACTCTCAAAGCTCCTGGCCAGTGATAGCATTGAGAAATAACGTGTATGACCTGGAGAGAGAAACAGTAAAGCTTCTTTAGTTTTACCTTTTAATATTTTGAATTAGTGATTTGGTCTCTGAGTTCATTTCAGCTTACTTCTGTGAGGCAGCACCAATGACAGTTTGAGAATTTTCTATGTTCCTGGTAGAAACTCTGGAGTATCCTCAAGACTTGCCTTGGAGACCCATTTCATCTATTTGCAAGAGGAAACATAGATAACTCTGCTGAAAAGCTTTTCTTAATGTGGAACAGAATTAAAAATATGACCTTTTTTAACTTTTATTTTAAAGTTGCTCTTCAGTTTAAGAGTAGAGCATGTAACTGGCAGTCTCTTCCATGACCATGACTGTGCCAGAGTTTTGTAGGGATACTGCTAGCATTCAGTTTCCTTAGATGATGTTCTCAGAGTATTTCTAAAGTAGCAGGGAAAGAATGATTAAGTACAATTCTATGTCTTCACAATGATTTCCATAGCAGGTCAAGTATTTGTACATGAAAACCAGAGTTACATAATCAGTGTTATGCTCTTTGATAGAATTTTCATAGATTTCTTCTGTATGGGTAGAAGAGTTTAGCTCACTAGTGTTAGTTGATGAACACTAGATATGTCGAACAAAATCAATTACAATAACTGTTAAATGGATAGAATAATTTCAAAAACATCAAATGATTTGTCCCATTACTATACTTTCAAACTTTTACTTAACTATGACTAATTTAGAATAAAAAAATTCTTCAAATGAAAAAGGGCATTTTAATATGCCTTTAATCCTTAAGTGCTCGATGTGAAGTTTTATTATAATGCATAAAAGAGGCATATTTCTGTGTTTGTGACTTAATCTATGTCCTCGTTGAAAGTGTGATGAAGCAAACTATTGGTAATTGAAAAAATAGTAAAAGGTGGCCTAGCATTGACACAGATCTGACGCCCTTATATCAAATGAGTATAAGAAGAAACAGTGAGCCAAAATGGCACAGAAAAATGGAGTATAGTATTAAAAAAGCTAAAGTAAAAAAATCTGCATATTATCAGAGAAATGCCTGGCATGTTAAATCTTTTATACTGTTCTTCAAAAAGTGTTTTCATTCTGAATAACACCTTTGTAATTCATAATGCTGTCTTTGTGGGCACATAAGGATATTGTACTCTAGCCCTTTTTTTATCATGCTAAGTGCACTAGCATCAGTAAAGGCTGCTATTCTATCTGTTGGAAGTGAGTGTTTACAATTTTGTCAAATGAAATCCATTTTCAAATGCACCATTGTGATTATGCACTTCTCCTTTTACCTGGGGTATTTCTGCCCATTCCCTGAATGATCAACAGGTTTTAAGGATTTTTTTTTCCCAGAATGACATGTATTCAGAATTCTTGATTTGCTACATCTTTCCTACATTATGAGTTATCTTATAGTGGACTTCCAAATCGGAGATTCCTAAAATCAGTAGGCAGCTGAAGATTCCCCTTCCTTCACAGTTGCTTGTTTGCTGTAGTGACCTTGGCATACAGAAATGCATTGTAAGGTACAAGGTTATATTGTCCTTTCTCAGCCAATTCCTAGACAGTCAGTACTTTTTAAATTGGGAACCAGTTGGAGTTTGACATTCTCGGGGTAATACAGATTGTCTTATAACTTTGACATAGTTGACAGCAATTCAGAATGATATTTAATATGTAACAATGCTTACATTTAATTGTTGTCAGTGATTTCCTTGATGCTATGGCCCTATTCTTCAACAAAGTGTTACAAACTCACTTTGTTCTGTGCCTTTTTAGGTGTGCCATTGATAAGGGACTGTGAGACTCAGCAGTCACCAAAAAGGATTACTAAAATGTTCTTTTTCTTTGTAGTGTAGATTAGCTATCACAGATCCTTGATCCATCAGTATTCACATGTCTTTATCCTTTTATCCTGTTTATTTCTGTAAGATCAATGGGGTTATAGCAACCTCTGTACCTACCAGGGTGCAGGTTTTTAGAAACTTGAATAGGTTGTTAGAGGAAAGCCCTCTTTGATGCTCTGTTGGTCTTGCCCACATCAAGCCTGTTGTTAAATGTACCCCATATCTACTATGGATTTGAGGCTGCTGCAGTTCTTAGGCAAATAGATTTGTACTCTGTTGCCTTTGAATGCAGCTGGTGGGAAGCGGCTGTATGTCTCATGGATCATCTATTCCTTTTTATTAATGTTTCTGTGAGTACTGTCTAGTGCTGGCCAATTCAATATTGTTTCCTAAGTCTTACTTCTCAAGCTACTTAAAAACTGATTCCTTTGACTTTATTTTTTCCTCCCAGAACTATTATGTAACATCAGTTGTCTTATTCATAGATGAGGTTTCTTATTATAAATTAAAGTTCTTTTAAAGAAATGTAAATTTTATTGATGTTGTGAAACATTCAGTTCTGCTGTGGAGCATTGTTGCTTCCTATAGTCTTCATTTTGGAGCATTTTGCAGACTTTTAGATTTCAGGACTGTGATGACTAAAATTCCTGCAAAAGACTCTCAAAACAACGTTAGTGGAGATAGATATGTGATAAAGTAGCCCTTTATTGGAAGCTTCCAGGTGCACACCGAAAGGATGTGCATGCACATGAGCCAAATGTTACAGCTTTTATAACTTTCAGTAATTAACATATGTGATATCTATAAGCAACCCCTGGTGCCCATTTTCCCTGGTGCCCACCCTCAGAACTCCTCAGAACTGCCCCTTGGAACCCCTCAAATGGCACTCTGGGCTAATTCTCCTTTTTTGACTACAAGTTATATTATTGTCTCAGTTGGAATTCTTGGAGATGCTCTTCAAAACAGCATGTCCTTGGTACTGTGTATGAAAGTCCTCAGTGACTTCTAAATACCATTTAAAATCTAAGAAATTTAGGAAAACTTGTTTAACTTGTATAACCCTATAAAAATCGACAAAATACATATTAAAATCCTTAGGCATCAATGGAAACATGAAATACTTTGACTGTAGTCTGAAGGCCTGAACTTACTGAATCTAAATAGAACATAGGCTTCATGTTCTTTTAGTAATGTGTGTTTCTGAAGTGACATCTCACCTACCATGTATTATTTCAAAAAGAACTTTTTTAGAGTTTTGGAAACAAGTGAAGTTTTTTTGGGTCTGAGTTGTTTTTCTTCTTCATAATGTTTTAAATTATTTAGTTCTCTATATTCAAGATACAATTCTGAAGGAATACCATGAATTAGGTAAGGAGTGGACACTGGGAAACTTGCAGGGGGTCTTTCTGCTGTAATATCTCTCACTGGAGTGGCAGGACTCCAGGATTTTCTTGCAGATGCTTCATAATTAGATTTTTTTTTAAATTCAATTATTTATGTAAAAGTAATGAAAAATGCAAATCTTCTGAGTAGTTATAAGGCCAGCTTTAGTTTCTTGGAGAAACATATTTAAATTTAGTAATACTTTTGTCTGTTGTGAGTTTTATGTTCCCTATATTTCAGTTGTCTAGGCTTGGATGTTATTGTGTCCATGTTTTATTCCTTGGGAGAAGGCAAGTAGGGACGTTACTGTAATCAATGAAGGGAAAATTCCACTCCTAGATGATTAAATATTCCTTACCCATTAGGAGGGATTTTCTTTTCTTGTTCTGCTATTTTTATGTACCATAGATAATTCCAGTAACAGCCGTATCAATGTCTGACCTTGTGTTTAACACACCCAAGTGGCATGCCAATCTTGCCTTCATTTTGGCAGTGACAAGTTAAGGCTCTGGGATAACTAGAGCTGGCATTTTCTGCAAATTGTTAGCTCTCAAAGCAAATGCCAAATCGTGTTGCCAAAAAGAATAATAATAATTTAAAAAAAAAAAGTGATGCTATCCATGACAGCTCTTTAGTGAGGAAAAACCTCACATCTGAATATTTTTCATCAAAAGAGAGGAAAAAGGGGAGAGAGCGAGAGAGCGAGCAGAAAGAATAATGTTCTGTAAGTCAGTCATCTGGAGCACAGGAGAATCAGATAAAATCCCTGTCTTGCAACCCTTGTATACCCCCTACTGAGTGGTCCCAGTTATCAGATGAATATCTACTGCCTTTTTGATCTATTGAAGCAGTTCCATTTTGTTCAGTAGGCAACTACTTAGGAAATAATTCATCCATATCTTAGCTCAAATAAGTGTTCTGGTCTCTAGGCTGCACAGGAGAAATGCCTCCATATTTTTTTTATTACATTGCAGAAGTGTGTTGCACTTGTTAGCAGCGCACATAGAAATGTCTGTGTTTTGTTTGAAGCTGTAAAGGCTTTTGGGATGAGGAAGCCTTTCCTGCTCATTTGAAGAGATAGGAATTCTATGATGTTATGTCTGCATTTTTTCCAAAATTTCAGTATCACATTGAAACTAAGATGTTTATTGATTGTTCTGCACTTTTTGGGGTTTTTTTACATCTTATATCCATTGAAAATTAACTTCTCTCTATTTGCCGTCCTTGCCGTGATGGTTGTCACATTACTGTAAGGTGTTTATAACCACGGGTGACAGAATTGCTTTTAAAGTGTCAGTGCTGGCAGCTCATGATAAGGTAATATAACAGTGCTACAAAACAGCTGCTCATTGCTGAGAAAATGGTCAATGCCAATACACTGTAGTAATTCTGCTTCTCTCTATTATTAGTGAACTCTATAAAGTGGTCAGGATTTTTGGCATGTGTCATATAAAATGTTTGATCACCTCCCACTCCTCACCACCTATAGGAGGCAATGTTATTTTGTTAGCTAAAAGCTCATTTTTGTTATTTATGAGCTTAAAGATAAATTCGTTAGTTTGGAAAAATAAATTAGTTTAGATTATTTATTTTCATGTATCCACAGGTAAGACACTGTCTTGGGTTGAGCAGGCAAAATGCCAACTGCCCAACACAGAGTCAGTCTCTTTCCCCCCAACACTGAGAAAAGGGAGAAGGGGAAAAAAACCCTCAAACTAGGTTTAAACTTAAACTAACTACATATATATTTATACAGAAAAGAGAAAATTAAAATACACACTTACACAAGTTAGAAATAGCAAGAAATAACTTCCCACCCCCAGTGAACCCAAATCCCACTATTTTAACTACCAATTATTCCAGAGAACTCAGTCCCCAGAGGGACAGATTGAAGCAGAGAGAAAGACTAAAAACAAATATTTTACTTCCCTAAGATAACATGGTGGTAAGTCGGTGCTGGGCCTGGGCCTCCCTGACCCTCCTGGGACACCACAGTGTGTCTTCCTGGGACCAGAGTTTGAAGCAACTGACCAAGCCACTCCCACACCGGCTCCTACACTTTTTGGGTGATGTTGGAATATGGTATGGAATACTATATGCCAGTAGTCAGCTGTCAGCTAGCCCAGCCCAGCTCGGGTCAGCTGATAGTTTCAGGTCTAGTCTGAAATCTAAAGCCTAAATTTAGGCCTACCTAGCTAAACCGTAACAGAGACATACATGTAAATAGTGTATGTATGTTCATGTAGATCTAGAGTGCTATATAACCATGAGGAAGGACAATATAGGAGCAACTTATTTATGAATTGATTGCGCATTGATTGATTTCCCAATCCAGATTTGTGATTATTTTTTCAGTGCACTCTAAATGAAGTTTTTGTTTTGGTTTAGGTTTTTTATAATTGAAAGAATCATTACAGAAGAAACTGTAGTGAATGTAGAACCACAATTCTATATGTTTAGGATGTGACTGTAGCACCTACAGTTTTGTGACAATCTTTTGTTTAGCAGTTCTGTTTTGTGAAGAATTTTGTGATTTTAACATCTTTCTTTGCTTCAATAAAGAACAAAATACAAGAACATCAAGTTTACAAATAGGAAGAATCAAGGATATTATTCTTCAATTAAGCTGGACTATTTTAGCTTGACAAAATCAAAACATTTGATATCCCCTTTATTTTTCATTTTCATTACTATAGATACAGTTGTTGCAATTTTAGTTTTAATTGAGAGAGGGGATATTTCAGCATTGTCAACACCTTAGCTTCCTCCTTGCTCCTCTTCCAGAAGATGTTGGAAGAGGTGTGTTCTTCCATTTTAAAAGAAATGTGCTTCACAATGTGAAATATTTTAAATTTCTTCTTATCAGATCTACTACTGATTCACATAAAAATATAACAGATTTTTATGCAGACTAAGATTGGCTACCATATATTTGCCGAAATATAATGACTCATTTTCAGGAACAGATAAAACCGTTATAGTGCCTGAAACACTCTTGATGCTGTTTTGCTTTTACTTTTCAATTACAGCATACATTATTTAATAGTTTTTTCTTCTTAAGATCTTCATACCTTCTCTGGTTTTTTTTCAATAATAAACAGCTAATACTATGGGAAGCATAAAAATTACCATGAAAATTATATTTAAGGAGACCTTGGGATAGCTAACATTTATGCCATCAATCGTGCAAGGAATTTGTTTCTAAACTGGATTGAAAACCATCCTAAATGCTGTGCCCTCAGGTACATACATTTGCCCTGAGCCAGATGTGGTTGGGTAAATAATATAAAACATACAGGCCAGAGCAGTGTATGATTTTGCCATTCAGTATGGTCTGTACCATGGAGGCTCAGGCATTTGTCCTATGGGACAGAGGAAGGTCTTTCAGTCTGAAACAGGGACCCACCTCCATCATCATGAAGTAATCAATTTACTAAACAGTTCTATAAAAGCTAGTTACATGTTTATTAGAATTAGTGCCACTAACATTCCCTTCTTTATCATGTTGTGATTTTTGGGGTTGTCCTGTGCAGAGTCAGGAACTGGAATCGATGATCCTTGTTGGTCCCTTCCAACTCATGGTAGTATATAATCTATGCTTCTTAATCTGTGAGGTTTTGAGTCCTAATGGTTTGTTTTAGGCTGCCTTGGGAAGACCTATCTGAATGGTTTTCAGAAAATGAAGTAGATAGAATTTTTTTAAAAAATACTGAAACTGCTTCAAGTTGAAAGTCAGAATTAAACTGTATGGGCTTTCACAAAACCTTACATATCTTGATGTTTTATTACCACCCTCAGAGAACCTAAGGAGATAGCAGTGGCACTTTACCCATCTTAAATTTATCTCAGTTTAGGCTTTATATCATCTATGTAGCCACACTGAATTTTATTTCATTTGAAGTGACAATATGCCTGCCACCCCATGACTATGTAATATTTCTGGAGCATGTTGCAACATGCTCTCTGTACTGTTTTAGTTTTGACTTGATGGCAAGTAACACTGAAAATGATGTAAAGTTGAAAAAATAAATAAAATATTTAGTTAGGGCTAAATGATGTATATACTAATTCACTATGCTTTAAAGTCAGTCAATTTCTACTTTTCTGTAGTCTGCTTGACACTAGATGTCAGCGTCCAGGTATTATTTTAGATTGTCCTGTGAATGTACTTTGAGTAATCTTTATTTGCATGGAGGTCACAGTGTTGTGTAAGTGAAGTATGGTTGACTGGGAAGTAAATGGTCTGGGGGCAAAAAAAAGCCTTAGGAAATAAATAGTTCTTCCAAGATGTACATAAATAACCACAGGTATTCTGCAGGATGCTGATCAGATAAATGCTGTAGGTGTAGGTAATCCTACCTGCAGACAGTCTGATCTCTTGGAGTTCTTCCAGTCCATGCTTCCAGCGACATAATGAGAAATGTGTCCTCACCCTGAGCTTTCATTTTATCTCCTTATCTCTCTTTGCTTCTAATTCAAGGTTGGTTTTGAATCTTCATGCTTTTACTCTTTTAGGTTTTCTTGTTTTATTATTATAGCAGGAATGAGACTTACTGTTTTTATGCAATTCTGGTTTTTTCCCCCATTTTCTTTTTTCTTATTGCCTCATTCACCTTCCTTGTGATGTCCATGGCACTGGAAACTAAGAGCTACTGTTGGCTCATTCTTCAGATGCCTTTTGCCATGAGGCTGTGGGCTGTGGATGAAAGCATATGATCTTTTGCATGCAACTGATAAGAGTCAGTCAGAGAGGGCAGGCTTTTTTCACTGCATCTATGGAGTAGTTTTGTAAAATGGACCAGTTAGTTACCGGTTGTAAGATACCATTTTTTAGTAGTTAAATCTTCATTTAACGTTGAGCTCCATTCAATTCTCTATTAAGCTGTAAAACTAATCTTGAACCACAGTAATTGAAGATAGATATTTTCTAATTAATAACACGAAAGCTCTTCATGAAGATAGCAAAATGAAAACTTTGGGAAAAATACCTTGTCCTGATGTTTCCACAGTAAGCAGTTTGTTATACAGCTACTATTATAAGGTGAAGTTTTGTCACATTACTTCAGTGGCGAGCTTCATCATTCATCAGTGGAATAAAATCTGCATGTTTTGATATTGTGGAGGTGCAAGTGAAATGGATATGAATAAACTGAACATACACATCAGTATTTCCATAAAGTAACTAAAAAAGTTACGTTGCATTAGCTCATTAAGACAAATTGGAGAGAATCAAATCTAGGTTTAGTATTGTCTGATTCAAAGAGTTAAACAAAATCTAAGACCCAAATGACGATATTATCTTCTTATAATGGATTTAAATACAGTACCACAAGACTGCAAGATGAAAAAAAGCTAATCTCACAAGCAGTACATTTGCATTGCTGGCAGAGGCAACAAAGACTTCCTTCCATTTCTGTATTATAATGGATAATTCAATCTATGCCCTTGTCTCAACTAAGTAGGACAAAGATACCCACTTCTTATACAATCCATTGACAAGTTCTTAAGAAATCTTGCATCAAATGGCATTCTGTATTTCTTCATTAATTGCCCCATAGTCCTACCTAAAATACTTTATTTGATGTTGAAGTGCTGTCTCTTTCCTTCTTTCTTTCTCTCTTTTCTTGCTATTTCTTTCTACCTCTCTGCCTCAAATTCATTGTTAAAATCTAGATTGTTGACTTCAGAATGTGGACTAGCTTGCCCCTTAAATAAGGCAGAGGCATCTCTCACTACTTGGTTGGTGAGATAAAGTTACATTTTTTTCAGATGCCTCAGTACTCTGCCTTGGGTTTTTGTCTGCTAGAGAGGTAAATTAAGGGTACCCTATTCCCTTGTTTGGTTCACTGGAAAGGCATTTTTCAACACATCCAAACTTTTTTCTTATATATTTATTTCTATATTTATATGGTATTACAAGCTAGACTGAATTATCAGGCCTAATAAAAATTACTAATTAGAGGCAAAGCTAAGTAAACCAAGCATAATTATAAATCAGTACAGAACAATTAACAGAAAATATATCCCAGTGTACCCACAGCTGAAATACATGCTTCCTGATAATTTTACTTGTAGAGTCAATGGAATGGCACTGATAAGGTTTAGACCCTCTCAGTGGAAATAGAGAAATTATGTACTAATTTTATGCACATTTTTAATAAGGAGTAAGAAAAGCAAGGTCGGGTTCTGGAAACAACTTTGAAGGAGCTACATGAATAATTTACTCTATTTCAGTTTTTCCTTCCCCCCCCAGTATTTCTGACACTAGCAAGTCAGAAAAATGTAGACTTCTGTTTTTCTTGACTAACAGCAAAAGAAACATAAGAAGTGTGACTGCAACTGTTCACTTATTTTTAAGCCAGGAACTACTGTGATTTTCTTAGAAGTCAAAGGAAAAGGAAAACGTAGGTTTTAGTCTGTAGGCAAAAGAGTTTTATTAGATTAGACTGTCTAACACATATCTAGTCTATGACACATAAAAATTTACAAAATTAGGCTGCTGTTATTTTATGTAACTATTCAAGTAGTACAGGCTCAATTTAGAATGCATAAATACATAAATTTTGTCTCAGAATTTTACTTAACACTTTCAATTTTTATAGCGTATACATTGAGTTTGCTTTTAGTAATAAATATTGCAAATTACATATAAGCATATAATGTTGGTTTTTAATTTTGCACTTACCACTTGAGCAACATACATTGCTGAAATATACACTGTTCTATTCTGAAAAAGGAAACAGATTTTTACGTTTTTGAAAGTTGCCATAGGTAATTTTCTAAGCAATGCTGAATTTATCATTAAACAAGATGAGGAATATGCTTGTACATATCATGGAAGAAAACTGTGCAAGATGTAGAGCAAACCTTGTGGGGTGTCCATCTGCTTTCCTCTGTTTGAGACAAGCCAAAATTCCTCTTCCAGCCATACTTCTGGAATTTACAGTGTCTTAGTAGCAACAGTGTAGATTTTGAAGCTATAATAGTTATGTCGTTACAGTGTAGACTGTTATTACCTCAGATGCATTTTTATTAGAAGCTCGCACTTCACATAGAATAATATGTGGGTTCTTTATTGCTTCCTCAGCTAAATGTAGCTTATTCTAGAAATGCTAATTTCCTCATCTATAAATGATTCCAGAAATGCTGGTTTCCATTCTTAATGCCTAACTGGGCTTGGTTACACTACAGTGCAAATTTGAAGTTAGTGAGATCCACAACTAGACAAAATG
>JAOXXN010000364.1:14531670-14546599 GCA_026770055.1 Myrmophylax atrothorax | reverse complement strand
ATGGCATTTTTCCAAATTTATTGAGTAGAAGCTGTTTGCTGGATTATTTCTGAAAGCAATTATTCATCTGCTGGAACAGAAAGTGAAGCTGTTCTTCAAATTTCAGCTGATTTTTACTGAACAAATGTGTCACATGCTCTTGTGTTCCCTGTCCAGAAAAAAAAAAAAATCAGTCATATTTGTGGTACAAGTGCTCCCAGCTATAAATAACAATTCTGTTTTCTAGTGTTCTGTAGTATGAATTTGAAATGCTCTATTTTGGCAAATTATTACTGCAATGCAAAGAGATGGCTGTGAATAGAAGTGAAATGGATTTGACAGAAAAGCAACATTAATATTCCTTGAAATTATTTGTCAGTATTCACCTGCTTATGTACATAATGTTCTTCCTTCAGCCATTCATTTGTACTTATCTTTTCGGTCCCTGTGATACCACTTTAATGTAGTCACTTCACTAACCGTTTTGGAAACACTTCAGTATTTGAAATCAGGAATAAAAAAATAAAAACTGCACCAAAATATCCCTGCAGTGATGCCTCCTTCCCAGTGTGCTCTTTGAGGTGGGTATTTGGGGAATGCTATCATGAGCTATACTTCTCTTGCTGCAGCATTGTACCCCAAAACCACACAGGCTGTGCTGCTGAGGAGGCTATTGCAAGGATGTCATGAGACAGGTGGGGGAAAAAAAAAGGCAATCTGTGTGTTCGAGGCTACTGGGCCTACCAGAGAAATCCCCCAGGTTTTCTGGAACGGGATAATTTCCACCTTTTATTTGGTTTTGACTCCAGATTTGGTTTGGTTTTTCTTTCTAGCTTCTTTATCAGGTAGAAACCTGAGTCTCCACTTACTCTGCTAAATTTCATATTTTGTTGCTGGCTTATCATTCTGGTTCACTAGTTTGACCACTTTTTCTGCCGTACCTGAATTTTTAAAGTTGAATTCTTTGGAGCAGAGACTGTTTTCTTCATTGATCTGTAAAACGCCAGCACAGCTGTGTACTGGTGTTCAGCTACATTTTTCAGGGACTATTATAATATAGTTAAAATCTTCTATTAATAACTTCATCTGCATTCCAATAGCTCACTCCCTGAGCTGTCACTGTAACCTCCAAGGTTGTTACTATTTGTTTTCTATTTTCCTTAGTGCCTAGAGACTAAAGACAAGATTAGAGTTTTTTGGACACATACATTGAAATTCATCTGAAGAAATCTAGATGTTTACATCTGAGAAATACTGAGCTTCTTATAAAATTATCATAGTAAAATGATTGTGATTTTACTGTTTTCCCCTTATCAAACTTAGTACTGTTCAACTAATTGGGTTTTTTTATTTTTTTAAGAGTAACTTCTATCTGCTTTTCATAAGAATATTTACTTTCGTTCAGTTATTTCTGAAAGCAAACTAATGAAAGCTTGCTATTTGAAATGAAAAATGTGAACAGTGTAAGCACTGAGTTTTTAAGGTAAAGATACTCTGTTTGAAAAGATTTTTTCATTGAGATTCTAATTTTAACTGTTGTCTCCTGTGTTGCTAATAACAATCCAGTATTTTGTTTAGCAAGTCTAACTCTTCTAATTATGAATAGTAATGGACAACAGATGTTAGAAAGCAGCTGTTTCTGAGTCTGAGCACTCAGTCTTCGATTTAGGCAAAAATATTTATTTAAGATGCAAGATAGCCACAGGTCATACCACAGCACAGTAATCTTTATTTTGGTCTCTATTTCTTTCTCAATAAATTCAAACATTTTTTTCTTACCAGAGCAGAGCATTAGGCTGTTCTTTTCATTGACAGAAAGGGCCTTCAGGTTATTGGTTGACCATTGACTGAACATGAGCCAGCAGTGTGCCCAGGTGGCCAAGAAGGCCAGTGACATCTTCACCAGTATCAGCCATAGGGTGTCCAGAAGGACCAGGGCAGGGACTGTCACCCTGTACTGGGCACTGGTGAGGCCACACCTCTAATCCTGTGTCTGGTTCTGGGTCCCTCACTTAAAGAAGGACATTGAGATGCTGGAGCATGACCAGAGGAGAGCAGCAAGGCTTGTGAAGGGTCTATAAAACATGCCTGATGAGAAATGGCTGAGGGAGTTTCAGGGACGGGTTTGTTTAGTCTCCAGAAGAGTAGAGTTTGGGACCTTGTTCCTCTCCACAACAATGTGGAAGGAGGTTGTAATGAGGTGGTGGTCAGTGTCTCCAGGTCTACCTGCAGTGAGAGGACAAGAGGAAATGGCCTTAAAATGAGATACAGGAGATTCTGTTTATATAATAGAAAAAAAAATTAGTAAAGTTGCTAAAGGAGATGGAGTCTCTGGAGGTGTTTAAGAGGCATCTGGATCTGGAGCTGTGTGATGCAGTTTAGTGATTTAGGCATTACAGTGGTGATGCTGGGTGGATGATGGGGCTGGATGATCTTTAAGTTCTTTTCCAGGTTTGATGATTTCTGGATTTTAAGACTACCTGCAACCAAGATCTTGTCTCTGATGTAAGAGTTGGCTCAGTGTTCATAGTCTTGGATATGAAGGTAGAGGAGTTTTTTTAACCTTGTGTGTCATTTTTGGTCTGAAATAGAATTCTATTCTTGCTCATTTTTAAAATGTCTTTCTTCTGTTCTTCCAAGGTGGTCCTTGTCCTTATTATCCTATCTAATTATCAGCAAACATTCTTGCGCCCTTTCCAGGTGGTTCATGACCATGGGGATAAGCATAGTGCCAAACCTCTCTCTCTGGTCTGTCAGAACTGAATGTTTTTTTCACAAGAAGGTGCCAGTGTGGTGGTCAAACCCCTCCTGACCCAGGGAGTATGCTTCAAATTATGCAACTGAATTAGTTCCATTCAGCTTCAAGACACTGAAGCAAAACCTGGGCATGCATGTTAAGCATTCAATTATGTAACTGTTACATTTGGGCTTGATCCTGCAAAAATTTGTGCTTTCTTAAGACCACACAGCACTTTGCAGGTTATAGCTACATGTTTAAAACATGATGTGAATTATTTTCTTTTTCATACCTGTACACATTTTTTTCCTGCTTAAAGATGTTAAACTTGAAAACTGCACCAATAATACGTAGAATTTAGCAAGTGTATATTGTGTTGCATAAGCAGATACTGAGTATTGCTTAATTTTGATCTTATCTTTTCAGAGCATATTTTGATTTAGCCAATAGTGGTCAGAATTAAGTCATTGTTTATCTTCATTCAACATTGCCTCTGGCTTTATGAAGAACATAATACTGTAGTTACATATGCCTTAATGTTTTAGAAGACAAGCCATTAATGGCATACTTATGAAAGTGCATTTTAAACCACAACCAATATTTTTACAGGACAAGTAAAGAGATTTGTTTAATCTGCCCTATTTTTAAAGTGATATTGCCATGTGACATAGGGTATTACTGTTAGAGAACTAGATAAACACATTAGATTAATTAACCTTCCTGGAAAGAGCTTCTGAAACTTAAACACAGTATTTTAAAAAATAGTTATTTTTGAATTGTCAACATTTGCTGGATAAAGACTAATGATCTCATCATGCTCAGTTGGTTAAAAGTTGGTTGTGATAATGCAGAGGTCATGGGTTCAATCCCCTGTGTGGGCCATTGTCTTAAGAGTTGGACTCGATGATCCTTGTGGGTCTCTTCCAACTCAGAATAGTCTGTGATTCTTAGAGTTAAGAATATTGTGATTATTTTATTTGGAGACAAGTGAATTGAAATCAAATGAAATCAAGGGAGATGAGTCAATCTTTTTGAGCCAAGAGTGAACCTAGAACATTTTTTTCCCTCCTATACTTTTGATTAGCTTCATTGCAAAACAATAAGCTTCAAAGAACTGAATATAAGAATTCAACCTTAGTCCTCTTAATGAATGGAAAACGTGAGAACATCATGCAGTTTTTTAATTTGGGATATCACATTTAGGACATTTATGCTTTTTTTAAAAAAAAAAAGTAGGAAAAAACCCAACTATAATAATATAGCTTGTTACAGCATTTCTGATTGAAGAATACCTTGACATGAAGTGGTTAACATTTTCAAAGGGCTTCCCGGTCAAATCTTTTTGACATCATCATACTGATAAACTAGTAGAAGCCTTGGTTTAGTATTTTGACCTATGATTGCAAAGTATTTAAAATTACTTACTTTCCTCTGCCCCTTAACTCCATCCCTTCATTCATTTCTCCTTCTTTAAAAACTGAAAATACTTAAAACTCTCTTTATGCTTTTATAATTGTCCCAACTTCCCCAAACCAATTAATTAGAAGCAATGTCCTTCTTGATGCCCGTTAAAAAAAAAAATTGCTCTACATATGAGTGTGTTTTATTTGGAATGAGAAACTGTAATAAGTATTTTAATAATTACAGTAAAACATTTTCTTCTGATATTTTAAGTGAGATGTTTTTCAGAACAGATACCAGTCGGAGTTTAAAGTGTTCTCTCTCAGCACACTCTCCAGTTCCTCAGAAATTTGCTCAGGGGCTGCAGAGATTTTCTAGCATTAGTGTCTCATTAATGTACATCTCCATCAAAGCTAAATAAACTTCTAATGTAAACTGAACTTGAAACTCGCTAATGTGACCGCACTGCTTCTTGTTTAGGTGTGAGTGCCATTATTCTGTTAAAACTGTGCCTGTAAAACTAGCTGAGTGGGAAGTACTTCAGTGAAAAGTGAAAAAAGAACTTAACATGAGGTAGCATATAACAGATTGAGATGATTTTTTTTTCCAGAATAAAAGATAATGTATTAAATTTGTGTTTATTAATTCAGTTTTTCAGATTTGTTTGGTAATTTTTTTAAGATGAAGAATAATACCATGACATTATCTTCAACTTGAGGAGCTACTCTAGATTTTAAAAAGATAAAATATAAAATTATGGACTATTGATAAGCCAGAATAACCTTTTTTTTTCATCTGTCAGCATAGCAAGACAGCTAGGTACTTTTTGAAATACAATAATATTAACTAATTAATTATTTGTAAAATTGCTAATAATTAGCACAACTAGTCTTGGGGTTTTATGGTCTTGGAAACACCTGATAAAATGTGTCACCTGAAAGTTACCCGGAGTATACACAAACACACTTTTTTGTTACCTCAGATTTAAGTGGAAAATAACAGCTCAAATAGGAGTTGATAAAAAAACGCTAACTCTTCCTTCACAAATCATATGGCTAGAGACTTTGTTCATATTTTATTTTGCATATGCAAATAGATTTGAATAAATGAATAAAAAGTTTAATCATCCTTGATCTGAATCTGTCAAATGAATGACAGCTTCAAATGCAAAATTACAGCAAGAATGTAATTGACATTATTTAATTTTTGGCTACATGTGTAACAGTAATAACATGAGGAAGATCCTAAGAGTGAGCTTGTAATGTTCTCAGCAATGTTAGGGATGCCATAGATTTAAAGCACATTTGAGATGATGATTACAACTGATTCTTTTGGGGCAAAAAATTGATATTAAGCACAAGCTTGACAGAGAAATATTTAGACTTTTGACCTAACATGTAGTCCACTCTGCTCTGCCAACCCTATGTGAAGAAAATAAATTAAAAAAAATAAACATCAGTTCAGGTATATTTGGAAGTAATTTTCCCATCCTTTGCTCAAAAAATACTTTCAGAACTTTCCCTCTGAGCAAGAGGAGGATGTGGCTGCATTTTTTCTTAGGTATAGTCAAAAGAAATGCTTTTCTATTTCCAGCTCAAACTTAGAATTAAGATAGTTTTGTACCCAGTTTAATTCAAGGTGTCACTGTAAACGTATGGCAAACCATTCCTCTCTGGCTGTTCTCTCTGGCAGCTTGCCTCTGAACATGATCTTGGAGACACACAAGCTCCAGAGGGTCATTTTCCTGCTGGGTCTCATAACAGCTGGTACATTCTGAATAGTTAACATAAAAGTGTTTACAAATGTAAAAGTAAAGGATGCCAGGAATAATGGATACACTCTCCCAATGTGCTCATTTCAGTTAAAAAACCTGAAAACATTAACCCCTCAGCTATTCTGCTGAGTCTCTTGCTGGTCACGTTCTGCTCCCATCCCACAGCTGAGGACTTCAGCTGGCAGTCATAGCTTGAAGAAGGGTGTTCTCTGTAAAAGGGGTTAATTGAGCACAAATGATTGCTCTGTTTTACTCTTGCCACTTGATTAATTTGTTCATAGGAGTAAATATTTATTATAATCTCCATATTTATTGATCTTTGCTTCACTTGTCTCCAAAAATTCCTTCATTTTCATTTAGGTCTGTTCATAAGCTATGGTTTCAGCTTTATTATTTTTAGTTGTCAGTGTTGATGCAGTTCTGATCTTTCAAATTCTGAATCTGTTAATTTTGAAATATGGTGCTCCTCTGTTGACAGGATATTTATGCACTGTAAAATGTACTTATGCTTCTCTCTCAGTTGTTTAATCTTGCCATTTAGAAGGCACCCACTAATGCAATGATATCTAGGTTTTGCTAGGAAAAGTTCACACTAGGCACTGCCACCCTGGGCAGCGGCTCTGTGCAAATGGCCCTGAGGTACAGTGAGCTGTGCAGGAGCACCCCTGGGCCTGGCAGCAATGGAAGCCAGCAGCATCTGGTGCTCAGGGCAAGGGCACAGCTAGGAGATGGAGGGTGGTAATCCTTCTCCTCTATTTGACAACTGTGATAATGAATCTAGTGTGCTGAGTCTAACTTGGGTTCCCCAGTAGCAGACAGATATTGTCATATGGGAGTAAGAGCAGGAGATGGCCATCAAGATGCTTAAGGGAAAATGTAAAGAAGAAGATTTAAAAGAAGCAGCTGAGACACAAGGGCCTATTTATGGCTTTGTGGGACCTGATTACTGTCTACAACTACCTAACTTTTGACAGTCTTCGGGAAGACAGAGCTGGACCTTTCTCAGATGTGCCAAATAAGAGGAATTTTAGTAGAAACAAATTACAATAAACTTGGATTGCATATCACAGAATCATAGAATCCTTTACTTTGGAAAATACCAAGTCCATCCATACACCGCAAACCTTACTTTGAGTGCAAGACCAATTTCATAAAACTTACTGTTTCCTCCAGGGGAAGAATGCATTGCTTTCAAAGGTGCGGGACAAATGCTTGCACAAACCCTGAGAGCAAATGAAAAAACAGAAAGGAAGACCAAGTGCCTTGATCTCCTGTACCTGAATCCAAAGGTTATAAAATAATAATGCTTACACTGCAGAGAGACTCCTATCAAGAAAATCACAACAGAATGAAGGTACTTTTCACAGGTGACAGACTTCATAAATCTGTCTTTTTACAATGAGACTGGTGAAATACTGGAACAAGGTTCCAAGGAACTTGCAGTATCTCCTTCCCTGGAGATATTCCACTACATGTGAGCCTGAGCAACCTGATGGAATGTAATTTTCCTTTGAGGAAGGAGTTAGAGCAGAGGGCCTCTTGAGGTATTTTCCAACTGATGTGATTTTATGAACTTTATTTTTACAGTTTCTTTTTCATGTATATGCTATTATAACACTCATTCCCACAGTTTCACCTATTAGTGGGTCTTAAAATCCAGTTAAATTTATCCTGGCAAGAATCTTGCTTATGCATCTTTATCCAATTTAAAATTAAAAAATGTTTTTTTGCTGTCAGACTAAAAGCAATTCATCTTCACTAATGCAACAGATGACATTATGGCCTATGATGTAATTTGGACTTCTTGTCTCTGCTTGCAAATTCATAAAGCAATATTGTTTGTTCCATTTCTTGCATCTTTTCAAGTGAGATAAGCATCACCTTTTATACTGCATTGGTCACCATGACTGTGTGTGCTGATGTGTGCATTTGGATAGAATTCAGTTTTGGATTCCAGAGTCCTTACTTTCTTATTCTTTTGGATTTTTTGAAATGTTATTTATATATCAGAACACTGTCCACGCATCACAAAGCTTCTCTCCCCCAGTCCTTCACAAATATGCTAGACTTCTTCACCTTTTCACCAGTCATAAAGTGCTTTATGTTCCCATCCCTTTTGCATTCTCTTTAAAGGAGTGTTTTGATCACATTTCATTTTTTATGCTGAATGCAGTGTTTTTCAAATGTCTCTTGTACAGTTTTATTTTGGCCTCTTCTTCCCAAGTTAATTTAAAATTATCATAAGCATTACCATGATCAAAAATGGCTACTGACAATTATTTTTCTGCATGTTTTTTTACCTTTCGGTGGCATCTGTTGCAGTTAAATGTACTTCTAAAGAGAAATTGAGCAATTGTTTTCATAATTTTCTGAAGTCAGTGTTGAAAATGAATACAGGTCAAAATGACCAACTCACCTGGTTTCCATCATAGTACCTCCAAGCCTGTAGGACTCTTGAGCTTCACAGAGTCTGTTGATCTTTTGCCATCACAGGTACAGAAGTATAACACTGGGATAATTAGACATGTTCTCAATATGCAAAAATATGAGACAAGTACAGTATATTAAAAAGAAAGTATATTTAAATAAAACTGCAAAGGAAAGATTTTGAAGGCTGTTATTTTGGTTTACAAGTTCATCTCAAAACCAATCTCTCATATACCAACTTAATAACCCATTAATGTTCCAGGCTCGTCTACTCTGTCTGGTTGTATTTTCTTTTTAATGTTTTTGTGAGGTTTTGTTGGTTTTTTTTTTCACACAAAGTATAATTGCAGTATAAAATTAAAGCATTTTTTCTGATCTCAGTATTTTTCATTAAATGCAGTATTTTTGGTCATTGTTTTGGCCACACCAAATCTCTAGTCACATCAGTTCTTTACTAGTCCATCTTATAGTTCTACTCAGTTATTAATCACTTTAACACAGTGTTTAATACATTTTCTTCAGACTTCTGCTTCTGAGAAGGTTGTACCTGTTCTGTGTTCATGTATGAGTTCACATCTAGTCAATGATAAACTTTTTTTTTATGTTCTCTGCATGTTCATCACATTGTAGAAAGGTTGATTTTAGTAGTCATAAATTGCTTACAAAGTTTAACTCTCTAGTTATGTTATATTAGAGAGTAGTGCCCCCTGAGAGACTGATATTTGTGGCATTGTTAATGTAGTTTCAACAGGCTACAAAAAATGCTCTCAAAATGCATTAAGTCCATAATCAAAGGAAAGGTCTTTACCTGCTGACTGCATTTTATGTTTCCAGATTCCAGGCTTCTATTTGAAGGTGTTAATATCATGACAGAAAGCAAGATTGAAATTTGGAGGAAAGCAGTAGTGTACACTAAGGAGAAGACTCTTTTTCTCCTCTGACTGGGATAAAAAATTCATTTGTGTCAGATTCATGTTGCAGTAAAAGATATAAAGAAATATAAATAACTGTAACTAATTACTTGAGACCAGAAGATATGTAGCAAATAAAATAGTGTATGGTATATGATATGCACTTCTGTGCATATCCAGTGTTTGGATATCTTCATTATGTTTCATTTTAAACTATGGCAAAGAGATAACCATTGTAAAGTGATATTTGTAAGATATTTCCACAAGAGCAATATAGCATTGGGTATGCAGAACAGTCATTGCTACTCTATACTCAGCTCTTACACAAGTAGGACTTTGTTACCGTGGTGATGCCACAGCAATGCTTTTGACTAAAACCGGAACTGACTAGACTGCATTATATTTCTCATTCATATTTTACCACCATTGAGCAATATATTACTTGAATTCAGTTGCCACATACCTTGTTATTAAGTCCTTCATAAAGGTTGATTTTAGAAAAAGGAAATCAATCTGTTTGTATCTTTCTTTCCTCTTTAATTTGTGCTCATTTAGTGTATTTTGAACTAATGCTTTTCTAAAATAATATTTCAACTTTGTGTTTCATTTCTGTTTTTCAAAGAGATGTGCAGTTTTCACTCTCATTGGTAGTTTGCCTACCCTTTTTCTTTCATTCCCTGTCCTGTATTTTTCTACTGCATTACCTTACCCAAGTCATTGCAATAAGAATTACTATGTACTAACCAAGTGCATCAAAAGTGCCTCCCCACTCTGTGTCCCTTCTATAGCAAGACACTATCAGAGAAAGGGACCTTCATTCCATCAGTGCCTCATTTGATCAACCTACAACTCAACATTTCTTAACTATGGTGACACAAGCCTTTAGAGAAGTAAAGATGTGCAGAATTTAGGTTTTCTATAGCAAAATACAGAAGTGTTAAAGCTGTGTTATTATTTCTATATGAGGTTTTTCAAGACCGTTTTCAACTGCTTTATCTAAACAAGATAGAAATTAAGCTTAATTATGATAGCAGCTATGAGGTACTGTTTACTGATGTAGTAAATGGGAGAACATAATAATGAAAAATTATCTGCAGTCAAGATAATATTGATTAATATGAATAATATGGTCTTTAAAATTGTTTTTGACTCATTTCATTTTCATTCTTCATTCAATAATGTTTTGGGGATAAATAAGCATCAATTCCTTCAGAGACATTATTTGTACTATGTTTTCTCCATTAATACTCAGCTGTATCCCTTCCTATTTTTAATTGCATTTGACCATTTCAGAGTTTTAGTTTACACATTGCATTCTTTTCTAAAATTAATTCCTTTTTTCCCAGCTATTGTACAAAAGGTTTTTGAAGCCTCTTGACACTACTTGGACTATTTCAAATAAAATATATTAGAAATTTGCAGTAACCCTTTCAGGTGAGATTTGAAGGAAGTACCTAAGCAGTAAAGCACTGCTTTAAGATGGGAGAGTCACCTTTTCATACCTACACATATACTATAATCATTAAAATCCATTCAGTACTTTCTTCTCTGAGTCTGTAAAGCTCTGTTTCTTTTATAACAAACATACAAATATATAGAAGAAATGTGCTGAGAAATGGAGAATGATGATGCTCTCATGGAGAAAAGATTAATTATTAAATAGTTATTCTTTCAGTTTTGATGCTATGAGAAAAAAAAATTGTTAGCTCACATAAGCTAAACTTGGGGAAGAATTTTAGGGCTTTCCTCTAATGTTTCTACAAGTAACTGAATCAAAAAAAAAGTGATCAGAATTTTGTATTTGCTCCTGGAATGAAGAACACCTTTGTTTTCAAGCTATGAGCTTCATCTTTTGAGTATCGGCATGAGATAGACTGGGTGCTCAGCCTCACTTAGGTACAGAAATTGTGTTTGGTTGAGGACTATCACTAAATGATCCAAATAGAAATATCTGCATTTAGCAGGGGTTTTTAGAGTGATGAAATTTCTCTTCCCTCATCTAATGATCTGGGAAGAAACAGATGAGGAGGTGGCAAGGCAATTCACAACTGTTTTCTTTGCTCCTGGGGAGAGATTTTTAAATCGGAATACCTTTCTTCCCCATTCTTTTCCTCTGCATTTAAGGGATATCTGAGAGAGGACATCATTCCTGAAGAGACAGCTGATGCAACTTAGGAATGTGTTTCCATAAGATCAAAATGTCCCTTTGAACTTTCAGGGATGTTCCCAGGTGTGCTCTTACACAGTGAAAAACAGTTGTGGATCTGTATGTTCCTCCAGGGTGGTTTTTGTTTATTCAGCCTGAAGGATAGGTAAATGAATTAGGGGCACTTTTTTCCCTTCTTTACTCTTGTATCTTGTTTTTCAGTTTTTATACACATCCCAGACTATCATACTTCTGTAAAATACTGTAAAATACTCTGTGTACACTAGAGCCTGAAGCAGTGGGCTGTATTATCATCCTGCTATTAAGATACCAAACCATAGTTTCAGAGTCTTAGAAATGCCTATATATCTTACTAAGATGTAGGATTCACAATTTAAATATCAAATGCATCTATGAAATTATTAATGTATTTATGTATTGGTAATTATAATGATACAATTATTTAAGGGTTTACATTTTGACTTACTGCTGTACTAGTCTGTGTTCTTTACCTGAATCTCAACATGAATGTTTTATATAATTATATTTTATGTAATTCTATTCAACAAAGCCAAAATAGCACACATACACTACAAAAATATTAAACATTTTTCTGATGATCTTATGACCTCTAAATTTGCACTTCAAGTAAAATTGCATGTAAAATGTCTAACTGCAGTGCAAAAAAACAAAGGCGTAATGGTTGATTATAATGGATCCAGGAACAAACTGTATTGTTGGCAAAAGGTTAATAAAAGCAGAAAATCATTGCTTAGTCTGACAGTAGAGCTCCCACTGCTTCCTTTTTACTTTAATATTTTCTGTCTAGATCAGATATAGAATAAAAAAGTTTGGGAAATTAGAATAATTGAGGTGTAGAATGATCCCTCCTCTGAAACTACAGAGGAGAGATAGGACATGAATCAGGTTGTGGACTGCATGACATATTCGGAGGGAATGTAGATGTGACTGTGCTGCCAGTAGTTTGTGACCTAATGCTCAATGGTTGGAAATCTCACCTGGAATTGAGTAGATTTTACTCAGTATATGAAGAGGATCATGTTGGTGACTATCACTTCTGAAAAAATATTCTCCTGGCCTATCAATGACTTTGGCATGAAGTGCGGAGAGTTGTCAGTTCTGTCTAATGCTCAGTTTGATTTAATTCTGTTACAGGCTTAGCCATGGCAACTCAAATCTGAAAATAAGGACTATCACAATTTCTGTGCTTGTTACTCTCTGCTGGATAGTATAGGAAAACTACTAGTTTTATTTATGGAAAAATTTATTAAATTTGCTGAGGCTGCATCTGGGTTTTTATCTCAATTAATCCTTTCCATCACTTTTTTTTTTTAAGGTAATTCAGCTTAATTAAGTCTTTGTTTTGTGAGTGCTTATGGCAGGAATGAACATGTGTCAAAATGCCATGAAATTTCTTCTTCATCCTCTCATGAGTATTAGTCTTTGAGTTGGATCTGTTCCAGAATTGCAGAGCACTAAAATTTCACTTTTCTTTATTCATGTACACTGTTTTCCAACCATCAGTAACAACATATTGTGCTATTGAAATCCTCAGAGGTGCTGCAAAATTCATCCAGTTCTTTGATTAGGCAGTATAAACAGGTATGTATTTAGGATATCTCAGTCTTAAAAAGCTCTAGATGCAGTACATGAAGGCTATTTGAAATGAAAGGTAAAAGTGGCAAGCAAAATAGTTCTGAACTGGGATAGGCAAAGCTATTAGAAAATAGTAAGAGTAGAATAACTGTTAAAGTGCCTTTTTTTCTCTGCTGTAGCAATTGTACAGAATTTAATGTCTCTGCTAATTAGAAGATCAAATTTCTGTAAAGCAGAGGTGTCTCTGGTCAGGATAATACCTTTCACCAGCTTCTGTCCCCATATTGCCACAAAATACCTCAAGCCCGTTGGTAATTACTTACTTCTTTCTGATACAGAGTATTAATTTAAGCTCTTCTTATAAAAAGCTTTAAAAAGCATCCTCTTTTGAAAATACATCATAAATAAATAAGATGGGATTGAAAGAGTAGCTGATCCTTCCTGATCCGATACAGATGTTGAAATATGTGAAAGTAGAGCTGACTTAAAACACTATTTGTTATAAAATGCAAACTAATTTGTTAGTTGCATCCTTGCCAGCTGCCCTCTGTAATCTGTTTTTGTCTTTTTCTTTTAGTGTTTCCTTGACACAAGTATTCATGGGATCTTTTCAAAATTTTGGTTTTTCATTCATATTAATAATTCTCTAGTTTGTTTGTTGCAAGTTAGATGTTTCACTGTTTTTCATGCTTCTGAACTGCCTCTCTTGTCTCTGTACAGAGCCAACTATTTCCCAGCAGCCTGCAAAGCCTCGTCTCCAGCCCTTCTTTCTTGTGCTGTTCCCTGTAGCTGACATGAGACATATCCATTATATAAAAAAGCATACAACTTCAGTTTTTTTGGTGGCCAAGCTCATCTGTACTCTTAAATACATTTCAGCCATATGCCAGTGCCTAATTCTTTATAATTTGAATGCTACTTTTTCCACTAGTAGAGCCTTCTTTTAAATAAATGAATCGTGTTGTTATGGCTTCATTTGTTTTTTCAGCAACAACCCTCCTCTGATTTTTGAAAGCTTTATGTAATAAGTGATCTGAGAGGTTTAACCTTGTCAGTTCCACTACTTAAAAGTACTGAAAAATTATTTAGTTTTCATATTTCCATAGTTACAGTGGTGATAAAAGAGCACTCCTTCTAATATAATGTCACTTCTCAAGTAATTTGACAAAGTATAGATATGGATATGGATATACATGTGCATGGCACAGAAGAAGTTATGCTTGGAGACTTTCACCTAATTGCTTCACTGAGAATTTAGTTTTATTTTTTATCATATTGTCTTATTTGTGTTATAATATGCTGCTTAAAATGGACCGTAGTACCTGTGTTTGTGGTTAGAAATAAATGTCTCAACAAACAAGGGTAATTATTACCCCTACTTCCTTCTTTATATAAAACCATTTCAAAAGGAGAAAAAAGTAGTCTAGGGCATTACATTTTTACCTTTACTTCTTATCTAAATATGGTAGATTTGAGATAAGATTGCAATAAGTCATAACACCTCTCAACTTGTTACAGTAAATAAATGTGTTTGTTTTTATATACTGCCTTCTACTAAACAGTAAACTTGAAGATGACTTCTATTGCATATACCATTACATTGTCAATCACTGCATCTGAGAGAGTAAAAGCAGAAGCAGGCAGAAATGATGACTTGCTGAGCCAGAACAGAAATTGCTCGATCAGAAACTCCTCATTGGTCCCTCATTTATAACAGAAAGCATGTTCAAAATCACAAGAATCAAAATATTTTAATAGCTATGGTGTTGTATATGTGTGTTGTACAAAGTGTTACATGTGATTCTATTGGATTGAGGAGGAGTGTTCATGTGAAATGATACAAACTTGCATCTTTCAGCTCTTTGAAGAATTTCTGCAGTTCTTCAGTACCATGAGAAATGTTCATGAGACTGCTTCAATACTCTTTCAGTGCTAGC
>JAOXXN010000364.1:14518874-14531504 GCA_026770055.1 Myrmophylax atrothorax | reverse complement strand
GCAAATCTGGAAGGCATAACTGAGTATATTTCAGCAAGCAGTCGAGCATAAATCAAAGATCATTCAAGAGTGCAAGTGGAAATGAGCAGTATTGCAGCAGATAGTATTTCGTAATGTCTCAAAAAATTACTTGAGATAAAAGCCAGTATAATGTAGCCTGAATTGGAAATTAAACTGATTTAAGCTTTAATGAAATTTAGCTTTGTATGAGAATCCTGATGGAAAAAATGCAACACATCCCCCAGCTTGCGTTTAGTCTGACCCTGAAATATATTTGAGGAATGAGACTGCACAACCAGGACAGAGAATTAGATACTATATAAGCTACTTTTTTGATATGATAATTTCTAAAAAGGAAGTTTTTATACTATGCATTATATCTTGGTACGATCATTCCATTTGCATTGGAAACTCCAGAGTCTAATATTCAGCTCCCTTTTGATATATGTTATTTCCTTCCTTCATATTTTCAGTAATGACTCCAAGGGACGAGCTGGACTGCTCTTGATCAGTGTCTGGGCCAGAGAAGAAAGTGTATTTAACAGAAACATTACTCAGGGCCATATTATAGGAAGTATTCAATAGTTTATTTTACATAGGAGAAAGACTGAAAATCATTATAAAGGTAGTTTTAAAGGTGCCCTAGAGCTCACAAATTCATACTGCTTTTTCCATTATCCTTTATTTTCCAAGAAAGTCTAATAACAGCTTTAACTGAACCTGCTACAAGTCCCATGTTTATTTGATGCCAGACCAACCTTGATTTTTCTCTTCTATTTCTTGGCCCAGATTAAATATGTCCCATCTGTATTATTTTAAATGCAGGGCTGGCTTTTGTATGCTTAAGATTTCCCAAGATTTTGAGAATGCAGATTAATATTTCCTTATCATTTGTGCAGCATACCATATGTAGACTGATTTTATGAGACCTAAAAATGAGTAAACAATTTAAATTCGTTTTTAGATTGTCGCTCAGTCTTGAAGACTATAATTTTATGACACATACAAAGCTTATCAGTATAATTTGATTAGAATTGCTAGATTTAATTATAAAATATCTATTGGTCTTTGCTTAGAGCAATTGTTTTAGGTTTGGGTTAATTTTGTCTGGTGTTAGGGATATATGTATGCACATGTATAGAAAGAAAAAAAAAAGCATTTTCTAGGAACAACTGTTTATTTGTAACTCATTCTGTTTAAAAACCGGTACTTTATAAAGACTTCATAGTGAGGTTAAAGGATTCTTCAACATTCTTAACCTGTGCTAACAGAATATAATTAACTAATTAAAGATCAAGCACTATGAATCACTTGACACATTCTTTTTATTTTTTTAAGTGAGGAAGTTACAGTCTAAGATGAAAATTTTGCCATTTTACACCTCACTTGAATGCCTTTGTTACATTTCTCACTTAAAATTTAAATTTTATTCATAGGGTGAAATTGTATTAATATGTATTCATATGGTCCTGCTAGACTCAGTATTCTGCTAATGACTGATGAAATCACAATGAAACCTCTTTTCTCCTTGGCAACCCTTCAGAACCCCTCAAACTCATGAAGCTAGAAAATGACCTAGCTTTAATTACTTTTTACATTTATTTACACAATTTTGACATAAATCCAGTTGCTAAACATGCAACTGCATTTTTGTAACTAAGCCTTAATAATAGAAAAATATTTATCAATTGATATGTCTATTTTCATTTTAAGCAATATTCATTGAAGCATCTTGAACTGTCAGTACTTAGGAAAAATGCTAGTTTGATGTCAAACTCCAGTGTCTAGCAAGTCTATTAAGGAGTTTTTACTAATATAATATTTACACTCCTTTCTGATAATAAGAAAATAAGAGCAGCAACTTAGTGCTGAAGATATGAAATTGTCCTAAACTCTTCCACAAATGAAACATATGTTTCCTAGTGAAATTAGTGGAGCTTAATATGGAAACAAACTTGGACATGAAGAATAAAATAACAGCTCCACAGATATTACAGGTGACTTTGCTAATGATTTCAGTTGAGGTCAGAATATAATCACAATTGAAAATGCAAGTTAAGCAACATTTGACACCTAAGTTTATAGATTAAACACTTGCTCAAGCAAGATTAAAGAAAGTTTATATCCTAAATTCATCAGAAGCTCAAAGACAAGAAATAGAAATATAAAAGATGTTGCAGCTAAAATATTTTCTGACTGAGGAACGACATCAGCACATCTCACATCTGCCCATTTTATTCCTGCATGAATCATCTATAGTTTCTAGCTTTCTTATCTGGAACGTATAAAAATGAAGGAGACATTTTGGGATGTGTATCAGAAGAGAGAAAGTGAAAACAGCACTTTCTTCTGCTCTGCACTGGAAAGCAGTGGCATAGTGTCATGGAATTTCTTGTTATTCTCATTCTTTCATGGTTTGCTTATCAAAAGATAATTGGAAAAAGAAAAGAGAAAAATAGAAATTGTGCATGGCCTGAAGAAAGAAAACCGAATAATCATTGTCACTCAAGTTCAAATCCTTATTTTAGAGTCTCTAAAAATTTGAAGTTTGAAGAAACAACAGTAGTTGGTGGATTTTTTTTTTGACCCAGCTGACCAATTAAAATCAAGTCTTGAGCTAGTATTCAAGTTTCTCAATCTATAAGATTGTCCTACCTAGAATTTTTTTCAGAGTGCAGTAGATAGGTGGCAATATGATACTGGTTCAGTGATATACAGCAAGGTAATTGAGAAGCATTTCCAAAACCTTCATAGATATGGAATTAATAAGTTTTAAGGAGAATTTATGGGAATCAAGATTTACTAGTGTACCATTTTCATTACTTGAGTTTTTTGATGGGAATAGCATTAGTCTATATTTCAATGGTTAACACTGTTTCATAACAGCATTGTACATAGTTTCAAGTATTGTTGCAATGCACTCCAGTACCGATTCAGAATCTATTTTAACCTGTGCTGGTTAGGTATCATGACAGATGTCTTTTGGCTGGAATTTGGTATAGACATCATGATGGGTATCTTTCGGCTATTTTTTGTTTGTTTGTTTGTTTGTGGTTTTGTTTTGTTTGCTTTTAATTTTTTGACTTTTACATTGTTTAATGTATTGACCTCCAAGTATTGAATTGTGATTTCTTGTATGCTGTCTTCATCCTTCCTCAGTTGAAATTCTCAGGGGTCTTAACATTTTTTTTTAGGTTTTTCAAATACAAATACTTAAAAATTAGGTATTTCCTGATCACTTATTTCCTTCAGACTGAACCACACTATTTTCTTGTCAAAGAACGCAGAAAAGGAGCTGTCAGTGCAGCCAATTTGGTAAGAAGTTTGAAATATGCAAAGGCCACAAGTTATATAGGCTAACTTTGAAACAAACCTAGTACTGGTATGGGACAGTGAAGTTAGCCAAATGAGACTGTCACTGACAGAAGTTGACAAGTGAGGATGAAAGAAATCTGTGCCAAAACTGAACATACAAATTGGTTGTTAAAACAAGAAAGGAGTACTAAGGGCAACAGAAGATTGTGTCTCAAGCCATGTGGTTTCCAACTCATATTTCTGAGATTGTGAACTTGCATGTTAAAGACAATTTTTCAGAGTCTTGTGTTACTGATGTTGACTTTTGTCATCATAGCAGTAGTACTGAGTGACACCAGGCCAAGAATATGTCACTGGTTGACAAATCATGAGAAAAACTCTCTGGGTCTATCTGACTTTGCAATCTACAAATAGAAAAAATAGAAAAAGAAGATACAGAAAAATATTACAATGAACAGCATCCTAAACATTGCTGAAAACACTACTACTAAAAAATAAAAATAAAATCCAGACAATTGCTTGTAACTAGATTTTCTCATGTAAAGAATATAGGGCCTGACCATGCTGCTCCCTGCCAGTGTGAGGTACAGTGGCAAACTTCTGTAGGAAGGGATAAAGCACAAAGAAGAAAGGAAGATAAGAGCTGAAAAGCAGTAAAGATTATCATTTTAGCCCAATGTCTGTAAAGTAATCAAGAGCAGGAGAGGTGCAGTTGTTAAAACTGAAGAAAGCTCCAAACGTTTTTGCTGACACAGGGGCCGAAATGTAGTTTTATGGCTGGCTAAGCTGTATGCTGATCTGTACATTATAGTAAAGCATTTTTAAACTTGGGATTCTAGGTCAGCCTGTCTCCTGGAGAAGGTGAGCACCACAGACAGTAAAACTATGGAAGATTAAAGGAAGTTGAAAATTTTTTTATTTGATTTTCAGTCCGAAGCATCTGTTCACTCCAAGAGGATCTGACTACTTAAAAAGTCTGAAGTTTATTTTTTTGTGCTATATAACAGGACAGTTACTTTTGTGTGTGTAATGCCAGTGCAATTATGTAAACTTTTTTTTTTTTTTTCTCTTCTTTGTTCACAGAAAGCCTGACAGTAAGTCAAGGTCAGCTTAAAAAGCAAGTCATTGTTCCTTCAGTATGGGGTTATGTATTTGAAACTACCTTTTTTTTTTTTCTGTACACTTTGTTAACAGTTTGACTGAACATATTCTCAAAGTGCTTGCATTTGTCATTATGTGTAAATACAAAGGCATTTGTCAGTATATACTGTTGAAAAAGAATTCCTCTTAAAATCAGTTAGGACTCTGGAATGATAAATTAATTGAACTATGCTCTATATAGCTTATGCATAAAGAGAAATATTTTTGTTTACATATACTTAGGACCAGCTCAGCTGCTTTAATAATGATGCCAAGGAAGGAGTTAGATTTCTATGTCTGTGTTTTGTTCTTTCTGCTGACAGTTGTAGACTGTAAAAATGCACATCAATTTGAACAATGTAGTGGAGAGCTGTTTGCATGAAATTCTGGTCTTGAAATACAAAAATTGCATTTCAGAGTTATTAGCAGAGGTATGTGTCAAGAAGATGGTTGGCTCTTCTTATCCCTTTGGCTGGATAGTAAAAATAGCAGTAAAAGGAAAAACCACATTGTACCTGTTTTCTAAATGATTATGGTGCTTGTGGGGTAGAGAGAGTACTTGATGGGTATACAGATTTCTTTACCTTCCACTGAACATCTTCTACCTTGTGGTTTGAGAAGGCAGATGATCTGGACATCATCCATGTTTTTAAATTTGTCATGAATTCAAATAATCCAGCAGGGGTTGCCATTGGGAGATCAATCTTTATGCTGATATTCTGAGTGGTCGCTAGGTGAGACACTCTGGTTTGAAACATAAGACCTGGTTCGTTTGAGGTAGTAGACTTTTCCTGCAGAAAGACAAATGAGCTTGATAAGTGAGGATTCAAGCAAAATAGAAAGTTCTGTGAACAACTAAAGAGCAGATACAGAGAGGAATAGATAACTGGGTCATGACACAATGGACTTCTAGGGAAGTGCCTGAGGTGATAGGCTGTCTTCTTGGTAAACAGCTGTAATGCCTACAGCTTTAGCATCCATGGAAGAAAAGTATGTTAAGAGGGCTGTGTAACTGTAAGTGCAAGTATTTTGAGCACTTTGAAAAGACTGAAGTAAGGAAGAGTTGGCTGGTCTTTTTGCCTGTTTATAGAACTAAGGAACTGTTCAATGGAGTGGTTGTTACAAAATACTTGAAAGCTTTCTGATGCTCAGGACATAGCCATATGGAGAAGTGGAAAGATCAGTTACTGCTGCAGATTCTTTCATTACTGGTTTGGAATCAGATATAACAGTCTGTTCTTTTGCAGATAGGAAGTAGAAAATTTAGTATTCCTCTTGTTCCTCTAAGGTCAACACAAAAAGACAATATAATTCTGTTTTAGAAAACCTTATTTGTTCATTGTTGCTTCTGCTTACTGTTCTGTTACACATTCTTTATGGAGGGAAAACAGAAAGAAAGGAACAACCTATTTGAAAGTGTGCAGCGCAGAAGGATGTAGTATGGAAAAGATTGGTAACAGCTACATTTGTAAACCGCTGAGCAGAAGTAAAATTACATTGAAAAAAATACTGCAGATAAAAAAGGTCCTAAAGTTGACAGGACAACTGAATACATTAATGGGAGCAAACCAGTATCCTGATTTTAGAAGTAGCAAAAAATTTTGAAATTATTTGGTAATTGGCAAGGTAATTTTGGTTACCTCGCCTAAAACTGAGAAAATTTAGGGAAATAATAACTGGTCCTTATTTTACTCCCGTCTCTCTTAGAACCTGTCATGAAGGGTGGAGTTTATAAATCCTTCTAATATCCTATGAAAGTGTCTCATGGAAGCCAAGAGGACTGCATGTCTCAGCATACAGAAGTATTTGCAGGAGTCCAAAACTTACAAGTTGTGTCCCTCAGAGATTATTGTATTTTCCTTAAGAAAAAAATGGCTGTGTTTAGGTTTTGAGCCAACTGAGACTAGTATTCTTCACAGTTTTCCTAATCTCTGTGGAAATGGAGGCACTAAAATTGAGACATTTCCAGATTATGTGGTTATGATATGTGATTTTATAAGTCAGGAACCATTAGACAAATAGTGATTTTGGTGACTTCTTTTCATGAAAACATTATTCAGGAGAAGGTCTGCAGAATCAGGCCCTTAACAAGCTCAATATACTTTGCTAGTCTTCTCTTTTTCACCATCTACTGAAAAGCAGTAAACTGCTGAAGTACCATATCAGCATTAATAATATAATAGAATTTAACCTTTGAATTAAAGAAAGTAAACTTCTATGTCCTCCTAAAACCAATGTTAATGGTATGCATAGACTTATTGAATGGCTTGAATTGGAAGGCACCTGAAAGATCATCTTGTTGCAATCTCCCTGCCATGGGCGGGGTCACCTTCCGCTGGACTAGTTGCTTTAAGCTCCTTCAGCCTGGCCTTGAACTCATTCAAGAATGGGGCATTTACAACTTCTCTAGGCAACTTGTTCCAGTTCCTCACCACATCACAGTAATTTTTTTTTGTCATTGTATCTAATCTCTTGTCTTTCAGTTTGAAGCTATTGCCCCTTACCCTATCACTGCATGACCTCTCCAGCTTTCTTTTAGGCTTTGTTTTGTTCTGCAAAATGCTGTAAGGTGTCCCAGGAACCTTCTGTTTTCCAGGCTGAGCACCCTAATTCTCTCAGTCTGTTTTCACTGGGGAGGTGCTCCAGCACTCTAATCATCTTCATGGCCCTCCTCTGGACTTGGTCCAACTGTTCTACATTCTTCCTGCTCTGAGATCCTCAGAGTTGGATGCAGAGCTCCAGGGGTGGGTCTCACAAGAGCAGATTAGAGGTGCAGAATCCCCTCCCTGCTGGCCACGCTGCCTTTAACGTAGACCAGGATATAGCTGGCTTTCTGAGCTGCAATTGCATATTGCTGGCTCATGTAGAACTTCTCAGCAACCAACCATACTTTTATATCACTCATGGGGAACACTAGCCATGCACAGCTGCTGTTTTATTGTTTTCAAGATAATGTAGCAGATTTCCGAAAGAAGAATTATGCCACAGCTATATGTAATGGAGACATCAGGTTTAATAATTTGACTTTGCAGACTGAGACCATGATAGATTTTGTAAGGGTTATTTATAGTATCCAGTCTCACTGATGCAGAGTTGGGACAGCTTTGGACTTATTTTCCTTGGCAAGCAAATTTTCTTTTTGCATAGGAAGACTGCTAAGACTATGAGCCTCAAGAGAGACTAATTAAATTCAGGAGGAAATGTCAAAGAAAGGGGAATTAAACTCATAATGAATGTTTTCTTATTTGATTTGGTAATCACTTTTTTTCCCCTGTCTCTCTTCTAGCAACATCACCTGCTTTATTGTTTTATGCTACATTTCTTGAATTTGGGATTTGGGAAAAATTATGGGGAAAAGACAGATTAGCAACTCTCCACATTAAATATCGGCTGCTTTATTATTTGTTTTCCATTTGAAATTAAAAAGTGAAACAGCTGTTAGCAAGCTTTTCAGAGTAAGCCTTAAGAGACTTTTGTTACAGCTTAAATCTGTAGTGGCCAACTTTCATAATCATCTTTGAGTTACTGAATGGTAGTAAAAGAAAAAATAATTATCAATAAAGTACAGTATGGCAGAGATTTATGCCATCAGAGCAAAAGGAGTGTCCTTTAGCAATCAGATTTAATTTTTCCTTGTTTTGAAAGTACAACTAAATATTAATACTCTCTCAACAAAGAAGAGTTAGGAGGCCTAGTTACGCTTTTCAGTTACTTGTTCTAATGGAAAAACAACTGACTTTGAAGCCTTGTAGGAAAGACATCTTTCATTACTACCTGTTATGGGTGTTTGAGTGTACAAACCACTAAACTCAAACACTGTGTCTTAACAAGTTCAATACCAAAATCTAGATCTTAATCCTACAGCATCAATTGCAATTTATTTATCAAATACCTGTTGAACTGTGTAGGTGGCTTTGAGTTATTTTTCAAAACTGTGGTTGATGTGGCAGTTTATAAACTGATGGGAAGGGCTAAAGAGACCAAAGTTAATATGGGTAAGCGTGCTGACAACAAACTGAAAATCAAGAAACCCAATATATCTGAGAAAATTAGCAGCTTATTAGAAGAATCTGCTCATTGTCCAGTGCTCTTTCATATGTGTATCAGCAACTTGAATGAAAAATGTAAAACTGTCACTTGTAAAACTTGGTTGTGACAGAAAACTGTGATCTTGTGATCAGTCATTTTAATCCAGCAGTACAGAATGTAACATGCCTGGAGACAAAGAGCACAGGCTGCACCTTTCTGTTATGGAAGGACTTTTTCTCAAAAGTTGTAGCTGACGGAGTAGTTCAGAAAATATGCTTTGTTACAAAAGCTGGTTTGAAGTGCCTGTCTTGACCTGTTTTATCTTAGTTCACCTCCTTGGTTGCACCAGTGTGGGTGTTTGTCAGGTCTAGTCTGTGAAGCAGATCAGGAGAAGATCTAAACTCAAAACCAAAATAGACTTTTTATCTTTATTTTTGTAACCCAATCATTGCCCAGTTGTTTTTATGGCAATGCCTGTCAGTTGTCATGAAAAAACCCAAAGAAACAAGTAATTTTTCTAAGTCCCTCTACTTACAGGGTGCAGCCCAAGACAGAAAAGGAAGGGAAGACTCCTTGGACATCTTTGATTATTAGAGTACCTCTGCAATTATGTATTTATTTCCTCCAGTTTTTACTTAAATAGAAATAATTATGTCCAGGGTTAAATGCATCTGTAATACCTCTTTCTGTCATGTTTTTTTTTCTGACCCTGGTGAGAAAACCTCTAGGTCAAAAGATATGAAATCAGTGATACATATATAATAATGTAAGAATGTATGTGATGAAAAGGAAAGGGAAGGTATTCAATAAAAATGTCAGATAGCTGGGAACTGATAAGAAGGTCTAAAGAAATCAGGTTTGATAGGTATTTTCTTGGTTTTTTTTTCTTATCCTATTATTTATGAACCACATTTCTTTCAGAACTTCAGGATCAGTATCTTGCTTTGTTATTATCTTTTGCCTCCTTAGACTTGGAAGTTTAGAATAATGTGATCAAGAGTTTCATTGTGTATATACACAATAACACAGAAATTATTTATAAGTAGAACTATCACAATGGCAGCAATTTGTGTGAGCCAAAAGTGCAAGGGAGCCTCAGAATAGAAACATTATGCCACATCCCTTTTCTAGGAGCATGTGGATGTGCTGTCAATTAGGTCTAACAAGGGAATATTTGTAACTAAAAGTAGGTAAAAATGATTAATAGAATTTACATGAGCAATACACTGGTCATAAAAAAATAAAAAATCCTATGTTCCCCACCCTTCAAAAGCTGTTAACCTTAATAGATTCACTGTTTTGTCTGGAGCTTTCTTTGTCAATGCAAGGTTATATATGTTTTGTACTCTTCTGGAAAGGTTTCTGTATGTTCATGGACATTTAGTTCTGCTCTGGTGGAAGTCAATGAGCTGTCTCAGCAGTTTTTATTTCAGTCTCGCCTCAAAGTGGAACCAGGCTGCAGCTTCCCCAACAGTCTTGCTGCTTAATTTTTTTACACTTCAGCTTTTTGTGCTTATGTACAGCATGTTCTGCCTCTCAGTGAAATGTCTTTCCCTATAACACAGAGAAGTATCCCTGGCACACTTTAACTTAGACAGAATAAGAAATTACAGCATTATAAGTAGCAGTAGGGTTTCAGGTTGCAGAAGCTCCCTTACCCTTTCTGGAACTGCACATTACAGCATGAATTCAGTGAACAGGAGCAGATCAATTTACTATCACAGATGCATGGTTTTCTCTCCCATTCCTTCACAATGAAGCTTTTAACCACCCCTTTAATTATTGTGTCTTTGAGGTATAATACTTCTCTGTGTTCTTAATGTAAACTTCCAAATCAGAGTTCCAGGGTCAGAAGACAAATTTTTCCTGGTGCTGCTTCTCTGTCAATGTCACCTAAGTGACATGTCTCCCAAAACACTCACATAAAAGAGCAACAGTGTGATAAGGAAAACATATGTTATAAAAAACTTACTTCGACATGTATAAGTTTTAAAAAGAGAATACACCAAAATATTCATGTCATACTTAGGGAGAAAGAAGCAAATTTGATGCAAGCATGTCTCTAAAGTCAGGAGAGGAATGATGAAGGACACCCATCAAAGTCTCTGAAGAGCAAAGGTGTATGCAGAATGCTCTGTTGCTGTAGTTTAGGAGCGTTTCTTTAGGAACTAAAGGAGTAGCCCTAATTTCTATGCTAAAAGAGTTTGTTGCAAACTTACATATGAAAGTTCTGCTGTGATCTCATCACTTGTAGTTATTTTCATGCCTGTCTCACCTCTCCTGATTGCAAAGCTATCAAATTGCAAAGAATCATGTTGGAATTAAATTTGCTGTGGACAGTGACGTAGAGGTGTCTGATCTGACTTTTCCTGTGCCTTCCCTCTGTGCCCCCTCAGCAGTCACCCCCCTCAGTCAAAAGCAGTGGTGATGTCAGTTTGATGATTTTCACCCCCGGACATTGGGGCTGAGACTCTCCTTGGGCAGCCCTGGGAACAGCCCAGTATTATTTAGATTATTTAGGTTTTCCACTCCTCCTCTCCCACCCTCTGCCCCTCTAGCCCTTGTCTCTCTTTGTTTCTTTGAGGTTGTACAGCTTTTATCATGTAACCTGATTGGGTGCACCATCACAAAAACGTGTTGCCTCCATGCACAGGGTTCTGTATTTGCATAGCACAGCTCAGTGTTGTGTGAATTCACGGGCTCAAGTCAATGCTGCTGTGGAGATCTTTGTCCCTGTACATTTACTGAGGTCTGTAAATGAGTACCTTTAAAGAAACAGAACCTTAAAAGACAGCAGTTTGCATCACTGTGTGTCTTTTAAAATGATTTTTAAGGACAATCTGACATTTTCTGTGAAATAATAAAGTTGCTTTTATCGCTTCTCTGTCTCTAAAATTGCACATAAAATTAATTTGTGTGTAGTCTTTTAATTCCCAGCAAATACGATGTTTCAAAATTATTTTCATGCCTCTTGTTTGTGTCTTTTATAGCATTCTTTTTTTCTTGAAACTGTCTAGTTCTGTCAAATAAGGGAGCAAATGCCTTCCAGCTCAGCAAAGTGCATTTGCAACCTGCTGTCATTAAGCAGCTAAAGCTGAAATATCATGGGGACTTTGCTGTCCCCGTCCCTGTCACTATTCTCTTATTCTGCAGCTACAAAGAGCATGTTGTTACATAACTAACATAATTTTTAGTGTCACAGCAGGCAGCTAGTGAAATGGAAACTGAGAACTAGGTTATTTTAGTTTGGAAAGAAAATGAATTTATGAGATTATTCAGATCCACTTTATTTACAACTAGGAAAGTTCCATATTTGAAGAGCTCTGAAGACAAGTTGTTTGGCAGTAAAATTGTCACCAACTCCATTTGGGCAATAAGAAATGTAACAGCTCAGGTGCTTCTGTTTAACCTCTTGTGCTGTGGTGAGTTCATTTGCAGGTTACAATCCCAAATCTGTATTTAAAAACTCTGTGATAAAACTTTTGGCTATTGCTTTTAAACTAGAATCTCAGAGTGGTTCTGGTATATTCACATGACCACGCCTAAATAGGAATGGCCTGATTTGCAGAGGTGTGATCAATTCTAGGTCCTACTGAAATCAATGGGAACTGATGAATGCTCAGTTCTTTTGAAAACCAGGCCATTTATATATAGGTGCCTAAATATGGCACCCAATTTTGAAAAACCTGGCTCTAAGACCATATACCATCTTCCTCCTTTTGATATCTGGGTCCCTGCTGTAAGAAAGGGTAAGAAGGGTAATGAAGAAACAAGTGTAATGAAAAGAAGACTTAGTAAAGCACCTAGGAATATTTGTGTAGTTAGTACCCTCTAAGTATAAATTTATGGGGGTTTTAATCATGAAAAGTAAGTGTCCATTGGAATAAAATTTCCTCTTCTGTATTTCCTGGTTTTTGTTGAGAAGACAAAGCAGAGCAAATGGTTTTTCCTGTGCATCACTGTCTGTACAGATTTAATTTTTTTCACCTCATTTCCAACAGAAAAATAAATGATGAAATGCAGGTGGTGTACAAATATTCATTCAGCGACTCTCCTACTTTCCACAATATCAAGAAAGCAACTTTTCTTAAAAAATAGTTCCATTTTCTGCCAATTTTTACAGAATACATAGGAGTTTTACATTTT
>JAOXXN010000364.1:14496434-14509613 GCA_026770055.1 Myrmophylax atrothorax | reverse complement strand
CACTGCGCAGGCTGGAAGGGCACACCTACATGGGGAGAGCCCTTCCCAAATCTTCGTTCGCGAAGTCTGGCCATACACACATACATACACACATTCAAGGTACCAACATTTTGGTAGCAGTCCACTTTTTGTCAGTGATCTGTATCTGAAAGTAGTCTGTGATAGATTAACCCACTTTTCTATCAACAATCTTTCCAAAGTAATGCCAGTATATACCTCAGTGGCACAAACTATCAAGCAAGGGGGGAAACAAAACAAAAGAAAGCAACTCAAAAAATAAAAACTGAAGTGAGGAAATAGATGCTGTGGCTGACTTGCCCTTCAGCTTCATGCCACTGCTGAGGAATCCTCCCACCTGGCACAGCTTTTGTTGAACTGGAGGAAATGAAATGCAAACTCAAGCATGTGAAATGGAGTTTCACACGTCTGAGGCAGCCAATTAATGTGATTTTTACTTTTCAACTAAAGATTTTAGATTTTTAGTAAGGTGGGAGTTTTGAGGCACAAGAAGAAGGGGGTTTTCCCCTTATTATTTGTTTCTTTTTGGTATAGGGATTATTTAAATTGTAATTTTCTGTGAGAATCATTTACTTTCTAGCTACTGGTTGGAACAGAGGAAAAGAAATTTACATGATATGTCTAGAATTAGCATATTCCCTACTGCTAGGCTGGCAACCTAAAATTTCATACATAAATTACTACATATTTTTATTTCTGGGAATGCATTTATGAAAAGTAAACCTAATTCAGAATATTTTAGCTGTCAAAAATTCAAATTCGTAAGCTTATTAATACCCCTAGGTGGCACTATATGCTTTTTTTGTTCAAAAATAATCATATACTTTATATATAAATAAAAGCGAAATCACTATAAATTAATAGACATGATTAATAAATTCCTTATTTTCTCCAATAAAGTGGCTAATAAGTTTTCAACAACTCTCATGGTTTAACCCCAGACAGCGACAAAGTATCACACAACCACTCGCTCACTTCTCTTCCACCTCCTCCCATTGGTGAGAGGAGGAGGAGATAAAGGAAAGAAAAGAAAATAGAACCCGTGTGTTGAGCAGAAACAATTTTATAACTGAAGCAACGTAAAAGATAATAACAATAATGATAATGATGGTGATTAATGCTGATGGTGATGATGACAATAGCAATCCCAAGAACAACAGATCAGCGCTCCTGGCCATACTCCCTGCCAGCCTCTTCTGTACCTGTTTACTGTCAGAGGGTAGAACACTGAAAAGTCCTTGATTTAGGGTAAGCACTACTGAGTGACAACTAAAACATCACTGTGTTACCAAAACTATTCACATACTAAATCCAAACCACAGCACTGTACTGGCTGCTAAGGAAAAAAATAATTCTATCCCAGCTGAAACCAGTAAAAGAACTCACGCAATAAAACTGTTTTTGTCTGAGGATTGTGTGGTATTGTAATAAGGTTTCTTTTAGAATTTTTTGAAAAATACATGATTTTTCTTTAAAAAGGTATAAACATTTTACTAAAATACGTTTGTATTTTTATTTAGATTTTAACATGTTTTAATGGTACAAGCCATGACAACAGGGAGAGAAGAGACAAACAGGAGTGGACTGGGTCTGAGTGGTTGACCTGTTTCATAAAAATAAAGGCTGTCACAATAAAATTCAGATACAATGAATTGTAAATTATAAGAAGAAAGTGGTTTTTCTGTATCGGGTGAAAACCATTTGTCTCAAGATGCTAACGGGTTAACACATTTGGCAGGATTTGAAGACATCCAGACTACTGAAAGGTAGGTAAGAGGAATTATATAATACATGGTTAGTTCTACCATATTAAAATCAATAGGAAATAGGCAAAACAACAACTTTTAGTTTAGAGTAAGTGGTCCATACCTGGTTTTGTTTGCTTTTTTATTTCCTTACATCCATGTATAGGCTTTTTAAATGGAAACTAGCACATTTTGTGTGGATTAATCCATTCTGGTGACCAGCAAGTGTCTCAATATGTAAGTTATTTTGTTCTTCTTTTTAATCTGTTGACTACTTTTAGTGAGGAGCTATCCTAAATTACAAAATCTGGGCAAGACTGCTCCATGGGTTTGTGTGAAGACTGAGGACCCTCCCCTTCCCATGAGACTGCATCAGCTTTTCATGCAGTGCAAATATGCACCAAGGCATGGTTGTGTGAGTACCCAGGCTGGCTCATCGATGTCATCTTCATTGCATAGGTGTAGTTGTTGTCAAAAGAGTCTGTCAAGGGAGCAGAGGAGCTACAGGTGTTATTTCCTACCCTCTCCATCACCCAGCTCTCCGCTTCCAACCAGGAAGACATGGCACGTTGGTGCAGCCCTCTTTCAAATTTTTTGCTATGGAGAACAAAGATCTCTCTGGCCCTTGGAGTGCGGAGGGCAATAAACCCAACTACTGCAGTAAAAACCCCTCGAAAACCCTCTGTAAAGCATATTTAGGAGCTAAGACGAGAATGTGAGTCTTCCCAAGTGTCTTTTAGATTGAGTGGAACTATCCTTCCAGAAGGCAGTTTCCATCATCTGGGTTCCCTGTTCAAGTAACACTGGAGGATTTTTCCATAGATGGTACTGAGCTGGCTCATTTATTGAGAAAGGCAGGAGGCTTAGTGTTGGTCTGCATGTGCAGTATGAGAGGAGTCTTCTCTAGTTCTTTCTTTTGGCTTTTTGTACAGAGGTGTGCTCCATATGAATCACCATTATTGCTGAGTTCCAGCTGGTAAATTATATAGAGAGGTATGGGTCTATATATTTATGTGTAAGCTTTTCAGTGTGATCACTAATATCAACTGTATTAGTAAGTTTCAAAAGGTAAAGCATGACAGCTGAGCTGTTGATGATACCAAAGAGAAATGTCCATGATAGCATTTCTTAGCAGTCAGTAGTTGTGGTAACATCTGAACCATTGCTGAGGTAGCATGGGGGATGATGGCTTTAGTCCTGTTGGCTTGGGGATAATTGTTCCTGTGACATCTCGTGTAGAGGAACTGAAGTAAACCAAATATTTGTTTACCTGAAATTATTGTATCTCAAGTTGAAAAGAACCCATAAAGGTCATCAAGAACTCCCTGTTCATTATATGACTACGTGAAACTGGACCACAGAATCAAGAGCATCCTCCAGATGTTCCTTGAACTCTGACAGTGTTGTGGTGAGCCTTTTTCAGGGACCAACCAACCAACCATTCTGTCAGTGAAGAACCTGTATCTAATGTCTAATCTGAACTTTCCCTGGTGCAGCTTCATTCCACTTCCCTGTGCCCTGCTGCTGGTCACCAGAGAGAACAGATTAGCATCTCCCCCTCTGCTGCCCTCCATGAGGAAGCTGTGAAGTCCCCCCTCAGCCTGCTTTTCTCAGAGCTGAGGAAGCCAAGTGACCTCAGACATTCCTTCTAAGTCTTGACCTTGAGACCTTTCACCATCTTGGTCAATCTTTTCTGGACATGCTTTAGTAGTTTGATGTCCTTCTACCGAGGCACTCAAAACTGGACCGTACTTGAGATCCACACCAGTGCAGTGTAGAGTGGGACCATGTACAGACATCCTGGGTTTTTATTGTATTTGTTAAACTGCATGGTATTTTTAAGAATCCTTACTTAGTGAGGTATAGGTGATGTTGCTTAGCAGGACAATTTTTGTACCTTTTTTAAAGCTGTTGTAAAATAAGTAATAGGAGGAATGGCCAGGAAACTTTGTAGTGGGTTGTACATGTACTCTATGCTGGATTTCAGTGCTTTGTGACTTGGGCAAGAGTTTATGTATACCAATTTAACAGAGAGTGATGTCTCTTTTCTGTCAGTTTCCTGCTCAACAGTGTGCAAGTCCACAACACATATAAAGCAGTAGGAAAATATTTTCTCGTAGGTCATCAGAGGAAGATACAAGAGTAGTAAATACCTGTAGTTACATGGCACTGCAGTTAGTTAGGTAAGATCTGGTCTCTATGTGAGTCATATTTAAGCTTCAAAATACACAAAAATCTACAAAAGCTTGCATTTCAGAAAAAAGCATATTCACCAACAAGGCAAATTTTACTGCTACAGGTGGAAGAAATGCAAGAACATTTAGTACAAACTGGTATAATGTTGCTATTTGCTAATAACAAAGAGATGTGCTTGTTTCTCAGTGCCTGGAGTACAGACACACAAATCAAACTTGAACTTACATTTTTATGTAGAGATATATAAAGCAATGTTAATGGATCCTTTTGCTATTTCAGGCATTAAATCAAAATATGCAACATGTGATAAAATAGGGAGTAGTACTTGAAATGAACAAAAATCCATAAGAACCACAGCTTTTCTCTTTCAGCTGTTTTTGCCAGTTGCCTCTGCCTCCTGGATGTATGCCTCCCAAAACCTCTTCTCTTGTAGCTGGGTCATGCTAGCTGCCATTTATTTTAATTCAGCCACAAAAGAACAGGGAAAATCAAGTGAAATGCTGGATCCACTGAAGACAATACCAAACTCCTATTGACTTCTGGGAATAAGAATTTCCTTAGCATACCTGAAGGTATATACATAGCCCATAAGAACTCTGTTACATTCTTAAGAAAAGATCTTTTTGAAAGCAAAGAAATGGGGCAGGGGATTGTGTTGAGTGTGGCATTGGTTAGTGCTGCATTTAGACAGAAATCGTGCATTTGGTAGTGAAACAACTGTTGAGAAGTATGGCTGAGGTAGATGATACCCTATATATGTTAGTGCATTATATCCATCAACAGAAAACAAATTGTACTTTGTTTTCCCCATTTGTACTTCAATGAAGAGAAAAGATTTAACAATACAATAATGGAATAACATTCTGCTTGTAGCTGAGAGGGAAATATTGAGAGAGCAGATAATTGTTTTAGAATCGTGCTCCTTCAGAGGGGAAGAATCAATAATTACTGAAGTGGAAAGAGAAGACCATTTGAAAGGGAAAATAAAATGTTTGAAAGGAAGATGTTGGAGAGACCTGATTGTGTATTAAAGAGGATGTGGTCTGTGATTACATAACCTTTTCCATGTTTTGAACATAATGATGTACTTCATCAGTTGTTTTGCTTTGACTTTCAGAGATAATGTTCGTTTTATTGTTACCATGATGCAATGCACTCCTTTGCTCTTGGGGAGCGGGGAGGAAAGAAAACAAAACAAAACAGTGTCATTCATTGTTTAGCCTTTTTAATATAAATAATATTTGTCATAGTTTCTCCTTATGTAAAGACACTGACTGCTTCCACTCCATAATTTCAGGGGGTGAATGGAGGGAGTACTGTTTGTTAATTATGTGTGATAAATAAATGACCTCATGTGCTGGGTGCACAAGAAAGAATGCAGGAACCCCATAAGGGGTCCTCTGTCTGCTGTGCAGTCACCCTTCATCCAGATGGTCGGTAGAGAGCCAGTGATGATCCATGGCATCCGTGTGTCCTGCTTCTCGAGAATGAACTGTTCTGCAGTTAGTAATTGTAAAGAAGCATGAGTGAGCAGCATAAGTGCCATTCTGGTGCAAGCACAGTCTGAATATTTAACATGAGGCATGTTAAGAAAGTAAGACAACCTCTTTATTTATTTTTAATGTGTTTATTCCAGAAATAGAAGTCAGATGGTAGCCAGTCAAACCACAAAGGATTTCCCAGAATGATCGTGACTGTGGGTTGGGATATTTTTTTATTTTCCTATTTAGCAGTGAGAATTATGACATTTTAATGTCTAGGAAACCTGTGTTTGACCTAGGAATGATTTTTTTTTTTTTTCCTGGGCATCTGACAAAGGAGAAAAGACTGTATTAGGCATGTTGATTTATAAAAGATATTGCTGCTTGTTGGGCTGGGAATACTAAAATAAGCTCCATGCAGATGGACAGTAAAGTGACAGGGTCAACTGGGCAGGTGATAAATTGTCCAGAGTAATTTCAAAATCGTACTTCAGGGAATAGTGACTGGTAGAGATTTGAGTAAGTGCTACTCCACATATAGCAGTCTTTCAGAAAACTCCCTGCAGCCTGTTTTCATTGCTTATAGAGTGTCTCTACAGGGCAAGAACAAAGTAGACAAATAGTTTTCATAACTCTGTAAAACCACGATTTCTCTGTGCTTCTCTCCCTCTCTTTTCCCTTCCTTGAATGATGCCACACAGATGAGTACCCCACAGACACACAACAGTTATGCAGCTGTAAAAGTATTTGGAGATAAAACCAATACTTCGTTTTATCTGGCTTGTGGGGTGGAGTTGCTTGGAAACTGCCCGTATTTTATTTTCACCACCTCATTAGAAATAAGAGGGGCTGATAAGTAAGAGAGTCTGCCACTATCCCCACACAAATGTTTCAAGATACCCTGACTCTCTGCATGAAGAGCTCAGCTCACATGTGTGATTGTGCCATGTGGGCAAGTCTAGTCAACTGGAAAATAAAAAGACAAAAACCAAATGTCCTGGCTCTACTACAATATTAGACAATGTCAGAAGAGGTGAACAGGATAAGAGCAGCCTGCAGCCCTAATGGCAGCAGACCAGTATTGCTCATGGCACTCAGCACCTTTGTTGCTTAGGGACGTGCTTCAGTGCACCTATGTGTGTGGTGCCATCACCCAGCACTCCTGATGGCACTACCTCAACTGTGGACAGCCTTAGTTAGCCCATTTCCATGCACACTGAGTTGGTTTTTGCATGTATTGGCTACAACTGTTCTCCTCCCTGCTGCCACCTCTGTGTTTTCTTTCCCCTTCCTTGAGCTATTAACTCCACCATGAGGGAACCAGGCCTTTGGAAACACTTGAAGTACCTACTGCTTAGCTGATGCTGCCAAACACAATGATAAAAATACCTCTCCATCCCACTGTCACTCTGCAATTGCGTAAATACTGTCCTTGCTATTCAGTCTATGTCACAGAACAGTCACAGAGATGTAATCTGCAGTGCTGGGAGCACACAGGATAAATGTTTCCAGGATTTAGCCTTCTCAAAACAAAGGATTTCTGTAATTGGGGATTAAATTAGTAAAAGTAAGATGATTGAAATATCATTGAAAACTTGCAAACTCTTCCATTTTTATTGTAGGCCTTACAGTAATGATTTTCTTTCTGTGTTCCAGTTCCTAGAGTTACGTGATTTTGCAAACATTACAGACTTATTTCTGTTTTCTTATTTCTTTAAATAGCTATTTTTAGCCTCCAGTTTCTGAGGGAAGTTTGATAGGCATATGAATGTGAACAACCCAAAGCATATTTTCAAATGAATCACAGGTTTTATGGGGTCACTTAAATCACAATTATATTGGCTTGTTGGCAATATTGGTACAATGTGGTAGTTGAAATACTGGCCTTTTCATGATAGCCATTGGGTACAGTCAGTCTAAAAAAGGATGGACAGAGTTACTTGCTCTAAATTGGACAACCTTTTCCAGATATTTTTGATGTAATATAAATGTTCTCCATTGGAGTGTATGGAAAGAAAAAAAAAAAAAAAGAAAAAACAAAAGAGGATATGCCACAGGGGCAGGGTGTAGAAAAAGTAGATCATGTGCAATGGGTGAACTGAAAATGTACTGCAGGCATGCTCTGGGGAACAAGAATAAGAGAAAGCACAAAAACCAGGGGAAAATTCTCATCTGCTTACTCAAAGCAAATACTTTTCCTCCAGTTGTTTAGTAACAGAAGAGTCTGCCTTTAAAAATTTAGAGTGAGCTAAAGTCCTGACACTAATTTAGAATTTCTTATAATTGACAAGGAGAAAACAAGGATACTCCTTTATAAAAATAATTATGTGGTACTTCTTTAGCAATCTTTCTTTTCTTTTAAATGTGAGCAATATATAGAAACCAGAAAAAGAAAAATGTTAGAAGGTTAGAGCTGTAAAAATGAAGGACTAGACAGAAACAGCCTGATGTAGAAGGGAAGCAGTTGCTTGCAGCCTTTATTGTAGAGGAATGCACTCAATCAGCAACAAGAAAGATCTTGTAACAGCTATGTAAAGGTAATGGCAGATAAAACTATGAAATATCCCAAAGGAAATGTCTGAAAATTTTCCTTGTGTTCAAGTGGCTACATGGGAGCATTCAAAGAAGAGCATGTCTACTTGAAGTTCTTAGCCTGAAGTTTTGCTTCACCACATGTCCTCTTCATTGGCTACCTATCATTTGACTGAGTTATGTTGCTTAATAGCCAGTTTGATTCCAGCTGAACTGCGGTGTCAGCTTTGGTGTCAGCAGGGAAGGCAGAAACAGGACACTGGAAAAAAGGCTGTGTGTGGGCTCACATACTAAACCCACTCAGAACCCAACAGAAGAATGCAGTTGGTTAATAGGAAAGAGTGAAAGAGGTGGTTTTGCTTTGTGCTTTGGACAGTATTGCAGTATTTCATCGCAGCATTTGAAACCATAGCCTGTGATGCCAAGGAAGAGGTAAATACAAGCGTCACCCTGCACGGACTATCATGATGTGAGTGAGGGTGCTTTAATTGCTGATGTACTTGTTGGGTCTGAAGATGGGAGTCAGAGAGTAAAACGCTGTATGAAGTGCTTTTGAGAACAGACAAAATTCTGACAATTTTGTTTTGTAAATAATAAAAAGTAAGAAACCAACTTACATTCTTGAGCCTTTTGAAATGTGGATATTTTCCCCAAACAACTATCTGCTGGTTTCTAAATCTGTAGGTTTGCAGAACATGAAATGGAGCATGTAATTCTGTGGAGCAACATGCAGTTGATTTTTTTGATATCCATTTGGACCCACTACTGGAAAAGGCTGCAGACAATCCCTGGCAGCAGATCAGTGCAAGATTGCAAGGGATGAGTGCACACAAGATTGTTCCTTTTACCAAATGTAGAATGGACTTAAATATTGCTCTGAAGAAGATCTGGCAATAACACCTATCTAGAAGCAATGTTGATAGCACTGAATCAAAATAGATGAGAATACAGAGGTTTTCCTGTGAGAAATAAGGAGGTATATGGTCTACTACAATAGGAATGGCCAACTGAAAGCATTCGTAGAAGTAGCAGTAATTGTGCAAAAGTTGTTTGTTTGTATATTGTTCAACAACAGATCACTCAACAGTCAGTAGTCACGTAAAATCTGAATGCAATGATAAAATGCTCAGATAAAACCTCTGAAGACAGACCATAGGTCTCCATAATGTGACTCCGATGTCACCAAGAGAGACTGGCAGGGGACCAGAGTTGGCTTTTGGAAGCTGCTACGTGGTGGATCTGTCTTGTTCCATTATTCATCTGAAGAACTACTATTAGGCATTGCATTTAAAGAGGTACTAGTTAAAAATACAATTTACTAAATATAAACTTTTCTTTGAGAGACTGCATAATAATCAATATTGTGAGGGGTATCGTGGTTTTACATATTAAGCTTGCTGTGCACTGTTTTCTTTTTCAAACAGTTTTCTTTTTCAAGATACCTTAGCATAGTAAAATAACCATGTCAAAATACTATTAATTAGTTAATACTAATTTATTTTCTAAAAAAAAATGGGAAAACAGTCCACACACAATGTTTCCTCAGCAGCTCTTCATTGTTATAACTAATAGCATTAAAACATGAAATCTAACTTGATTGCATATTGAATCCTGAAAAATTTTAGCTGACATTAATTTAAATATTTTAAAAATAGACAAAAATCAAAGAACCTAAATAGAAGCATAAAAGAATACTTGTTTCTTCTTACTGTAGTTCCTCGTTTCTGATATTACTTGTGTGACTTTTTTGTCTTTTTTTTTGTTCTCAGTCTCTCACTTTTTCATAATCTCACAGACTATCCTTAGTGATCTGTGGAGACTTTTGAATATTCAGAACTGGAAGAAAATTATGTTTCTGGAAGCATACACTCACTGTTTCTAATAGTGATAACCACATCTTTATCAAATGTTGAACACAGAATAATTCAGCAAATTAAATTTCTTGTCAGGGTAGCTTTATGTACTAAACCAAATAAACATAGTATTTTTGAAGAAAGGCTATTTTATACAAATCTCCAAAGTAATTTCTTCAAAATAGTAATATTTTGATCACATTACTTTTTATCAAGCAATGGAATTCTCCATTTCTGCTGTCAATTTTTGAGGCAAATTATCAAAAGTATGATTCTGGTATGTTCTTTGTACCTGCATAGGCATGAAGTTTGATTTTTTTTATTAAACTTTAAAAACTCTAAAAGACATCCTCCATGTGATTTTGGCTGGAAGTAAGATTTTTCACTGTAGATTTCATTTGCACTTCCCAGGAAACGGTTTTCTATAGTGTCATTCAATTAGCCCTATAATTTTAAAAAATAATTTGTCAATATTGTGAAACATTGACTTAGACCTCAAGTCATTGATTTGTAACTGGAAGAATAATTTTTTTCACATATATACTTTTAGATGTTATTTCTTGGATTTTTATGTGGGTTTATTTGTTTTTATGTGTTTTAATGTGTTATTATGATATATGAATGGCTTAATCATTTTTCCTATTGCCAAGATTTTCATAGGAACAAATAGATTTTATGTATTTTGGGCTTTAAGGATTCAGGTGGTGAACAGTTCTGACTTTAACACAGTATTGTGCACTAATCAGCTACCTTGAATTGTACTGATAGTGTTAGGGATTTTTTATAAGTATTGGCCTATGAAATCTTCATTTAGATTACTATAAAAAACAAAGTTTAGATTCTAATATGGTGTGGCATTTTACATATTTTATTCATAGCTTATATTTAATCTTAACAACTCAAATCTAAAACCATTAAAATAATTGTGCTTCATAAAGCAGCATTTTTGTGGGCTTTCTAAACTAAGGTATTGCATGCTATTAAAAGAAAGCATTCAGAACCACTTTCATCTCAGAACTTTTATTCCACAGGAAATTTAACGAAATTACTTTAATTTTGAATACCTTGCCCATTATTTCCATGTTTGGAAGATTAACATCCATCTTCAGTAAGACACCAACTTATGTTCCCCAGGAGGAATATTCTTCACTATTTCTGTTGTTTGCAATGAGATTGTTACACTGCTATCTTATAAGTAGGACAATTGGTTTTAAACTCAGATATGTAGCCATGTGACTTTGGGAGTAGGCATCATGTAAAAAGAATTGTGATTTAATAATATTAAAGAACCATCCACTTAAATCTCAAACTGATACTTTTGGGGAGTTAGGATGATGTAAGAGAAAACTTTCTTTTCTTTTTTCGTCGCACAATTTAATTTGCTTCCCAAACCTGGTTCTGGCTGAGACAAAAGAAAACAGTTGAAATACTTTCAGCATGTTATGAAATACAGATCTAGTGAAAAAAATTGTTTTACAGAACCAATAGTTTCAGATACAGTTTTTGTAAACACGAAAACTTTCAAGTTTCTGTGCACATCCAATCTTTTGGTACTTCACCTACTATCAGATAGTATCTGATTTCATTTTGTGTTTACAGGATTGGGAAGTTAAAAGAGATTACTATCTTAAAAACAAAAAAAAAAAAGAAGTTTAGAAGAAGTTTAGAAAAATACTGAGATTGAAAGAAGCTGGTTACATGTGTCCCGTTCGTACCATGATGACTGTAAAAATATGTTGAATATTCTATTAATTTCTATGTATTTGTAAATGCATAGAAAGCATTGTAGATGCTTTGTGTTTGTTCATTTTGATTCAATTACGCTGTTGGATTCAGGACTCTGGGAGGTCAGATCATGTCCCACTCATTTCAATGGCAGGTATAGTCAGAGCACTGCCTTCTTCCTCTCTTTTAAATTCCCGTCTCTGAGGAAAAGATTTAGTGTGCTGAGGGTAGCGTGTGATTATATCCAAAGTTATGCTTTAAAAGTGGAAATAAAGACAGGTTCAGTGTCTAACAGACTTGAACAGTCAAAAGTGTTGTAGAATAATTTTATCAGACATGCCCTCTTTTTTTACAGACTTATTTCCTGAGGTTTTCTCTGCATTGTCTCAGTATTTTTGACATATTTTATGGTAGATTTCTTTGTAACTGTATGTCTGGTATTTATAGTTTATTTCAAATTCATTGAGTGTGAGAACTGGTTGTGTAAATACGTTAAAGCTGGGAAACATAGGCTTCAGAATCTGGTATTAATTTCTAAAAATGCAGTCAGGTATCTGACTTTATGCCCTTATATTTGAAAAGTGATAGGCAATGATACTTTTATTGAGGTTCCACGTTGCTTGTTCAACTGGCTTTTCTAGCACTGTGGGAAATCCCTGCCTTGGACTTACTGTATTGCTGCCAAAAGTATGTCTACACAATATGAGAAACTGGTCCTCTCACTCAGCTAGTAAGAAAAATCATAAATAATATTTTTGGCCATTTAGAGACTGGCTGTATCTTCAACCTGCCTTCTTTGTAAGATGTAAATAAATACAAAAGATAATAAATGTCCCTTCTAGCTCAGTTCTGCCCTTAGAGGTCTCCAGCTTGAGTCCAGTGATGCTGTCATGGATATATTTGGCCCAGCAAGAAGTATGAGCTGAAATTCAGGTGATGTTGGTTCTCAAAATAATGCAGAAAGAGGAATGGACCTATACTTGAAGCTGAAAAAGCTCTCAGTCTCTGTGTTCATGTACAGTTCCAGTATTTTTTGCCAAATGGTCTTTCTCAGTTTGTTACTATGACTTAGAGGAGTTTCAGCTAAATTCTGTCACAGAAGCAGGCTTTTAGTATTGCACGTTTGTGTCTTTCTGACAGTTGTGAGCTCTTTTTTGTTCATTTTTACATTGCTTCAGCTAATATTAAAACTTAGTCTAATAAGGTGTTTTCTATCGTTGACATAATTTATGAATGAGACCTCCACCTCTGTAAAAACTTGTAGAAAATTAGCACTGTATATTTTATTTCAGGACCCTGAATTTTATCATTCTTTTCTTGCTTTTTTCATTGTATAACTAAAATGATTACTCCTCTCTATTTAGATGTCAAGACAGGTCACACGCATTTATCACAACAGGATAACAAAACCACACATTTTGACAGTGAAGTCATGTCCTCTGTGTGAGAGGTAGTATTTAGTATGGTCAATTCACAGTAGAAAATAAGTGTTGCAGAACTGATATTTGGTAAATGAATTTTGCTGGTCACAAATACGTGACCTTTCCAAGTCTTGCCTAAATCTTTCTTCAACAAAGTATTTTTATTAATGCTTTCAGGTCTGACCTGTCACATTTCTATTTTGTTGTG
>JAOXXN010000364.1:14446024-14489805 GCA_026770055.1 Myrmophylax atrothorax | reverse complement strand
TGCTGTTGACAGGCATCTTGCTCAGTCCTACATGTTTCTGTTGCAGAACCATAACAGTATTTGTTCCATTAGGAAGGTGATATGGCACATTAGTGTGGGAGCTCCTTGACTAAGATTGTCAGTCATACAGACAAATATTTGCAGTCATCAAGCAACATCTTTAATGATAAGCAGCACGTTTGCTGACACCTCATTGTGCTGCTTTTCTGTAAAAAAAAACCAACAAAAACTTGACGTATTTTCAGAAATGGGATTGCTACAATAAAAGTAGGTCAGCATGATGCTGATTGGCACATCTTTCCATTCTGCTGCATTTTGGGTTCTGCTTTCTAACATCTTCCATTCACATTTACAAAGGGTACATTTTCTACCAGCTTTTTAAAGATCTGGATGAAAATAATGCTGGCAAGTGAAAGGGAGCCATGGATTACACTTAACTAAAGTATTTAACTTTTAGAGAACACTGAACTATTAGATTCTCTGTGCTCCATAAGAGCTACTTTTAAAGAAGGCTGTAAACACTATGCTCATATTCTTCTTTCTGCCTATGCGCATGCAGGATTTTTTACGGAAACAATACTCTCTTCTTATTGGCCACATACTCTTAGAAAGATCTTTTCTTAAACTTGCCCCTTTAAAAATTTTTTTGTCAGGCTACTGAATTATTTCCATTGAATGAACACAGGGGAGAGACCTGAATATAATGTTTGCAGAACAGACAGTCTTTTAGGCCACTGGAAAGAGAAAGAATTGACTGCCAGCCTGGAATCAGGACCATATTTAAGACCATTGTTGAGGCTAACATCTAGACATTTCTTCTGACCATGTCATGGTGTTGTGAGACATTTCCTGGTTGCTTTCCAGGATCTGAAAATTAATTCTTTAGGACTGAAAAGAGACAGAGGAGCTGTCATGGAATTTCAGCCCTCTAAAATAATAGAGGAAATAGAAGAAGAATGATGATAATGATGATCATCATGGTTTTCTGCTGTATTCAGAGTCTAACGGACTGCTGACTTTGGAGTTTGGAAGGGCTTCATGTTCCTGATACTGCAAGAGCTTACGCAAGAATGGTACTTTACTGGCCCTGTACTGTAGCATGTAACAATCTAATCAAGTCTGAATTTTAAAGCTTTTGTTACTGAAATGACTGCACCTGATACTGGGGTCCAGACTCAAAGTAAAATTTTAAACTTATTCATTGTGATCATTAGCTTAAGACTTATTCAAGACAATGTGTGTTCAGCCAGAGAAAGTTAGTTTTTCTAAATGTAAGTCAGTTGTGAGCCAGAGCATTTGCAGATGTGATGATAAAGGAAGTGAGGATGCCATGAGGATGCCATGAGGATGCCATGCTGTCTTAATTGACACAGCCCAGCCTGCTCTTCCAGTCTGTAGTTCCCTTTTGTCTTGCACATTAGTTGCTTTAGGCTGCAGATTGCAAGAACTTCTAAAAGCCTTCTCCTGAAAGATGTTTATTCTGTTTGAATTGATACATGAAACTATTCAAATTCGGCAAGCATGCTCATTGGTTTACTTTATAAATACTTGTAGGAAAAATAACACAGGTTAAATTAAATGTTACAAAATAGAAAAAGTTGCAGTTTGGTTTCTTCCTCTCTGAACAATGCAACTGAATTTAACTAAAGCAAAACAAATTGATTGGATTTTTGTCTTTGAAAGGATAATAGAAATGTCATCATGCAACATGAAGGAGACTATGAAATAGAAGTCCATCTCTGTAAAAGGAAATAAGATCACCACGTGTTAATATGTACCAACCTACAGCCTAAGTAGTTCAACAAAAGATGTTCCAAGCCCATTATGAGCCCATATTGTATCTATATTCTCAGCTTGACCTTCTCAGTTTATTTCCTTCATGTTGATGTGAAATACCTGCCAGAGATGACATCTTTTTTTAATTGATCTGATCCCACTTGCTCACTTCTGTATCTTTACTGCCATTTGATTGCACTGACTTTATCAGTGCTGAGCACTGTGGACTGGCAGGATCTTTTGCTCTTCTAGAATATCAATGCACTTGTCTTTAAAAATAAGAACACTGGTAAACATAATATAAAACTAAGTAGCAGCTGTTTTTCCCCCTCACCTTAAGTCATGTTCCAGCCAGTCCATTACAGACAAAATAACAGTCAATTATTTCTATGAGGGAATATGACTCTTTGATGCTGTTCCTAGTTTTTTTAACACCAGGATTTCATTCCTAAAGAATGTCTTTTCTGAAGAAGTTTTACAAACTTTCCTAATGATGCTGCCCAATTTCTCCTTGGCTCAGAAAGCCTATTATATGCAGCATCTTGTGTGATCTATCCTCAGCTTTCTGATCTGCGTTCCTTTAGATTAGTTTACTTCCAATAATGACTCATAGACCGAACATCTTTATCATGCCTCAGAGTTTGAGCCAGTGTTTCCTTAGAAAATCAGGAGCAAAACTTGCAATTGAAACCAAGGGAGGCACAAAAGCAGAAAAGCATAGCAATCTTTTTCTATAGTCCATCTGTGCAAACCACGATTCTGCATTTTTCTTTCAATTTCTGATGCAGTAATTGAAAGAAAAATGTGTGAGTCCCAATTGATGAACTGTTATAGTCACGGATTCTAGGCAAGTAGAAATGAGAGATGACATTATTGCCATTAATGCCATCTGGCCATGTAAGCATCACAGCCTGCAATAAAACATCTCTTGCAGTACATCATTAAAAACAGTATCTGAAGATTCCCTACCTGTATTTTTCTGTCTGTATTTGCAATTGGTCATATGGTTAGGCAAATATATGGTCCTTTAAGCAAGGTATTTACATGGCCTTTTACAGATTTTTTTGTTTATAATGTTCCCTTTATGAGCTACAAGTCTAGCAAAGAGGTATAGAATTTAACTTGAAGGGTGAGATTTTAAAGCCAAAAGGGACTGTAAAGCTTTTGGAAAGGCCTTGCTTTGCTGGCATTTCTCCTGGCAGTCAGACAATGTTTGCTCAGCAAGAACCCTTCAGGTACTCTGGGTTTTTTTGCTTTGCCTTTTCCTTTCTGTCCTTGCAGTTGGATTGTTTGCAGCTCTCAGGGTATTTTAGCTTTGGATTTGGTGAAGTGGGATTTTGCATTGTATTAATGCCCCTTTTTTGTCATGCAATTTCTTCAGGGGCAAAAGAAATCAGATATTAGGCTTCAGATCTTCATCTCCAATGGTATCAGCATTACTAGAAAAAGAATTTGGAAAGTTCTGCTGTAGAATCTGAAGGTCTCGCTCATTATAAAATGAATTACTTGAATGAATATTTGATAGGAAAATTCAAAAATTCAGGAGATGGTGAGGATTTATAATGCTCTAAGACCTGTGCTAATATATATATATATATATGAAATATGCAAAAAAATATTTAGTAGTACCATCCAAAACTGTAATTCTCAACATTTTTCACTAATGAACACCATTTTCCATTACACAATTACTTTTTTTTTTTTACAGTAAGATCTCTGCTTTAATTAATGAAGCACAAGGAATGCATTATAGTAATTTGATGTGTTATTCTGCTTTGGGTTTTTCTCCTTTTTGATAATGCATCAACATAGCACCTACTTCCCTATAGCTGGCTATCAGGGAAGCTAATTTTCTCATGGCATATTTCCTCATTTAACCTATGTGTTAATCATTATTTAGAGCTTCCCAAATGTTTTTGAGTACCTTTTTATTATATAGGAAAATATTGCAGAGCCACATTTAAAGCACTAGATTTTTCTGATTTCATTTGCAATGCTGAACAATAAACACTTATGTAAATGAAATCCTAGAATCTTAAATTGGATGCTTAAAAAGTATGGATGGTGTGGGAATCATCTGATTACTACAGGCACTGAGAATGTCATGAGGTATACTACTACTCTAATGTATTTTATACCAATATATTCATATTGGTGTATGCCTGTTTAGTTAGAGGAATGCTTCTTTGAACAGATAAAACAGTGAAATTACCTATCATAGATGGACTGTGATCAAAATTAGGGGAATTGGCCATGTCAGATTCTCTATTTACAACACAATTTGGAAATATTGTAATACCAATAGCAGCAATATGTAACTGACATTCTTAGGACTATGATACGCTTATTTTTGAAATCTACAGTGAATAATTTTATCCTTTCTAGTACGTGCAGCTGTTCAGAATTCAGTTACTGCTCTCTCTTGCAGACAGCACTGACCTAAACACTGGGATCAGTCTGTTTCCTCCTACATTAAGATGATGAAGTAATGACTTGTTTCACTGGTTTGACATAAAGTGAAAGGCCTAAAACTGTAGGGTCAGGAAAATATATCAGTTTTTGTGATTTGACAGTATAAGAAACTGCAGAGGAAAATTTTGCCGATGTGTTAAATGACAAGGTATGTTTAAGGGAGACTGAGGACATGTGTTAACTGCAAAACCAAAATTTTATGCCAAGCTAGCGAGGACTAGAGGAATAGGGTATCTGAGGACACCGTTGATTTTATTCAGTGTGTCATGATCAATGAAGAGGAAAACAAATCAAGTTCTCATTTTTACAACAATTGCTGAGGCTTTAGGAAGCCCACATAGGTTTTGGCTTATTTTTTTTCTGTTGTCTGACAGGTTACAGGTCATGTGCTTTTGTAGGCCTGGAATGGCAAGTAATAATAACTTTTCCTTCCAGCCTCCTTGGTTTTGGTGTAATGTTCTACATATTTTTTGATGTCTCATATACTTTTGGACTGTGTACTTTTGACAGTATATTTCTGATATGTTTAGATAAAAACAGTTATTAGATTTCCTGTATCTCATAGTTATTGAAAATATTTCATTTTTTTGTGTGTATTGGTTGCTGCCGTTGATGTCTTCTCAGATTATAACTTTTAGTGTATTGTATTAATACAATGAGCTAATTGAGATGTAGAACCTTGAAAATTGAAAAATAAAGGTGTAAAATCAATTCCAAGGAGGCTTAAAACATCTAAAAGTTTATCATTAGAGAAACTATTCATGTTATACATGAATATTTGGATTACAACCATGTCAAAGGGGCAAATAGTCTTTCACAGAAGGTATTCCCGGTTGTTACCACACAACTCCGCCAACTCTGAAAATTGTTTAGCATCATGAACTTAACTATCATCATAAGCCCTGCTACCTTATTTCACTCTCACCAAAATGCTTAAAACTCAGGGTTATAGTATTGACATAATTATTTAATGCTGATGGTGATTGTTATATCAGTAGACGTTGATACTCAGTGCTATGGAGGAAGGATCTAAATTAGGACACGTGTTTTGTAAGTGTTGATTATAGCACTATGTTACTGATGTGATAATAAGGGCTAAAGAGGGTGACTTCTGTATTGAATTAGTTGGCTGCCTTTTCATGCTTCTGTTTCTTTCAGATAGAAAGCTGGTCTACCTTACATGGGATGAGAATAATGAGACAATTTTGTAGAGGAAGCATACTAAAGCAAATTGATGCACTTAATACATATTAACTTATTTCCATAGTTTTTGTTTGTTATCAAAAGAGCTAGTAGGAATGTATCAAGGAGTGATGCAAGGAACAAGTTGCCTATTTGTCATAAAAATTTATTTTCTATTGTTTCTCCCTCAAGAATCAACACAATTTATAAATGCTTATGCTGCAGTACATTGTGAAGGGATTTCTGGTAAATTATGAAATATTTTATGTAAGCTTTACACTGGAAAGAATACAAAAAATTGCACATTATATGGTGAAGTCTAATGCTGTGTTTGATAGACATTCTAGAAGAAAATAACAGACTTCAGAAAGCATGTCTGAAGCCACTTCTTTACTAAAAAAAAAGGTGAACTAAAGTAAAACCATGAATTTTACCTGTCATAATTAAGGACCTTATATCTCTTGTTTGCCCTAGTGTGAATATTCAGGAGATGTTATAAGCACCTCACAGCCAAATGAAGATTCTGTGTCATAGAAGAGAGTATTCCCCTTGTTCTGGGGAGCTGGATCAGTTTACTTTGCTCTGTCTCTTTAAGTGTTTATCTGCATGTAGTGGTATTCCAGGTTGAACTGGGATATCAGTGTGAAACAATTATTTGGAAGTAGCTCTTCGTGGGTGGCTTTTGCTCTTGTGATTGGAATATCTAAAAACTGAATTCTTGGAATATTTATGCCAGAGCAGGGTTCCCAGAATAAATCCAGATGTAGATACATCCAGATGAATACCAGTTATATACAGCTGTTTTTCAACCTATCTTCCTCTTTTACATTACAAACTTATATTAATAAGCACAGTCTGATTCTTGATCCATATGCTTTAGGACTGCATGAAAACTTGTTTTGCATAAGCTGCGTATTTTTGCCAAGGAGTCATTATCACAATCAGATTTTCTCAAGAGCACTTGTTTTGCGGCTTTTCACTGAGGGATTTTTCCGTATCAAATCTGAACTTTCTACTCATGGCTATTCAGCACCTGTCTCATTCTAATATTTAAAGTACAGCTGGAAAGAAGTCTCTACTGGGATGCAATTAAAATAAAAAATAGCCACCTAAAATTGCACATTTAGAATGCTTACATGTCACATTAGAAAAAAATCAAAGCAAGATGCTTTGTTCTGGTTCACACAATTGTGAACTGAGTCACTTTGGTGCATCAGAAGCTTGACATATAGGTCTCTGTCCAGCAGACTATATCAGCAGTCTATACAATCTCCCAGGGGGAAAAAAGAGGGTATCAACAATTTTTAAAAATCTGGCTACTTGTGATCTTATCCCTCCATGGAAATTTTAATATTTCATATTTCCACTTTAGTTTGAATTTGAATGAAGGTAAAAGCTAAACAAGAATTTCCTATAAAACTGGAAACCTCCATTTACATCCATTTCTGGTTATCAAAACATGAAGAAAGTACGAAATTTATGACATTCTGTTTTCTTTCATTTGTTTTAATCTACTGATTTTCCTTCATGTCTAAAATGGGTTTTCCCATACTTTTGATACTTATAAGTCAAGGATGTACACAAGTCATTTGGATTTAGGCTGCATGTAGATTTCCTGTTAGTGTAGGATAATTTTCTTTAAGACTGCTCCTGTCCATTTGCTTTCCTGCTTTCTGCACATATAGTGCTTTGAACAGGCTTAACCTGAACTAATTCAAGTAGAGATATAAAACTTTCAGAAAATGTAATTGAATGGAAATGATAGAAAATATTTGCTATAGGAGCAATACAGTAAAATTCCACAATTTTTTTATTATCTGAAATATGCATTATTTTATTCGATGTTACTATTAATGAGTAAATTTTGAATATCATCTAGATATTCTGTATACAGATGTCTACATGTTAATTTTTGTATCAATGACTTTAATCATTAAATGCCCTTAAATATATTTTGCTTTCTTTCTTCTATCTGGATTTTTATGTTTGTTTCATTTACTCTTTAGAAGATATTATTGATACCATAAGGAAAAGAACAAAGCCCTACGATAAGCTGATCCATATACCTCTTTCAATTATTTACTGTGCATTTCTTTTCCTCATGTGAGAGGAAAAGCAATATTCTCATTAACAAAATCAATAGTTATCTACTCCTAAACCCCAGCCATAAATAATGTACTGATCTATTTAATTTAGCTGTAAAAATAAAACCCATTCCCCCCAAATTTCAAAAAAAACATTATTGGCATTACCTTGTTTTTTTCTCTGTTTTGAATGGCTGGGGTTTATTACAAAATGTTCATGACAATGTCCCTTGAAGTGGATTGGAGCAGAGAGGGATGTACACTATCAGGTCTAGTTTAATAAGATGATATTGCCTACATTTTGTCATACTAATAATACAAGAGAATTGCTTTGAAACAATCTCTCTGAAAGTCAGTAGCTGGCATTTGAATGAGACAAGAAAATAATGCCCATAGTCTTCACAGATGACTAATGTTCCTTTTCCAGTCCATCCCATATCATTTTAGTCACTGTATTTGTTTTTTTTTATATTTAGAAGGAGATGAAGTTAGTTTGCATTTGAGTGTAGCCTAGCACTTTGACAATAGTAATTATAATCAAAAAAGGATTATCTATGTTGGTATAGATAGGAAGGGACTTAACATGACTGGTTTTGAACAACTTTCTACTTAAAAGTGATATTTTTAAGTGTAGTCTATTCATACTGATAGTTCAGTTTCACAAAGAGTAATTGAGTACTGAGCAGGAATAAAGGCAGTGCAGCACTCATTTCTCACTCTGCAGAAATAGGTAATGTCCCTAATATCTCTAATAGTAAAAACCTTAAAATTTATCTCCTTCATGGAACTAGAAAAGTTACAGAAAATCTAAACTGAATTAAATGTTGCTAAAACAGTTGACAGAAGAATAGTAGAGGGAGTTTGCCATGTATTTTAATAGCTTTTTCCACATGTTCAGAAATTCAGTTTATCATGTATGATAAAAACCTTTGGTGGGAACAAAATAGAAATATAACTCAGATTTGTTTGAAAAGAAAATACAATAACTCAGCCTGGAAAGGTACACTCAAGAGCAATGGGTAGGCATCTTATGGTTCCAGTACGCAAGAACAGATTTGGCTCTGGAATTTTTTGGACCTATGCAAGTGTCTCTATATGAGCTCTCATAACGGATGCCATTCACCTAAATGCTGCCTGTCCTATACCCTCATCTCTACATATTAAACACAGATGCAATACTTAAATGAGTATTTAGATGTACCTTTAAAATGAGTATTTAGATTTACCTTTATATTCGTATTCTGATTGTCTTGGCTGTACTCTTGCAGCAAGATGATCTTGCTGCTACATATGCTTTTGTGCATAGAAATTTTTTAAAAGAAATTAGTTGATTTTTGAGTTGTGTGAATAAGCATGGATGATGTTCCCTTAGGTTTTTGCAGCCTGTATCTTGACAAAGAAACTGTTTATGGAAAGGATAACATTGACAGGAAGTACATCTGTGGAATGCCATGTGCCGTCAGACATGGTGATGTACTGCCCCTTAGTGAACATGAATTACAGATCAATAAAATAAATAGCTGTAAGCCATCTTAGTTGAATTGTGAAGGAAAAACACATACACACAGAGTAATTTGGGGAGGATATAGAAGGAGTGAGACAGTTTAAATAGAAATATAACATCTGAAGCAGAAGTATTTTTTTTAGGCATGAGCCAGTGCTCTCATCCGTTGAATGTGATTTGAGGAAAGGTAAAGTTGGCATGTATACAGATAAATAAAAGATGAAGGATTTCTAGTTTTAACAAACCTTGTTTTTTCTATTTGACTTTCAAAATCTCTCAGACTTGGTACGAGAAAGTGCTTGCTAATACAGATAATAAATAGACATCTGCACACAGACTATCTAGTAAATATTATTTTTTTTGTAAAATAATAATGTTAAAGACAGGAAAATACAATTTAAATTATTCACTCATATTGGTGACACTGAATGCAAAATCTGAATTAGAAATTAAATATTTATGGTATCAATTAAAAATTCACCCAAATACAATACAATATGTGTTTCTAATCAATAAAGAGTCTTGATTTGATTGCGAATTGAAGACACGACATTTTGCTCTTTTGAAGAATGAAAGCTGCTTTGGTATACATCCTCTGATGACCTTCTCTCACTGAGTAATTTTGTTTCTTTTCACAGTTTTGACTCTAAAGGTTGTATTTGAAAAACACTTTAGTACATTTTACTTTTTTATGACTAATTGTGGGATTTTTAATGTAGACTTCAGAAGGAAGAAATAGCCATATGATCTGAAATTAGATTCAACTAAAGACCATTTTAAATCTAATTTAAATGACATGGGAACTTCAATCCGTAAGTTTTTGGTGGGAACTATTAAACTGGTTTTGTCTGTAAGTTAGTTTAAACTTGTCTGACATATATGCTTGGAGGATGCAAAACATGGTTGCAATAAAAAACAAATGTTTGTCACTGTTCAAACTTAGTGCCATAGATAATGTGCAGATAGCTGGATTTATTAACATTTTCAAACATTGCCATGGTACTGGTTTCAAGGTAAACTTAACTGAGCTTGTCTTGAGTGAGTAGTTTGACTACTTTGCTTTTTCAAACCAATAGTAAAAATGACTATTCTTTTGATTATACTTAAAATAGATATGGAGTGGATTATCAGATTTTTAAAATAAGTCTTGTAATTTAGCAGAGACCTAGTAAACATGGAGCTTCTAATTCAGAAAGGTTTCCAACCATTTACATGCTAGATAACACATTTTTGGGGTGAATATATGCTATTTTCATTAGAATCTGAGTCCTTTAAGGTGTTTCCAGTTTAACATCCTTTTCAGCTATTTCAAGCAAAGTAAATGCCCTGCTTTCATTAAATGGATATACAAATATGTTCCCTGAATCCAAGAACTCCTCTCATTGTGTACTCTCTGCTGGATAGCTTTATCCATAAAAGTAAATAATTATGATGTTTGCATTCTAAACACTCCTCTGTTCTCATTAGGTATCTTTTTTTGTCTCTCACCTGCTCCTATCTGTGGTTTATGATACCATCTCACTGTAGTAGGCTTACATTAAAACCAGTGTGCTGAAACTGAATTCACCAAGTCTCAACTCCAGAATCTATTCCAGAGTGCCACTGACTTTTCTCAGACTTGCAAGGGCAAACCCATGTCCTGATCTGAATTTAAAGTTCAGTTGCAAGAGAAAAACTATGGATCATAAAATGAAAACAGAACTTGAGAGAAGAGACTGTTCTTACGAGTTTTATTTTCTCCACCGGATTGGAGCAAGGAAGAAATGGGGAGGCAAGTCCATCCAAGAAAACAGAGGTAATCTCAGTAGGGAAGCTCAGGAATATAATGGTGCAGCTTTAGCTGAATAGGATCCTGGGCAGCTTATGGAGAGAGAAACTCTTCCCTGGAGGTGATAAAGAGCACCTGCATTAGCATTCTACTCTGAATAACCATCTGCAGGAGTCTGATTTTTACTGACTGTGCAGAGAGCCTAGGGAAACCTGCCAACTCACTTAGCCATCAAAGTGAAGTACCTGAAGTCAGCTGATGTGAGATTTTAGGATACCTTCTTCTCTTATTGCTGGTGCTCACAAAAAAACCCCGAGACAAATAGGGCCAGTGGTCAATGTAGATATCCATGTGTAAATCATACAAAAATGCAATGTACTGTTACTATACCTGTTCATTTTCCACCGCTCAGGGTTGTGGTGTTCCTGCTGTGCCTCACTTCCTCAAACATCAGTGCCAGATATCCCATGACTTGCCTCTCCCCAGGGTTTGTCCTCTGGGCTGAACTGTCTGCCTCAGCCTTACCTGTTACAGTCAGAGCATTTTCATCCTCAGCATCTAGACTGAGGAACCTGGATTCCTTTGAACTACTCACCAGGTGTATGTTTTCCTTGCTCTGCAGGATAATTTTGTGGATCTTCCTGTAATCAAAGCATGCAGTCTAACTCTTATCTGCAGCAAGAGACATTCTTACTTTTTATGTTGCAGTTATGAAAGTATCCCGTGTGCTTTCGAAGCATTTCTGTACAGTTAAATGGCATTACTATTGCTCTGCAGATGAAACACTTGTTTCATAAATACTTACTGGGGAACTGTGAGAAGGCAAGTTGGCTAAGAAAAGTTAGATCCATGAAAAGGAGGTAATTTATGACTTAGTCCTTTTCTGTATTCACTAACCTATGGAAAAAGGTGTAGAACACAGGTGCCTATTTGTGACTTGGCCAATAGTGCTTTCCAAATTTGACTTCTTCAAAGTATGTTTTTTCCCTTCTCTTTAGATAATAAAAATCTTAGTGGTGGCAGAAAGTTTAGGATAAGGATGAATATCTTTGAATGCCGCTTCTCTGACCAGCAACCAATAATCCATTTGTTTGAAAATATGATAGTAAGAGATGTTATATCCCACATGGTTGTTAATCATAAAAATAATGCAGTTAAACAGTCTGCTTAAAAGATTGAACATGAAATTAGAATTGTGCATCAGTGGCTTTAGTGCACTTCACTTTTTGATGAAGAATGATAGAATTAGTTTGCGTTGATGGCACTTTTAGTCATCTAATTCCAACCCCCCTACCAAGGACAGGGCACCTTCCACTAGACCAGATTTCTCAAAGCCCCATCCAACCTGTCCTTGAACACATCAAGGGATTGATATCCACAACTTCTCTGAGCAACCTGTTCCAGTGCCTCACCACCCTCACAGTAAAGAATATACATAATATCTAATATCAAATCTAAACCTATTCTCTTTCAGCTTAAACCCATCTCCCCTTTTCTTATCACTACCTGCCCTTGTAAAAACTTACACTCCTTCTTTTTCATAAGCCCTTTCTAAGTACTGAAAGGTTGCTATAAGGTCTTCCCAGGGCTTCTCTAGCCTGAACAATCTGAACTCTTCCAGCCTGTTTTTACAGGAGAGGAGCTCCATCCCTTTGATCATCTTTGTGGCCCTCCTCTGGACTTGCTTCAACAGGTAGGAAGATGGACAGAGAAAAGACAAGAATAATCTAAAGATAAACTGAATACATGGCTGCATCCAAGTTAATGACTGAACTGTTGAGAGTTTGTTCAGGGACCAACAAAATGGCCACATAAAGTCTGGCTACAGTCTCTCTGGCACTTTCCAAGGGGCGGAAAGGAGCAGATACCCAGGGAAGATCAATCACAGCAAGCATGGAGGGAAATTTGCAGCTGAGGGACTTATGGATCCAGAGCTGGTATCTAGGTGTTTAACAACTATCGTGGTGTGTTTCTTTCAGAAGTTCTCCCAGTAATTTTTTTAAGTACAGGAGCATGTTTATATTTGGCCAGAAGCATGAGCGTGATGTCACAGCATCATGACTCTGACATAGTGTCATTGTTTTGAACTGACCTGGCTGGATGACCTTCGTGCTTCATCCTGGGCTGGGATGACTGTACCTGAGAATGCCCAGAGTGGGTATGGGCTGATGAGTGTACAGGGGTGTCCCTGTCTTTAAGAGCTGGAAGTGGGGTGAATACCAAAGGGTCACTCAAGTGCTCTGTTAACTCCCTCAAAGATGTTAAAAGAGGAGCATATTCCCCTTCCTTTCTCTAAGAGTATGAAGCTCAAACCCCAAAGATCAGGAAATTCTTCTATGATTTAGGTTAACCTCCCTCTGCTAGAGGAGGGAAATGAATTTTTTATGACTTGCTCAGTCTGTTCTTTAAAATGCCTAGACATCATTTTGTGGGTGGGGTTTAAGCTGCTAAATCATTTGGGGTTTATATCATTTTATTACCTATATTATGTTATTACCTTGAATGCCTTGCAGACTCTGGTAAGCACCAGCAGTTTTAGGGCATCTGAGTTTAAGAAAAGGTCATCAGTAAGACTCAGATGAGTTCTCAAAAAAAGAAAGGCCTCTGACCTAGATCCAGTGTACTTGCTTTGACACTGAAGTTTGTTCTTTTCATAGCACCAAAATAGGTTTTCAGCTGCATAACTACTTTTCTCCCTGCTGTCACTGCTTAATAAAATAATGCACAGCTTTCTGTAGGACATAGTATTTGATAAAGGATTGTGATTTACCAAAAAAGCAGACCAGCCTCTTGAGGCTTCAGTATTTTGTAAGGTAATTTCCTGTAGAACTGCAAAATAACCAGATGCAGCCTAAAGTCTCAAAGGCATCAGGTTAGGAAATATATTGAAAAACTGACAAGAAAAGTACCAACTAATTGAAAAAAAAAAACCTGCTTAAAACCAGCACTGGTCCTCTGCCTTAAAAGCACAATACTTAAAGAGAAATAAAACATGGTAAAATTATATTCTTAGACTGAGGAGAAAAGTTTGAATTAGCAGTACCAAGCATCACTTTACTAGGGAAGAACCCATATCTTTTAAACACTGGATTCTGGAAATCCCAAATCCCAGCCCCAACCCTTACACTGATTCTCTATGTCAAAAAAGCATTGGTTCACCTTGATTCATTTTTAAGCAGATTAAAACATATTCAGACTCCTTATGAGTGGATTATATTAGACCACTTTATTCTACTGTAATCCATTTCCCCCTCTCCCTAAGGACACATTCTTACAAATATTTACAAAGAAAATGTAGAGTTTGCCTCTGTATAGAAAAACAATGAAAGCATTTCTTGGCAAATCAGACTTTCAATGTTTTGAGATGCTCTTAGCATTGGGATACTAGTATTGGGATGCTATTATTTTGTACATATCTGTCTATGTACTTTTCAAATTATGTATGAAGTTTTCCTAGCCATTTCCTAATGACAGGCTTTTCTCCCACTTGCAAAGTTAGTTTCCTACCTTTTTTAATGTAGCTTCAAAATCTATTTGATTCAAAGATAATGGTAATAGCATTCAGAAAGCTCAATGTCCACTCTCAAATCCATATAATTTTCATTTGTCGTTTTATTTGGGATTGGATGCTTCACATAATTTGCTGTCTAGTCTAAGTTGTTCACATAATAGGAAGGTGCAGTTCCTTCTGCCAAATTCCCTTTCCTAAATTGGTTGCAAATATTGTCTGTGATGGTGGAGATTCTTCCTAACAGTTTTCAGTAAAGCAGTACACTCTGGAATCCCAAGTCAGGTTTATGTCACTTCACTCCTTCAGCTGTTTCTCAGAAATGTTCTATATTAAGCCCACATTATCATCTGCCTATTCTTGACTATCAGATAGCTACTGTTGAAAATTCAAAGCTTTTCTTGCTGATTGGATTATAAAAGCATTTCATAAATGGTTTGATTCAATACTTGAGGCTTGTTAAGTAAACTATTTTACATCATATCCAACTCCTTTCACCAAATGAGAGGAGCAGAAAGAAAGATATGTTGTCTTTATTGCACACTGAGTTTTTACTTCTGTTGAACAGAGTGCTATTTTGTGAAGAAAGTTTCTCATTAAAAAAATGCTTCCTGTTGTTTTTTTTTCCTTTTCTTCTAAGACAGTAATTTATGTCCAGGATGCATTGTATTCCTAGTGAAATTATATTTACTGTAAAACTGTAGATGTACTTGTTTTAATCGCTTATTGTGATCACACAGTACTTACTGTGATTACAGCATATTTTCCCTTTGGCAGGCAATGTGTATCTGTTCCAGTCAGTTCTGTGTAAACAATGGCACTTAAGTTTATTTTGGGATCAAAAATCATCAAAGTTTGTGTGCTAAGAGACAAGGAAACAAAAGCTAACTGTCTTGAACAGATTTTGAGATTGTTTTATAAATTTCAATAAAAGGATCTCAAAGAACTTTGTTCAGCATAGAATGACATGGTAACATCTGCAGTTTCAGCATATACGTTTGTAAAAACTTTTTTTTTTAATATTTTGTAATAATGAAATTTATTTCAAATGGGGTGCAGAATGCTCTCCAGGATAAATATTTTTTGTTAAAGATGGTGCCACCTAATGAGTTTTAAAACAGATGTATAAAAAAGAAGTCATTACTAGTAGGCAAAACCTAGAACACCCTAATATCCCTCTTGTAGAAGCAGTTTGCATCCTGTGAGAGATCTTAAATGAACTGAAACACAAATCCTTTAAAAATGCCTGTTTGCTTCCCTACATTCTGATCTCACTATTTCAGAAGATAGGCAAGAGATGAATTAACAGGTACAATTTGGAGAAATTATTTAACCAGTAGTCATCCCTTAGTTTGTCACTTACTGATTGGCATGGGGGATGCACTGATAATGATAGATTAAACATGCCCAGGTCTGTTTTCTCTCCTGGAAGCCCATTGCTTCCACAGTCTGTTTCCATAAAATTGGACTTCTCAGATACGAAGGCAAGGTGGCCTCAGGTAAACCTGTGCTAACTCTCAGGCTGATTCAGGAGCTGTTTTGGAGGGTATTAATTGCATTGAGCCTAACCCACAGTTTCTGAAAAATTAGAAGTATAGACAATCAAATTGCCCTGAAGGAGAATGTTTCCTAACGTTGTTAAATTTTCACATGTGAAAATTGTACATAGTTTGTACTTTGCACATTTTACTTCAAACTTTATGAAAGCCTCCTAACATCTTTGCAAGCTGAAGACCATTTTATTACTTGGGATTCATGCATTACAAACTTTATTCAGTCATCTGAGTTCAGTTACGGGAGCACAGTGACCAGATGAAAGGATGACTCAGAGTGAGCTGATTCACACGAGAAAGAATAAAGTTTTTTTCACATAAGCTTTAATTTATTATTCTGTAACTTTGTATATGTACAGCTGTAGAAACTCATGATTGTATCTCTAATTAGTCACAGAAACAAAGAACAATGATCAGTACTGAGCAGTGTGCAAGGAAGCCTCCTCTGTGAGATTCTGAGCATATCTTCTTATGTGAACTATGCTTTTGAATGCAAGGGCCTAAGAGTTTGAACACAACTCAAATATATGTGAAAGATCAGTCTGCATACATAAACCAAGTATCTGTTCTTCTGTTGCTGTTTATGAATTGTCACACTGATTCTACAATGAAAATTGTTCACCCTTACCACAAAAAGGTAGATATTTTGGCTCCTTGCTTTTAATAGAGGAATGTATTAGCAGATAAATATTTCAATTTTTCTGCATCAGAAAAATAATCAAAATAAAAAGAAAGATCTGTTATGCTGTATTGTTCTTGTTTGTTGGCTAGTGCCGAAGACATAGCACGAAAAAATGAACAAGCTGCAATGACAGATAAGTCACATAACTACTGTGAACAGAGTAAACATAATATTTAGTCATTTCTTCTCCAGTCAAACTTCTTTTCATGTAGAATTCAATGCCAAACACTTTCTAATTTTTTATGCTAGTACTGCTCTCGAAAGTATATGCTGAGTCACTTACACCATCTGTTATCTGTGCACATATCAGCAGAGAGAAAATGTTGAGAAGTTTCTGAAGACATCTGCTTGTTTCTCTGAGCTTACCGATTCAGGGGTTTTTTTTCCTTAAATCATACTTACTTACACACTTCCCAAAATATACTCTTCCTCTTTGCACTTCTTAAGAATTTGAGAACAGCAGAATTTTTAGTCTTCCAAGTCTGATCCCACCTTGCCTTTTTTACTAGTTTTAGAATACCAGTTATACTTAGTAAGAATAGCTGTGACGAAAAGTAGAGATTTTACTTGATAGTGCACCATGGCATGAGTTTTGAAACAGTAAATATTGCACAACTTTCTCGTTGACCAACTTGGTTATTCATTGTGGAATTCAAACAACTTCTTTAAAAGATAAAATACTGAGGTGATATTTTGGTCCCATTTCCTGTCTGGAATTTTATGTAATATGTTATTCAAAGGTATTGTATGATACCAGAGGCAGAAAATTATGCAGCTTACTGATGGAGAAATATATATCAAAATGTCAAAATGGATTACTGTGGAAATGGTAGATTTAATACAGAGGCCCTGTTCTAGTAGAGTTATGGCCACACAACTAGTTAACATAGGGAAAGAAACACATGTAATTTTTTTCTACCTTTCTTCAACCTTGGAGGCCTCACCCCTAATTTTACATTAATTTTGTGCCATAACTTCTGTGACAATGCTAAAATCAGAGGGCTTACTTATGGACTGTCTAGGTGCCTCTATGGGGTTAAACTAAAAGTGCCCACTTTTGTTGGAATCTAGGGTAGCACTGGCTTAGGAGCCACTTGCTGTGTCCATAGCATTAATCTTGTTTGGGTTTCAGCATAGAACAAGCTCTTCCCAGCTGCCTACAAGGAATGGTTCCTCACCTACATGAGCTCCAAACTGAACCTGCTGTTACTTGGAAGAATGTCATGTGACCCCTTAACACCAGGGCATTTATAACACTGAAACCACATTAACCAAGTTCTAGAGCTTGGAAATGCTTTCTTATACTTTTTAATTTACTAAGATAGACACTAACTATCTATATCCTGTCAAGATCTTCCTTCCTTCAGATACCAGTTGCTTTCAGAAGAACCTACAGTCAATTGTGAGCATGAATGAATGTGTGTGAGTGGTAATAAGGCAAACTGTTTTGGATAAGGACAAGCTACTTCCCCACTTCTATCTAGTACAGGTTTGAAAGATAGTGTGAGGATGAGCTCAGGATCCTTGTAGAAACCATTTCACTTAATAATTAACTCAATCTTTACTGCATGATTGTAAAGCATGCCCTTGCAAACTGACAGGACCATTTCTGTGACACCTGCAGTGACTGTGATGTGAAAGAAAAAAGGAACTGAGGCAAAAATGAGGAAACCATTACTGTCTGCAATAGCCTCCTTGGTAGAAGATTTCTAAATCAATTTATGTCTCAGTGCAAGGATATGGATGAGGGAAAATAAGCTTTGCCTAAGGGAATGACTACAATATAGGAGTGAAAAGAATTTCCTGATGAAAATGTCCACATATTAAAGTAAAATTCAAACCCTTACTTAATCCATTGAGAAAAATACTTTGCTTTTTATTGTTGTCCCTTAGAAGGTGTCATGTGATCTTTCTGTGATTTATTTTTTTTAGGCAGAAAAGTTAACCTTACAGAAAGATATTTGTAGAAGTCTTGTATGCATTTATGGGACAAACCATAGAATCCTGTGGTGAAGGGAAAGGCTTGGAAACAGACTTCTGAGAATAAGTAGTGCCCTGTAATTATATATCCTTCAAAATAACTGCAAAGTTAATGTATATACTTACAGAACTAATTGCAAATGATCAGTGACCATTGCTTTCAGAAATGTGAGGATTTCCTAATGTCATCAAGCTAGATTATGTAATCAGTCCTTGGATAAACAGCTTTGGTATTGCTCACAATTACTGTCTTTAATAGTTTTTTTAAATTAATGTCATTTCATTTAAAACTTTTTAAACCGATTACTGGTAATCTGGAAACAGTGATCAAACCATTGTCAACTAAGAAATTAAATGCCCTTTTTTTTTAATTGGTAGTTGATTTTTCCAGCTAGTAGAAGTTTGTGGTTTGCCTTTTTTTTTCTTTTAATCTATAAATTAAAAGCAGAATATGACTATTTGGGAAAACTTTTAATGTGTATTAATATACTTATTAATAATTGAGATTATATTAAAGAAAAGCTGACTATGTAAACATGGGATTTTTTATTTCATAGAATGGGCTTTTATTAACTCAGGAATATTATCTGTGAATTTGTTATGTAAAAATCTCTTTGTGATGCAGGTGCAAAATTGCTTCTTATTTAAAAAAAAAAAAAATCACTGTAGGCTACTAACAGAGGAATGGCCATGCTTCACTTTTGTACAGCAAAGAGCAGCATGCTGGAACAGGATTGTGGAAAATTCCAACCTCTCACAATGAAATAAAGTTAGGGTTACTCCTGCCAAACCCTTAGGTTATGCAACACAAACTGGAAAAAAATTATTATTTCATTTAGTAACGTTGGTTGTAACATACATGACATATAGGATTTGACATTCGAATCAATGTTCTTTTTAAGTGGTTTATATATGGAATAAATCATTGAACAACACAAGTAACTGTGTTGAAATTTGTACTGTCCACAATGGTATTTGTAGAACATTATTAAAAAAAATCCCATGCACACTAAAAGTATTTTCAGTTGATTGTACAAGATTGTAGAAGAACCCATTGATTATTAAGGAAAAGAAACAGAAAGCATTGGCAAGAATTTTCAGCAACAAAATCCTCAGACAAATCGAAGCTGAATTCAAATACTTTTCCACTGGTTTTGGGGTCTTTTTTTCGCCTTCTCCTAAGGCCTTTCTACCTGTCTGAGGACCAGCTGCTCAGAACCATCCATTTACAAATATCTGAAATGTGCTTGGGCTGTACCAAGGCCTATAACAAGCTACACGGTAATAGCTGATGCTGCTTGTGTAACAAAATGGCTGTTTGAGATGGCCTTGACCTCCACTTTGGATTCAGATCCAGTCATGACTGTCTGAGGTGCTGGATCCAACTTAGGCTTATATAAAAATATATATAAAGGCAGTTATGTAGTTCAATATGTTTGGGTTTATTTTTGTTGTAAATTTTTAGTTATTTCTCTCTGTTACTACAGCTCATTTATTCCCTCATGGTACTACTTCTTAAATAGTATTTAATTTACCATGCACTCACCCTGTTAGTAGGAAACCATCTTTGTATTTTGTTTCTTCCTCCTTCTTTCTCACTTCCATTTTCTTACTCTTTCTCAAGACAATGGTATTTTACTTAAAACTGTGATTCACAGACTTGGAAAGTATCTCAGTCAAGAAATAAAATCCACCAGTGTTTGGATTAACTCAAAGACGTCGGTGTAAAAATATAATAGTAAATATTTTAGTTGAGATTTATCACACCAAGGATACGATAGAAAATGTTCATAGACAGGATCAAGATCAGCTTTTATTTTTGTTTAATATAGTAGTTATGCTAAAAAATACAGTTAAGGAACAAGATCCACTGTACAGAGCCCTGCTAGAACTGAGGGTTTGATTTTACAGCTTCATATAACTGTGCCTTTAGTAAAGGTACTTGTAGCCTTCAAAAAACCCTGGATATATTTCTTCTAGCACTCATTTTATTGATTTTCCCAATATAATCTATATAAACATGCAACTGCTAAAGAATTTTATATGCGTTTCAGGGAATTTGCATTAAAATAACCGCAGTCACCCAAACGGCAAGGAGTTTCTGTGGTTCTTTCACTTTTTGAGTATTTTTTAAAGGTCTGAAACAATAGGATGCTTCTTTCCTCATTAGTCGGTGAAACATACCCGACTCCCAGCCATCTGAGATAATTATATTTTTTTTTTTAAGTGTAGACATTCAAAACTTATTCCTTAGCTGTACTTATGATACAAAATTGTAACTTGTGAGGACAGCAACAGTTCACAAATCTGAAAAGATTTAACTTATAAAGTGAAACAAGTACAGAGGAACCATAAATTTGTAAATTATTATCCTAGTGAATTAATAGTGGCTATGTCATCTTCAATACAGCAAATGGCAGCTTATTTTCTGTTACCAGTTATTCAGGCTAATAGGGCATCCAGAAAAAGCATTTTAATACATGTAAAGAACAAGGATAATTAGTAACCTTGGCATTTAAATGGCAAGAAAGGAAGCCTGAAGGTCTTTGAGAAATAACAGCATTTGAGTAAAGCTTGTGTCAGTGGAAGAGAGACATAAATATTGTATTTCATACATAAATTTTATATATAAATTCCTCAGCTGATTTGGAGATTTGTTTAAGTTAATAGGATTATTATTTTTCATCCTGTATATTAGACACCTGTATAACTGTCTAATCTTTCTGATGTCATCCCAGTCCTTCCATCTTCATTTCCTCATTTTTTAAATTGTTTTGAGCTCTTTTTGTGATAAAGCCTGTGTTTTCTCAGGTGCACTGCATGCCTGCAAGCACAGTTTGTTTCCCTGTTGTTGTTTCATTCCTTTGGTGAGGAAAACAGGAAAATTTGTCAAGGAGTCCCAGGGCTTTTTGGAATGTGTTAAGGTGTCTGCTTTTCTCTGTGAGCAGACCCTTTGACTGTCTCTATGAAAAACTAAAGGGAGGATGCTGCCAAAACCTTTGCAATTTTAAAAGGTTGTGAGTGAGCTGTAGTGTCATTCCATTCTCCCAGACAGAATGGGAAAGGGTAGCTACACATCAGAAATGCTGGACCAAGGTATTCACTCTTTTTTTTTTTTTTCTGGACTGAGTTGCACAGGCTGTGGCTGTAAACACAGATTTACTATGATGCAGAATAATCAGATGTCTTTTCAATTGAGATTATTCTGGTATAAACACAATGTTACAAGAAAAAATCATGATAAGCAGACATCACAACAAATAATTTTTTTTTTTTTCTGTCCTTGAAAACTGAAACATCTAATAAGGTGAATGTGTTTGTGTGTTAAAACTGACAATTCTGAAAAGAAAGAAATAGGGCCATAAGTGTATGTTCATGCACGTTAAAACAAAATACTCTCTTATTGTGCTTGGTAAGTCTGTGTGCTCAGTTTTTTCTAATCTATCTGCCATGGACTGTAAAATAAAATTGACCTTTAGTCTCCTGATTAGGATAACACCCATGTTTTAAGAATACAATTATGTATTAAAATAGTCTATTTTATTTCATCTCACTCTGATATTATCTGTCAGAATCCCTGACACTTTATCTAGAGATTAATTTAGAAGGAATATCTCTTCTCAAGCATATAGGTTACATTACCAGACCACTCTTTCAGAGCCAACAATCTGTGAGCCCACGCACGAGTACAAATGTATTTTCCCTTCAGCTGCTTGCAGGCTCAGTCACTTGTCTCTTTTCTTGCAGAACGATTCCTGGGGAAAGCAGTATTCCTATGCACTCTTCAAAGCCATGAGCCACATGCTCTGCATTGGTTATGGAGCCCGCGCCCCTGTCAGCATGTCCGACCTGTGGATAACCATGCTGAGTATGATTGTGGGGGCTACTTGTTATGCCATGTTTGTTGGCCATGCCACTGCCCTCATTCAGTCTCTGGATTCCTCACGTCGACAATATCAAGAAAAGGTAACTCATTTTCTTATAACTCCATACGTTCTGAAACAGATTAATGAGATGTTTTGACTGTGGAAAAGGCCGAATGAGTTTACTAATAATTTACTAATGTCTGAATTCTGTGACAGGTGTCATTGAACACAAATGGATTCAGAAGATTCCATAAGCTCAACGTATTTCTGTGTTAATCGACTTTCCTTAGAGAGCAGATAGTTCTTGATGTTAAACTTCATTTGAACTCTTTTGTGAAAATTCAATTTCCCTGGTTCAGACTGTGCTTTGTACCTTGTGCTACACTCTGGAGGTGCTCAATCTAGGTAGTTTGAGCAGGGCCATGGGCATGTTTGTTCAATTTCCTGTCATTCCTTTGGACTGCAGTTCAGGGGTCATCTTGAACATGTCAAAAGAATGGCCTTTAAATGAGGACCAGATCAAATCAATTAGTTTTGTTTGCATCTTCCTCAGAGAAGTGCTCAGAGGAGGCCTTTGTTTGCTTTGTAACAGTATTGTTTACATGCAAATCCATGACCTGTAAGGTCCTCTCCAAGGTCAAAAAGAACAACTGGCCAAAGGGTAGAAAAATGGAGAGGTTGTTGGAAGTGAATACTTTATGAAACAGAAAGAAATAGGTTTTTTGATTCCATGTGAGTAAGATTGGAATGGGAACAGGGTGGGAACTTTCTGGAACGAGTACTCACACTTGTTGGTTATGTTAAAAAAATCATAGACAAATGAGAATGAAGGTATGAAACTAGGAGTTAAGGCTAGGAATGACGACATAAGGAAGAAAGGATCAGGATGAACCTCAGCAAGGGAGAATAAGGAGGTGCAGGATTAGTGGGGTGCTTAAAAGATTCCGAAATTTCTTGTAGTAAATGGGAAACTGGAGAGGCCATGCCAGGGGACAAGTCAACTGAGCAAAATAGTGAAATCAGAGTTCACATCAGCAAATAAGAAACACAGCCTGAGCAATAGTATTTGGCATATGTCCATAACAAGGTCCAGAAAGGCAAACTGGGCACAAAACACAGTGTGATGTAACACAAACCTGCAGGAGAAACTTGGCAGAGAGAAACTAGAGGAGAGGGTGACCCTGGCATTTGCCAAGGATGAAAAGAAATTACCTGAATTTTCTGGGCAAGAAAGAGAGAATAAAACAATATTTGAGTAGGGTGGATTGGAGCATTTTCTTTACAAGCAGACAAAGAGGAAGGAAATGAGACTGTGTGGGTAAAAAAAGAGTTTACATTCAATTCTGTTAAGCTCAAATTGCAGAAAGCCCATGGGTTCAATATATGACTGACAGGAAGAGGTGAGGGATGAGCTGTAAGTTCAGTGACAAAAAATCAGCTTGTGGCTGACAAAACAGCTGTTCAAAACAGAAATTTGCAAGCAAGAAATTTCACACACTGTAGTATCACAAAACATAAGTGAGAATAAGAGGTTTAGAAAGAGTAGATAGAGCATTAAAACCTCCAAAACCTCAAAAAATTTGAGCTGTCAGTGACCATGTGAAACCCTCTTACTCATCTCAGTATAATGTCAAGGGCTAATCTGGGTTGGTCATATAACCCAAATGGCTCGTTGGGTCTATTCTGTCAACTGAAAGAAAAGTAATTTTATCCAAATGGGACATTTCTAAGGAACTGTGGGACAGAAACATCATTACAAGCAACTTGAAGTATAACTGCATTTTCATTAGAGGTTAGGGTCAACATATACACACACACACACACACATACACAGATCTAAGAATTCAGAAGAAATGTACCTATCCCCCTAAAAACTCATGTTAATTGTTATCCTCTGACCTTGCTGGCTGAAGCATGGTTTCACAATGTTTTGAGCATTGGAGATACAGTACAGGTGAAAAGATACCCATATATTATAAACTGTGCTGAGTAAAACCAGTTTCATTTGCAGTTTTGGTGTAAATTAAAACCCAGTAGTCAGGCAGTATTGCATTTCTTATGTTTTCTTATAACAGCAAACAAAGTGTTTGATTGTTCTCTGATTTCTTACACACCCATTATTAAACAGGTTATTAGCATAGAAATATCTGTCCTTTTTTCAACTTCTGCAATTCTCAAAATTTGCAGTCTTCTTTCTGTTTTTACTTGTTTCCTGACTTCAGAGGCAAAAAAATAGCATGGCATTGACAACCAGAAATGTAAGAAATTATCCAGAAAGTGCATATTTCTATGCTTTAGAGAAATGTTTGTCTTTTTCTAGAAGCCATTTGTAAGCCAGTTATTATGTGCTAGAGCTAAAGGATGTCTTAATTAAAGAACCTTTTTCTACTGATTCCTGAGACCCTGAAATCATATGTATAATATCAGCCATAACTATACAGTTATGTTTCTATACTCTTAACCATTGTTTTGTCATAGTCTAATCACATTTTGAAATAAATCTTTAATTATAGCTTAAGAACTATGAGCCATTACTATATATTGCTAATGAGTAGTTTATGTTTTTCTTTACTCTGCAAACTAGATAAATGGGTATTTCAAAGACCAGCTACCCATTTTGTTGACATATTTTCTAAAATATTGGCAGATAAAAGCTGCTTGTGTTTCACTTATCTGAGATTTGAGAAAAAGGTAAATCAAATCTCTAGCCACCGATTTCAGAGTTTTAATAACATTATTTATTGTTTAGAACATGAATTGCTAGGCAACATGGAATGATAATGAAGGTGAAGAAAGAGGTTGTTTTTTGATTCTTCTCTGAATAACATCATAAATGAGTCTGTGGAATGCAACTGAGGAGAAAAAAAAAGAAATTTCATCTCCTTCTCACACTGAAAGCGGCTAGAAGTGAAATATTTGCTGAAATCTTCCTCATTTGGGTCCTTCCAAAATTCAGGGTATGCAAAATTAGAAAAAGGGATAGTTCAAAATGGAAGAACTAAGCACAGGAAGACAAGAGAGAGTTTTCATTAAGCCAAATGTGTCAAACACCATCTAAGAATTTGACCTGTGCCAAGCATTGCATGCTGAGAGAAATCAAAATATGGTAAATAAGCAAATATTTCTCCACGCATTTACTGTTATGGGCCAGAGACACAATTTATCAGAGTGATTATAAACAATCAAACATAGAATGTGGACAATAAAATTGTACACCTAGAATGTACAAAAAAGAATACATTGATACATTCTGGTCACTCTGAGGAAGTTCAGAATTTTTTTCTGCCAAAGTAGTGGAACTGTTCTCACAGAGAAAAGAAAAAAAAAGGCACCTCAGATTTAATACATATCTCAGATCAGTGAAGGGCTAATACTTGACAAAGAAGAAAGATGTCCAAGCTGAGTATACTCCATCCATATTCTCTTTTTGGTAAGAAAGTTTCATGGACCATTCTACCTTATAAAGGACTGAATAAATCAATAAATCAATGGCATCTTAGCACTCTCCTTCCTAACTTTGGTGTAAGTAAAAAAATGAATGCAATAGTAACTAAAAGTAATATTTTAAGTGACAAAACCTTTGACATTTTCTAATGTCTAAAGAGTTACCACATTTCAAAGATATTTGCCTTTGAAAAGGCAATGTTTATTTGAAAGAACCAGAAATGTGTATGCAGAACTTGTTAACAATCTTTGCATGAAACAAAAAAGGCAAAATGAACAGTCATTTGACAAGAAGGTGAAGATCATTAGTTAAATATTTCTTCCTTTAGATGTTGGCAGTTCTTAATAGGAAGATGTCCTCCTAATGCGCTGGATGGCATTGAATTATCATGATTGAGGACAGGTTAATATTTTCTCTGTTCCAGTCTGTCATGGACATAAAATATCCAGGGAACAACAATCTAAGAGAGGCAAGATTTGTAGTAGCATACAGATTATATTTAAGCATAAAGATTTTTAAATTGGTTTTAAAAATACTGGGTATTAGGTGAGGATTATTTATTATTTTAATTAATTTTGATCTATTTTGATTATGCTATCGTTTTTTATATGTCTTTTTTATCTATTAGTACTTAAGCAACCAGTCAAGGACTTCAAAACAATAAAAATAATCAAACCAGCTTTAGCAATTGCAAATAATACAAGATGTGTAACAAATATTTAATTCAACCATATACATATCAAAGGAAATGTTAAAAAATTACGGCTGTCTCCATATAGTGTATGCTGTCACAGTCATGGGAAGATACATGAAATCATTATTTAAACTGTGAAAGAATTCTGGGCTTGACATCACCTTCCAATATCCCAAAGGACATCTCCTCGTAACCCCATACTCTGATTTTATCTCTTAATTTATGGTCTTTTAGCAAATCTTCAGGTACATCAGTCTAGCTCAAAAGGAGAAAAGTACCTAAATATACTTTTCTACAGAAAAGAAAACAATTAATTGCATATAAAGTGATTTAAAAGCAACCAGTAAGTTGTAAGAAATAAGCAACTACTTCACAATTGTGTGGTGGTGTATATATTTACACAGAAAACATTGAGGTTTGAAGCTCAGATTGCTCATTTTTGATTTCTTAATATCTGAAGAAATGTTTAAAAATGAGTTACAGGATTAGGGCAGCAGCTTTAGATTTTGCAGTGCAAGGCCTTGCCCCAGCTCTTCAAGTCTGTCCTTCACAGCTCTAGTTTAGATATGTAAATTGTTCATGCAGTCCATGGGAGAGATACTCAATATGCATCACAAGAAGTGGGAGACAGTACTTCCATGCTTTCCTAAGTTTCAAGCACATGGTGGTTAAACTGAGGGTGGAACAAGACAGATGCCAAGGTCTAGAGGTGTTGATTAGTACTGCTTTGGTGCTTCGGAAATGTTTCCGGAAAAAATTTAGGTATGTGTGAGTAAGTGTCAGAGATTTGTGTATTTCCACAGGGCTCTCAGAAATGGCAGTTCTAGTCATGATGGAAATTCATAGGAATGGAATAGCTATGGCAAACTCAACACCACAGCACTACTTCACTAGGCTTGTAACAGCTTTTGGTATATATATCATAAAAGTGAGTATAAATATCCATATACATGTAATTATTTTTTGTCTGCTTGCCCTTGCTGGAGTCCTGAGTCAGATGAAATAGATTGAAACAGATAAAGAAGAGTTTCCATTGTCTACATATTATATGCCATTCATAAAAATCTTTCAAAATTTAGTTTTCTGGCTTTTTTTCCCCTTAGATTGTACAGTTGTTCAAAAAGGAAATTGCAGAACTTGAATTTTAGAACACAGAGCTGAACTTGCAATACTGAAGTTTTACAATGTTGTTCCTGGATCTGGTTTAGTAGCAAAGTTTCTCATTAAGTACTGATTTCTAAGTCCGTAGCTTGTAATGGTTTTCACGTGTTTTTTAAAAATGGAAGTCTTGCTTTTCTGGTTCTGATAGTAGTTTTCAGAAAGTCTGACAATAGTGTAACACAAAAATGTTCTGTGACTCTTTACTTAACAATACTCTGTTTTCATTTATAAAACATACTTTGGGCAATAGGTCATGCCATGTTCAGATTGCTGGAGAGGGTGAGCCACTTGGAAAGTAAATCTTATATTTTCTACACAGCACTGTTACAGAATACTTGCCAGCCCAAAGGAATTATTTATTTTGAAAAATGAGGGATGATTTACCTTATCCTGGAGTTATACCTATTTGGAGAGTGGAGGCAAGGAAGAAAATAAAATGAGACAAAAGCTTTTCAGTGACTGTCAGCCTGTATTTTTGCAGGTTTTTAGAAAACTCTCATCAACTTGCACAGATGTATATGCTATTTAGCTTTGCCATAGTACCGTATTTTACATAGACCATTTTTGAAATATGTTATGAACAATCAGGTACAAGTGTTGTTAACAGTTTTGTACAGTGTCAGAACTTCAGGACTAAGTATTAACTATGCCAAAAGCAATACAATCATCATGGGATATGAGGGTGAAAATTCATTATTCCCTAAATCTTTAGGCATGACTGAGAGTCAGTGCCTGATACTGTATTTGTGGATTGTTCCTGGTAGTTACAATCCTTATGTCTGTGATTTTATTTGGAGCTCCAGGGTGCCTTATAGTTAAAAAAGGATCTGTAAAATCTTGACTTTTGGATTATTTCTGAATCATCTTAGGCAGTTTTGACAACTATCAGGTCATAGGCTGCTAAATGGATAGATGTAGTATTCTTGACTACTGTGAGTCTTATTCTTGTAGAAAGCACTGAGATTTATTAGAATAAACTTGTTAAAATATATTTGGTTTAACTGAAAACCAAAACATTCTGAAAGGAAAAAACACATATCTGCATTTCAGAAATAACTTTTCAAATACTTAATTTCACAGGATGCATACTGCTATTTAAAAGAACATGCACATAATAGAATTTTGTAAGTACATCAATTCATTCATTTATGTGCATTCTTTTAAATAGCTTGATGCATAGTTAAGACCATCGTGAACTCAACCCACTGATAAATAAATGAATATGTAAACAGAGCCATGAGAGCCAGTGTAGGCTACACAGACTCATTGAACATAAAAATATTTGTTGTTTCCGGATAGGGCCTTCACTGCCATCACTTGCTGTCTCCTTCGTTTCTTTGTTAATTTATGTTTGTAATAATTACCTGAATTTTTGCTGCACGTAATTGTGATATTTAATCTGACCTTGATCTTCCCAGGTTTTGAAATGGGAAAGAACAAGAGATAATATTTCAACAAGGAAGGACAAAAATTATTTCCTCTCTCCTAATAAAAATTCAGAAGTTACTCACCTTTAATGATGCAGCAGTAACTAAATAAACATGTTTGTTTCTTTTCAAGTGGAACTGAATACTATGTTTGTTTTGAGGGTAAGACTTCAGAAAGGAATGTAAATCAGTCAGAACTTTCTCACTAGGCTCCTCTCCTCTTTAGTCCTGGTAGTTCATTATTGTGTTTCAGCTTCTCATCACAGTCAGTCTTGCTGGGGTAATAGGGCTGGTTATTTTTGCCTTGCATCTCTGAAAAGACAATTGGTTCCTCCCAGTAACAAGTACTGTGCAAGCCAAGTGCTCTCCACCGGCTGCATCGTACCTGTGCCAAACTGTAATAGACTCCCACTGCTTCTAAAATGACAGATGAGACTTTCTTTGATTTATTGCTGTGTTGTGGGTAATTTACCTATAAAGTGTTCTGCTGTCTTGCATTATGGATTAGGTTTCTAACAGTTTTCCATATGAAACTGCAGAGCAAGCTCATTACAATTTCAGCCATGTTCATGATGACTATGTAAAATTAGCTGTGAAGGCATGAAGTTATACCAGAGCCAGATTTTACATACTATTTGCTTTCTTTTCACAGTAATTACTGTAGGTTTACACATGAAATAGATTTTTAAAAAAAAAAAAAAAGAGAAACAAAAAACCAAGGAACTAACTTTTGTTTTTCAGTCTCTGTTCAAATACAGCACAAATTAGCTTTTAGCAAGGGAAAACTCTATGATTCACGCCAGATAGATATAGCTTGTAGCAATTATCTACATCACACCAGAATTACTGTGTTTATGTCCTATAGATGGGTAGAAGGAAATAGCAGTCAATATTATCTAATATAATATTAGGCATGATAAAACAATCCTTGGTGTGAAGGTTGTTTTTCCTTTACCTTGTTAGGGAGGAAGGGAAGAAAGAAGGATTGATTATTTTTATATTGACTTTTAAATCACAATTCTCTCCTGACCTCACACTTTTTCTTAATGTTCAAGTAATTAAAGCATGTCTACCTTGAAAACATAATAGTTTCTAAAATGCAATATTTAAAAATGCTTTGGAGTGTAGAGGCTGGCAGAAGGACCAAAACATTTTCTCTGCAAATGAATGTTTTAAAAAAGTTCTTTGTATTACCTTTTGTGCTAAATTAACACTTTAGTACAAGTGGTTAGTAACCTTGAAAAAATATTGTAACACTTATTTAGGAAACCTTCATTAGAAAAGAGACTCAATAATGAATATAGACATAGAATGTTTTTACCTCTGTGTATTTCTATAAAATGCACTAGACCTACCTTTCTGAGCCACTTTCTGCTGAAAATAAATGAACAAAAAAACCAACCAAAAAAACCCTAACCAAAACCAAACAAAGTGTAAAACCCTTAGAACACATTTTCTAAACACTAGATATTTACTACAGCAAAATAAAAGCTGGAGGTTTTTTCGTAAAAATTCACACTGTTCTGGTTTAACAGTTTAGGATTAGGAAAATGTCATTTTCACGTAAGCATCTATACTATGTCATTCTAGACAAAATATTTGTTATACCTTTTACTATAGTCAGTGCTGGACGCCTGCATATATACAGTCAGAGCTTCATTGCAGAATTTGATGTAAACCTAGAAGTATTTTTATAAAGTTTTGAAGAAAACATTGAGTAACTTTTAAAGGAAAAGTGAAGTCTTTGGGTGTTTCTTATTAGACACATGATAGGAGCTGATAACCAGGGTTTAATGGAGTTAATTCCTCTAAGTAAGACATCTCCCTCTCCTTTTTCCTTTTTCAAGTTTTTTTTAGGCATAGGCATTTGTTTCCCCTGACTTTATCAGGAATGTAAGTGAGGGGAGTGGGTGATAACCTGGCTGAAGAATCCAGCTTTCTCTGTTGCTGTTTCATTCCTGCATAGCTTCAGGTGTTTTTCAAACCATGTTTTGGCATCATCAGGCAGCATCAGAAGATGGATATGGCTTCACCTCAAGCAGGAGTAGCATTGCCACCAGAGGCAGCCCAAAAGGCTAACTTTAAGGAAAATTGAGACAGAGAGCCCTGGAAGATGACTGGTCAGTGTAACAGAGATAGTGGAAAGGCATCTGTGGCTTTTTCTATGGTACACCTGCAAGGGTGAAAAAGAGTTGGAAGTAGCAGGAGCCCAAGGATATGTGAAGTGGGAGTGGAGGGATGAAGAGAGGAAGGAACTGGAGCTGCACCCCAGGGGGAAGAGGAGGCTTGTTTTATGGGAGAACTGTGAGAGACAGAGCCTTAGGATGAGGGATTTTTAGGTGGCTGAGGAGAGCCTCTTGTTGGGCTACATGATGTTTTCTGGAAGAAATTAAGAAATAGTTTGGCATACCCTCTGATTTTTGGGCAAAGAAATGGAGATAAGCCTTTTATTTGTGCCTGTGTATCACTCCCTTTGAACATGAGCAGCTTCTATGTGTGGTCAATGCAAATAAAATAATAGCAGAGACCCAAAATGAGAATGATCAATGGCAATGATGACCTGGACACTTATATCACATCACCCAGTCAGCCAGCCACCAGGTTTTGAGCTACATCAGCAGAAACAAAATAGCAGCTGATAATCCCTGCTCCATCAGATGCACCTGTAAGGCAGACAACTGTATTTATTCTTCCAGCAGTGTTGCTAGAGAAAAAATCTAAAAGGAAGTAAATAGCCTACTATTATAAAAAGGGGAAAAGAGATTAAAAACTCTACAGTAGACTATATTCATCCATTGATTTTAACTCTGACTGAAAATCAATAAGCACAGTAAAACCAATAGTAAACGTAACTCGGTCAATGAAAAGATAATTTTTTATTGCTGAAGGATTGTGGTTATGGTTTCTGTTTGCAAAATAAGAGACAGGCTCTTGGTCTGTAAGAGTTCCTGATTTGTAGAAGATAGTAAAGAACAGTATAACCTTGTAAAATGGCGCCAAACCCAGAAATTATTTGGGACAAACATAAACCTTAATTCTTTCTCATTTTCACCTCAGCTTCATTTTCTTGCATAGTTTCTCAGTCTATCAGTCTTCCTCCCGGTCCCTATGCCTTTTTAAGGCAGTCTCTACATTTGGCAGAGAATGTTTTTCCTGGTTTTCCTCAAAATGCCCCAGGAAAACTGTTTTGTGGAGTTTAGGTAAGATTGAACCCTCAACTAAACCTTGCTCCACACTTGCCATGGCAGGAAAAGAAAGGTTTCATTTTCTAAATGACTTTGTATCACTTAACGCCAAGAATGTGAGAGCTTCCTGGGGAGGGTGCAGTGGTGTAATTACATAGAACAATGTGAAAAAGCAGAGAAAAAGTAGAAAGTGAATAATGAAAGCATTGTACTGTGGCATATCCATTAATATTATGTGTATGCCCCATTGCATGTGACATTCAAATTTGCGGTACAGTTCTGAGCAGAGGAGGGATCAATCAGGCAGGCTGAGAAAATGAGCTGTCTCTGTCAGCAGCAGCTGAAGGCTCTTCCTCCGTGTGTTAGCCTGGATTTCTGTGACACACAGGGGCTAAAGGCATAAAATTGCACAAAACAAAGTTTAACTATGTAATTTACATTATATGCAACTTCTAACATACTCTTCCTGGGTGGCAGAGAGAGAATTTGAGAAAATGTTAGGGTTCACTGTGAAAAACAGAAGGAAGTACCAACTTATACTTGAAGTGGTTGCTGGTTTAGCCCTTAAAATCATTAGGTTGCCACTGGTAGTTATTATTTATAGCGAGGTTCTTACATAACACTGACATTTTAGGAGAAGCAATATTGTGTTTCTGTAGTTCTCAGGAATAGGCATTATAGAGCTCATGTGCTACATTTGATTATGACTACTAAAAATTTTGCTGTCTATGCAGCTTTAAAATATATTGATTTATTGTGAAGATATTCTGAATTCTTCCAGCTCTTTTTCACATTCAGTTGAGAAACAAAATGTAAAGGGAAAGCGCTTTTTTTGCCTCAGCACTTTGTTACCTGTGTTTTTTTCACATAGCCTGTGTGGCTTTCTCCATGGGGGGGTGTACTGTTGTTCCTTTGGGATGATGACACAAAACTTTGTGGTGCTATCTGAAAAGGGGTCTGGTGATCTTTTATTTATCTAGTGCATGTGTAAAAAAAAAAAAGAAAGGAAAAAAACCACTTTGCATTGCCCACCTGGAAGAATTCTCCTTGGCAGGTTTATGCTGGTGCATCCTCAGCTTCAGCCTTTCCATTAGACACACCATTGTCAGTGCTGGTTAATAGTGTTTAGGTACTAGTTCAGAACAGAAGTGGACTATCAATTGCGCATGTGAAACAATATCCATTGCAGTCTATTTTACTCACAGCCAGTAGTGCTAGAGTGCAAACTGCTTCTCTTGCCATGGAAACAAAGAATCCTTTATTCTACTCTAAAACTGAGGTAAATTTTGCTACAATTTCAGATGCTGAGCAGAGTGCTCCTAAATTACTTAGGATGGGAAGAATAGATATGTACTTCATAAAGAGTATTCCTTTCGGTCAAGGAAAATGTAAGGAAAATGTAAATAATCTTTGGAATTTTTGTAGTATTGTTTAACATCCCTTTACTAGCCTTTCACTGCTTTCACTTTTTTTCCCCCATGATATCTTATGTACCCTTTGCCTACTTCTCCAGAGCTCTCTCTAGTTCTCCTTCTTGTTATGGAAGAAGAGAAAAAAGAAAACAAAGGTATTATTTGACAAAAGGTCCATTATTCTTCTTCAGTAGTTACATCTTTGTGACTTTTGAATGAACCCAGCTGTACAGAATAAAATAATTTCCCTGACAGTTTCTGCAGAAATTATCAGGATAGAAATAAAGTATCATCATTTATTTGAGAGTTAAATCTCTGTAGAGATGTGGGAAGTAACCACTATTACTAAGAATTTTTTATGTCTTTTTGGAGAATAAAACACAAGACTTTATGTAAGTTTTGATGCATTTGGATGACTGAATCGCTGATGTATTGAACTATTTCTTCATTACCAGAAATACTACAGGGATTGTTAGACTACTTGTTTGAAGAAAGCTATAAATTGCCTGAGAATCTGTTCTTTGCAGAATGTTTCATTGGCTCTTCCATCCCTGATAGAGCTCTTTTTTTTTTTGTCTAATTAAATAATTATCTTTAACTCATTAAATCTTAAGTATTTTTTTCTGTACATAGTAAATAAGTTTCATAATTCTGGAATAGAAGAGAATACATCCTGTTGCTCACAGTGATTTCTCTTGTAACCATCAGGTCTGTAATGATGCTATTCAGGGGAGTACAAAAGGTTGCGTGGACTATTACTTTCCTGCAATGGCTGTCATTTATCAGAAAAACCTTCAAGTGCCATAAATTTATTTCTCTAAGGATGTCTCTGAAGTGTACATACTCCTAGACTAGATCAAGGCAATGTGAGGAGAAAAAGAAGTTAAGTACATAGACAGTTTGGAAGAACTAATAAAACACAACAGTTGGGAACATGAAGAGCAGTTTGCCAGCCTGTTGCAACTGTTGATGCTGAGGGCTCAGAATTGTGAGTATTGTGTGATACTGTGTGTTAAACTCAGTCATTCAGGTTAAGCTCAAGACCTGAACAGTCTGAGAAACAGTTTTATTTTATCTAAAAAAGAAAAATTATAAACTTAAAGTCTTTTCTATAAGTGGAAGGCCTCGTTGCACAATGCAGTATTTAGCTGTATGCTCAAATAAAATATGCAAGAAGGTTTCACACTTGTTTAGCAGTAGTTCATAAAGTAATAATAGTATTAATGAGGTTACCTGCTCAGAGCAGAGGTTGTCTGGTTTCCTTTAGGCTCCTGTGGTTCTTAAAAAAATCTAGTACTGCAGCCATCTGATATTGACTCAGGTGTTTACATGTGAAATGCCTGCAAGGATGTGGATCAATTGCAGCCAATGGCCCTGTGCCGGCTCTTCTTCCCCATGAGTAGCATCTGCATGGGATGAGTCTTTGTAATATAAGTGATTATACTTTATATAGTGTATATACTTATAAATGATTCACTTTGCTGGAAAAGCAAGATGAAAAGCGATCACCTGCATTGTTATTTCTATCCCTATGAAGAACAAGAGAACTTTGTGTTTCTCTCTATATGCTTAATAGACAAAGAAGAAAAGATACTGAGAGATCCCCAGCCTAGACTAACAATTTCCTCATCATTAAGACACTGCTGTCAGATGAGGGAAGGCCAATTTTAGGTCTCTAATCAGAGGTCAAGAAAAGCACTACATCCTGTAACTGAGCAACTTGACCAGATTTATGTAGTGAAGAATCTCTTTTCCTTCCCCTTTTGTTTTGGACAGACCTTCCCATGCATGATAAATTTATTCCCATGCAAACATCTTGACATAGAAGTGAAAAAAGTGAAAATGGATTCATTAAAAAAAGCAAGGGTTTTTTGATGAATTGGCATTTTCCATTAATTAATACAAGAAGAATATAGAAGCCATAATTAGGTTTTATCAGAGACAGAATTACCAGGATCAGCAGCTGTGTTATGCCACTGTTTCTGTTGTGTGTGCTGATGTGCTTGTAGCATAGCTGTTGGCACAACATCAAGTTCGGTGCTAATAGAACTTTTTTTCTTCTTTTCATTCCAACTATTAAACAATAGCTACAAAGGTACATAATTTCAACCTAATTATACATTTTCTATATTACCTTTCTAAATTACTACTTCAAATTGCTCCTCAAAATAACTGGATTTCTGCAGCCAAGATGCTCACAACCAAGCATGCCCATTTAGCTAAAGGCTTTGTAGGACATGCTGAATTCAGCATTATGCAATGCTTCTGTGTTACAGGATCAAAGGGTTGAGGTCAAGCCCATGCCACAGGAAACCAATGCTTCTAATAGACAGAAGAATTTCCAGAAAAATTGAATTCAAATGCAAATAGGTGATTGACACTTATCACCCTGTGTTGAGAGGCAGCATCGAAGATACCTGCCGTGTGAATTCAGTGCTTAGGTACAGATGTCCCCATCGTGGCTCCTCGAGTGCATGAGTTGCTGCTTGTGCCCAGAACTGCACTGAAAGAGTGACTGAGCAGAGATGAACTGACCCCCTTTACTCCCCCAGAGTGCTAGACGGGAATAACTCCTTCTGCCTCCTGTCCCTCCATTCTGGGTTCTTCTTTTAGGGTATATTCTTTTTTACTGGCACAGGCAAATTGAAAAAAAGGAAAAAAAAGAGTAAGTCCAAATTGTTCAAAAGGTAAGAAAAATTGTACAAGGTGACAGGATAGGTAGTAGATTTCACTTAAAAACTGGCAACTCTAAGGAGACCATTATCTGATATTTTTAAATAAGCTCTCATCTTTACAGTATCTTTCTCATTAAGAAAGAAAATCATCTTGCCTTAGACTTGATACAGTTTCAGCTACAGTTGCATGGAGATGTTTTTCTTTTCATGCCTTGGGGCTCTGATAGTTGTTTCATTAAATTAGAGTCCTGTCATTGCCTCTGTGAAGAGAGAAACTGAGCTTGATTTTAATGCTACTTTTCTCCCCTTTCTAAAACAGTAAAAAGCAAATTTGTGCAAGATAAAGAACAGACTAAGAAAACAAATCCTATTCAGAAAATTCCCTATAACTTAATTAATTTCTCAATTACACTAATTGAAAGGAACAATAATAAGAGATTGTGTATTTTGTGGCAATTGAAAGGAAATGTTTAATTACTGCATGTAAGTAAAATGACAGCTTAAAGCATTCTTGCAAGCAACAGTACTCTTTGGGGGGTAATTAGTGAAAAATAGATAGTAAACAGATGATAGCTTTTAGGCTAAACAAGTCATTTCCATTTCATGATAAAGAACTATAAAAATGAACATGCCATGCCATTCAGCAGGAATACTTACATTTTATTTTTATCTATGGTTGATTATAAACTATTTTTTTCTTTATATGAAAATATCTGTATGTTAAGGATCAGTAAAGAAAGAAGATTGTAGAAATATATCTAGAGCCCAAGTAAATTCAGCTGTTCAGTGACTGTGGGATGTACAGGTGAGTTTATTTGTCACTACTGAAATAACATAATCAAAGGGTTGACTGGAAAGTTTACTGTTCAGTGTCTTTTCTCAACAGAACCAAGTCTCTGGTCATTTAAGAATCATCTGTGCTTTCTCGATTTTTGTATATATGGTTATTATCCCAGGTAATCATTCTATGAGTTAACGTTAGTGCTAACTTCAGGTTTGAACAACTATTCTGTTAGAGGTTGTCCTTTGGTGCCTTGGTGGCCAGCTCAAAAGTTCAGCTGGTCATGAAATAGCCATTGTAGGCCAGAGGACCACATATAATTGAGAGGGGTTTGTGAAATGGAAATAATTCATTTTTCCAGTGTGGTTGGGGGAACACATGCAAGAGAAGAACAGGGACTGCAGTCTTGTCCCCATTTGGAACATGAAGATATTTCAACACACAAAATCTTTCCTTTCTTTTCTAATAAACCCTGTCAAAGATCAGATGAAAAGGATTTTAAAAGGATGAACTGTACAAGCACCAGACTTAGAGTAACCCTTGCAAGGAGCACAGCAACATTTCTTGATTCCTGGTTGAATTTTCAGTGGACAGCAAGAATGCCCTTTAGCCAAGGACACATAAAGTGACTGCAGCCTTCTAGTGAGTATGAAGCAGTAGCTTAAAGGCAGTATTCTTAATATTAGGACAGAATGAACGAGTCCACCCCTATACAGGGGAAAAAACCTGTTATATGGAAGAGAATGAGAACTACTAATAGGAAATACATATTAGCAGCTGCTGAAGATAATGCTTTGAAATTATGGCTGAAAATGAATAGACATTGAGCTTAAAACCTTTAAGAACATTTATGAAGAATTCTTTATAGCTTGGGAAGGAGTTCCTGCCCTTTCTGTTCATCAGTAATCTAAAAACCTTTCAGATCCTAAACCAAGGGCAGTAGGTGAAAGCTATCTTTACATAATGTGACGTCCTTGCAGTAGTAAGGAATCCTAGATAGTGAGGTAGGATTCCCTCATGGTAAAAGAGAGAGGATTTTTGCGTTCTTCACCTCTTCCTAGCTGCCGATAGCTGAAACTCTAGGCTGGAGTCATCAGCACAGCTAGCAGAGAGCAGCAGAACCAGTGTCTTATTGGTTGGTTCCTTAAGTGTGAATCAAGGCACACAAACAGTTGGTTTGGATTGTGTGACTGACAGTAAGTATAGAGAACAAGTAATAAATTTGGAGACTTTATATATCCCAGCTGGCAGGTTCGTTAAATAGCACCATTTGCAGTCTGAGACAGAGAGGAGGCATGTAACAGTATGCTACACTATCTACATGCCCTGCCCAGGCTCCTGTAGTCAAACAATTGCAGGGCTAAAAATAATGCTTGCCCATTTTTTGTGAGCAGGAATTTTGGTTTTACCTCATTTACACCACTGTGTGTCAGGAGTAATGCTTGTAGCTGGGGACATGTTAAGGAGTTAAAGAAGAGAAAAATGCCAAGTTCTGGGAATAAATGTGACAAGAAAAATTGAAAATCTGTTTAATAGCCATTAATAAATATAAGCTATACAGTTCTCATCCCTTTCCCATTAATCTGCAACTTAATGTCTTCTATTATTATTTTAACACAGAACCCACTTAAGAAGTTAGATTGGAAGTTCTTGCAAAAGGGAAAAAAAGTGTAGTTTGCTGTCTATGATTGTCTCATGTTATTCAAATTCTTCCTGGGAAAATCAAGCCTCAGGGATTTTTTTCAGACGTTAATTTTACTTATGCAGGTTAGATTATTCATTCAGCAAACAGAAGCAATATCATATGATATTTAGACATCCAACTACACAGATCAGGTAGTGAGTTGGCACTATCGAATAGTGTGTTAACAGATAATTTTAAAACCTTGTAAACAATCTATTATCTAATTTCTCAAATGATTGAATGAAAAAGCAAATTAATTTATTTCATATGAAATAAAGATATGTATCATCCAAAGGCTGATATCTGCCATATGAAATTACATGTTCTTTTTTTTGGGGGGGGGAGGGGGGTAGGAATATAATTTTTGCACATGCCATTTTAATAGCATTGCATAATAGACTAGATTTAATCGAAAGAGCTTATAAAGTGTTTTAGCAAAGTGACTGCTTTAAACTGCCCAATGTTTTAATTCAAAATAATATATTTAAATGGAAATTGTTTATTTTCATTATGTAATGTTTGTAAAGAGTTTTGCAAATCTTATTCCATTAGCCTTTAGAAGTATGTTTTGATGAAGGATTGTTTCTTAAAAGTGATAATACTCCATCTTCACAGGGAGAAAAACTGTTCTTGTTATATTTTTTTTCTGTACCCATTCATTGCACTTGCAGTTATCCTTCTGTGGAGAAAGAAATTTCAACAAATGAAATATAGATATGATGGTTAAAAAATAATTGCCTGTGAATCTTTGGTCAGATGAAACTTCCGTTTGTAGTTTTTGAAATTTCTTCCTCAATGTAATTTGAGTGGAAAATCAACGTTCAGTTGAATGCCAAATGTAAGCCCAGTAGACATTACAGATATTTCTGTGAATTGTAAACTGGAATGCTATTTTTATATGTGTAATTTTTAACTAGAAATTGGAGTTTCCTGCATATTTAATAGTTTGTGCAATTCCCTGATTGTTTGCTTTCTAAGTCCACTATGCATTTGAATAATTTTGAGAAAGAGGCAGCAAAAGCTTTCATGCAGTTAATATGGCAAAGCCTCTCCCCATCTGCAATTCTTTGCAAGTGTATGACCATCATTTGGTTCTGTCCATGTCTACATCACTTGTGATATCTCCAGAGCTGTTTTAGTGCTGCTTGAAAGGGAGGCAGATGTTTTTCATAAGAAGCACACTTCAACAAAGGAAAATTTTCCATGAAAACCATCAACTTTTATGCACTCCAGGAAAATTATTTTCCATTATACAATGCCAAATAAACAAACAAAAGAAACCCCTGCGACAAAAAAGAGAACAACATAATGTTGTTTTACCTTACAACATTTTACATTTTGTTTTGGGAGCTTCAATATTGAACTGTATTTGGCTATACAGCTGTTGCAAATGCTATCTCTTCTGTGCTGTATCTTGGGATCCCTGTTGAACCTCCTCTCTTTTCCTCAAGATTCCTCTGTCTGGTACCTCTTGCAGAGAAATAAGGGGCCTAAAACTCCATGAATACACAGTGTTAAACTGAGACAATATTCTGTGTTTATATACTTTGAAACAATCCCTGGGCCCTCCCCCTCAACTGCCTTGAATTCCTTCAGAATGGTTTTTTTTTCAACTTTTCTTTGCAGAAATTAAATACAAACCTCTAGATAGAAAATCAAACCTTGTGCCCAGCAAAAGTGAAGGACAGGAGAGTCAAAGCTCCTCAGTTCCTTCAGTTTGTTTCAAGGCCTTACAGCACAATAACAGAGAGAAAAAGGATTTTCACATCAATTATTCCTGAGGTATAAAGACAGTGAACTTTCACAGGGATTGAAATACACTGGAAAATTATTTTGTGATGTTGTAAACTGTCTTTATAGAAACACCCTGCTAAAAAAAAAGCGCAATTTGAATACTATGAAAATATTTGGGCTGTCCCTTTTTATTAAAAGCTTACTTGAAAACCTATTAAGATGAGCTGGTTTTTGAAATGCCATATAACTGTCAGCCACCTAAATCATGGGTCTAGTTAGTACTAAAAATTTATAGAGGGGGAATTTTTCTGATTGTATTTTATTATTAGAAGGAAATCCTTATACATCAGACCATTCTGTAGTTCAGTGGATTTTGTCAGCTGTTGACTCAGTGATGTGTTGGCATACTAACTACCTTCCCCTTACTTCCATTTAGTGTGAACCTCATCTACTATGCTTCCAATGCAGAGCACCCATCTGCCTTCTTTCCACTACAAATCTGAAACACATGGCAGGGGGATTGGAATTAGATAATCTTTAAATTCCCTTCCAACCCTAACCATTCTATGATTCTATGAAAATCACAGACTATTACACACAGAATCACAGACTGTTCTGAGTTGGAAGGGACCCACAGGGATCATCGAATCCAACTCTTAAGTCAGTGGCCCACACAGGGGATTGAACCCATGACCTTGGCATTATTACAACCAAGTTTTAACCAACTGAGCTAGTCTCATGGCACATCATTTCCTCTCTTGGCAAGGAGGGCAAGGGCACAAAGAGCAAAGCAATCAGATGCAGTGTATTGTGCCCCAATGTCTTCAAACTGACAGAGAGCAACTTTAGATTAGATATCAGAAAGAAATCCTTGACTATAAGTGTGGTTGCCCAGAGAAGCTGTGGCTGCCTAATCCCTGGAAGTGTTCAGGGTTGGACAGGACTTGGAGCAACCTAGTCCAGTGCAAGGATGGAACTATATGATCTTGAAGGTCCCTTCCAACCCAAATAATTGTATAAATGCATAAAAAATAGAAAATAATACAAATTAAAGGCCTGATGTCCTGCCAAAACCAACCCACGAGCTCCTTGTGAGTGCCACCTGCTGCTCAGCTGGGTAGGAAAGAAGCTCCAAGAGCTCCTAAATGTTGCTGGATCTCTGCTGATCGGCTCTGTGGAATGCTCCTGATCTGGGATCTGGGATCCCAGGGAATAAAAAGCAGCCATGGTTTGCCAAAACACAATCTCTCAGCACAAATGTAGGACTATTTCATTTCAAGTGGGTTTTAGCATTCCAGCTGCCTGGTCCCATAAGCTTCAGAGAAGTTACAGCTACTTGGGATTCTACAGCAACGCTCCCAGAGTTAATAAAACTGTCTGGGGGACTAATGAATTATTTAAAGACTGCATAAAGAAAATGTAACCTATGCATTTCAAGTAGGAAAATCCACTTTAAAGTCATCATTCTGCTGTCTTTATCAATCTTACAAGGTTTTCCCTTCATATATTGGTATTTTGTTTGTCTAGGCTGAATGAATTCCGAATGGGAAGCATTGTCATTTCATTTAGGCCAATACTTGGGGCTGCATAAATTTATATTGATAAGATATAAAAAGTCTTTTGTTCTAGGTATGTATTTGCTCTATTAAACAATAAAGTGCTTCATAGCAAATTGGGAAGAGTGATGTACAGAAGCCACACACACACACAGGTGTGGCTTCCTTGGGGGTGTTTTCTTCTTGGAGCTCACCTTGACCAGGAGTATCAAAGATCTTTTTTCTTTTTTGCATAATAGCAGGTTTGAATTTAGAGAGGGAAGAAATGACAGTGGATGGGTAGAAAACTCAATAGCACCTTGAGAGGTCAGAAAACTTGAGTGTGCTGAACATGTAGGACTGATGGATAAGAGGAAAAAAGTAGGAGTGAAAGGAAAACCTCTGAATAAAGTGACAGATGGGAAAACTGCAGAAAATATGGGCTCTCATCCTTGCAGATGCTGGACTTGGTCTAAGAAGTACCTACATGAGGAGAAAGTGCTGGAAAGGGAGAGAAAAAAAAAGAAAATTCCATTTTGGGACCTGCAGGATTTAATACCATCCCCTAAAACTGCTCTCAGCTTGTGAAGGTGACAACGCTCCTGGAGCTACAGATTTTTGTCGTTCTTACATCCCCTTTGGATCATGGAATCATTAAGGGGAAAAGACCTCCAAGATCATCAAGCCCAACCTTAGACCCAAAACAACCATTCCCACTAAACCAGATCACAAGGTGACACATCTACCAGTGTTTTGAACACTTCCAAGGATGAAAACTCCACCACTTCCATGGGGGATCCTCTTCACTGGCAACATATTCCTGTGCACACACACATGGACTTGGCAAATGCCATCCTTTGAGGGATCCATGGCAGTGCCATGATGGATGGGGTGATTTAATGGAGGGAAACAAGGATGTGTGAAGATAAAAAGAAAATATTTGCAGATTAAAGACATATAGAATATCCTGTGTTGGAAGAGACCCACAGGGAGCATTGAGTCCAACTCTTGGCACTGCACAGGACACCCCAAGAAGCATCTCATGTGTTTCAGAGCATTGTCCAAACACTTCTTGAACTCTGGCAGACTTGTGAACAGTTCCCTGGAGAGTGTTGGGAAAGGAGCAGTTACTAAAATAGAGGATTTTTTTTCTACCCTTCTCTGCAGGTCATGGAAGTCTCACAACAAGTAAATAACCAGATAAAAATCGATTACAGGCTAAGCACTGGGCATGGAAAAAGAGGAAAAACAGTGAGGAAAGTAAATTAGAAACTTTGGAAAGTAGGTGAGACTGACTGTTGTGAAACGGGAGGAAGGGAGCAAGAATATGGGGGGAGAAGAAGAGGATGACACATCTAGGTTAGAAAAATTATTGGCTATAGACATGGGAAAGAATTCTGAGAAAGGAAGAACTGGGGAGGAGAACCCAGAGGAATGTTTGACTCCAAGCAAATATTCCCAGTTATACTGTTAAATGTTGCTTCTCCTCTCAGACATGAAGAAGTCCTGCCCATGTACCTTGATAACTCTTCTTACAAGGGCATGGACTGATAAGACATGGCTTCAAACTGGAATGGCTCTACACTGCAAGAGGAAAGGTTTAGAGTGGATATTGGGAAGGAATTCTTCCCTGGGAGGGTGGGGAGGCCCTGGCACAGGTTGCCCAGAGAAGC
>JAOXXN010000364.1:14406945-14426492 GCA_026770055.1 Myrmophylax atrothorax | reverse complement strand
TCATAAAAGGTAAGTATTTCATTGCAATCCACCATTCTGCATTTAATATGCAGTGATCCTTGGTACAAAGCTTAAAGAGGGGAACTGGAAAAAAGGCATCAGAATTATAGATGTAGTCACACTGGAACTCATTTAAGTATCTCATATGTCAATACGGAGAGTGAACACCTCTATTTCTACTGGTTTGGGGTTTTTCTCGCAGAGACACAAAATGTAACTTTAGTTCATGCTCTGAATTATTGAATCCTGAGTGAACTATGCTGCATATCAGTCTTGCAGCATAAATGCTGATATATCATATCATTATTTGACAAATGCTGAAAAAATATTGGTATTTTTCAAATATCTGTGTGAATTACGCCTAAATTGTTGCCCAAGTATATACAAGGCCAAGGCGAAACCCTAAAAACCACTTTCAAAGAACTATAATAAAGGTTTTCAAACTAAAAGTAGTAACAAAAGTCCATTTTAATGTGGAAATGGGCAGACAATCACCAGGTGATTTCATTATTGTGTTTTAAGATGATTTTCCCCAGCAGGTGTGATGTGGTGACAGTGTGCACATACAAACCTGTTTCCCAGAGACCTAAGACAATGAAGTTTGATTTCCTGAGCTGTGGGGGGTGTGTTTGGTCCTTGATGTATGCACACACACTGGGATACATGCTGCAGTTGAATTGCCAACCACTTTCATTGCTATTGCACATATTCGAGAAACTTTGTTCACAGTCCCTTCTGTGTTTGACATACTTTATTAGCAAATCCATCCTGAAACGAAACATGCTTTGACAACTCCCATATCTGCTTCCAATAATACAGTTAATAATACACCAGCAGTCCTCAATAGTTATGAGCAGTCATGTTACTGCACCTATGAGATTTCTTTGTAGCAATTCTTTAACAGTTCTTTCATAAACTCTTCAAATATACTAAAACAAATCAAATGCCCAACTCTTAGTTCACTAGTTTTCTTTCATATAAAGAAAGTTGTTTGAGGAAAGTACCGGACTATTCAGACGCAAACTAAATACTGTGAGAGATGTCAAATTCTGTTACAGAAGAGTAAATCTAGTCTTTGCCTACTCCTGTCTGAACTGCTGTTTAGGCATCTGAAGAACAGAATCAGAAAGGTTTTTTGTGGGCACCAGGTCCAGTACAATGAGAGAACAGCAGCTGTCCTGCAGAGGCAAAATTCACCCATTGCCTTACTCAGTCGAGCATCATTCATCCAAGCATCAGTTGTGTCTCAGTTTTTAATGGACTGAAGAATTGTTCAGATAATTGATACCCAGGTAGTGCTCAAGGCAGTGGGTGGAAAGAGACAAGCACTACTTTTTTATCCCCTGTGTGGTTTCTGGTGAAAGCCAGGAAAGGTTAGTGTGTCTTAGTACTACCACAACATACTCATTTCTATTAAGTTTGAATATGCTATGCAATTTTAGATAGCATTGCTGATTTTTAGGACATTCAAAATAACAATGACATAGTTCAGATAACTTCGAGTTAGGTCTTCTTGTGTAAACACATTCTTTTAATACTGTTCTTGCTTTGGCTTGGCAGGTATTTTTTTCAGTAGAATGTGGAAAGTTCTGATTTATTTCAGGCATTGGAATGGCCTGCCCAGAGAGACATGCCTACATCCCTTTCCTGTAAATCTCATCCTTGAAGGTGGTGAGAGAGAACATCTTTTTCATGAGTTTTCATTATGGAGTTTAAATTCTAAAACCAGGCTAAAGTCTTTTGAAGTATATTTATTTGGAATGCTTTGGGGGCCATGCAATACAAAAGTTTCTGTGTTGAATGGGCACCCTTTAAAGATTTCACTGTCCATGGAAGTCCCCACAAATAAAGATTGTGAGTTACCACCAGCAAGAGGAGATAAATATACCATGAACTGTTTGATGCAGAAGCAAATGCCTGTGCCTATTTTTATACATGCAGTTGCACTGTATGATTATGGTAGTAACAACATACAGAAGGGTGCACAGTGCATCCCATGCATAAATCTGGACTTGCCTTTCATGAGCATGTGATCTCAAAGGCAAAGACAAGGAGAGCAAAAAACAATGGAGCACAAAATCTGTTCTGGATACACACTTAGGAACTTAATTTCCAGTTGGTATATTGATGATTTTAGAAGCTGTGGGAGATATCCAAGTTAAATTCTGCACTTCAAGGCAATACTAGATCATTGTTTTTCTTTTATCCTAGTGCTACTTGAACAAAAAAAAGAAATTGTATATAATTTTTAAACCTGTAGAAAATTCTGTCTAATCTGTAGTTCTGTGCTGTTGCTGTTATCTAGGAAACACAATAAGCAAATACTTAAAGTCTCTTCTCCATAAATTGTTTTGTAGTTAAGTCAAAGTTGAAATACAGAATTTTTTTAGTACCTGAAAAATCAGGAGTCTCTTCTACAGTTGCAAAATAATCTTTTGAAAGTGTAATCTTTTTCAATGAAGAATTTTTATATAAGAGATAGAATGGAAATTGGAATGGAATTAAATTTTTTGAAATTATTTATAAATGGACAGATAATTAAATTTAGCATAGATATGGATACACAAGGTGTTGAATTACACTTGTTTCATTTAAAGATAAGTGTCTAATATTTTAGGAACTTAGTATCGGATATTTTTAGTGATTCATGAGAGTCTCACAGATGAGCGAAGTTAAAAGCTGGTGCCAACTATGGAGTCTGGCAAGGTGCTTACAGGTACAGACTTCCTGGTAGCTCCTGGACTGAGTTCAAGGCAATATTTTTATCTGTAGTTTTTACCTCTTTTTTGATACATTCACTCAGTCCTGGCTCAGTGGTAGCACTGAATCCTAAGCCAGCCTTGGTTGTAGTAGAGCACTGACTTGCAAGAAGTTCCCCAAAGAGAATTGTAATCTCTCAGGTTGTTCTGTGGAGTCTATGTTTATTAATTTTCTTCTCAATAGATCTATTTTTCTTTTCTCTCATTCGTGAAAAGCAAAAAAACTGTGGTTGGTTGAAGGATACTAATAAGGTGGCCTAAAACACAAACAGTTGCAAGTTTTGTGAGCTGATCATTGTATGTCTGTGCCCTCACATTTGAAGCAGTGGATCATGCCTTGCTAGAAGACTAAGATATTCTGTAGGTAAAAGAAATACCTGTGTGGTAAATATATCAATTTAAAGAAAAGCCACATTCTTTGTAATTGGCAGTTTTCATTTTAGCCTGTAGGGCAGTCATTAGCTGACTGTGCAACTGGAAAATGTTATTTCTATGATGTCATGAATGTCCCTTAAATGTGTTAAATGATTAAGTTTATTTCATAGTGAGGATTTTTTCTTATACTTAATTGAAAATCAGGAAGCAAATATATATCTGTGTCTATTAAAAAAGTAAGAAAAAGAGTAGAATTACTGAGAAACATATGAAAAACATGCATTATGCTCTGGGAGTTGTAATAGATTATTTGGGAAATACAGTGGCTAGAACAGACATCTGCAGTCCCTGAAACAAAAAACTAGTTACTCATTGTACCACTCGTTGCCACACTCTATATAAACACTTGTGTATTTATGAAAAAGAAGTTTTCATAATCATCCACATTTCACCAAGAGTAGAAAGTCTCTCATCCCTGCAGCATTGGAAATTAAATACTTCATTCTTTCTAGCACCTGGCAGAAAAAAGATTCACTACTTAGAGGAAAAGAAATGCTGTCGCTATTGTATGTGGACAGCTTAATATATACAACAGACCTTGAAGAGAACTTAGTCACAATGACATCTGTAGAGAAGCAGAAATGGAGGTGTATGTAGCTTGCTTTGTCATTCTCTAACACCAGATACGTTCTTCATAATATTGATACTTGCAGCAGAGGGACAAACTTAGAATGTGAGAAAGAGGTTAATACCCTTCCTGAGCCATTATTTAAAGTTCATGGCTGGCCTATTTTTAGGCCACCATGTGAGAAGATGTTCGCTGAAAATAGATACAGATCATGTGTCCTTGCAGAATATAGAACATCAGGACATTTCATTTCCAAAGAACATAATTGGGACTCACAGCAGAATCTTCTTTCCTCTCACCTCTTTGCTTGTAGATTATAACTTCAGTTATACAAGCACACACTCTTATGTCAGTTATATTAACCTCTAAATTTAAAAATAAAACTAATTTGAAATATAGCTCTAACGGGACACATTAATTAGTTAAACTTTCATTTTTTTCATGAAATGTACAAACATGTACATTTGTACACTTACAAATACATGTGTGGGAGAACATATATATGTGTATGTGTGTATGTGTGTGTGTATATATATACACACACTGACTTTCTGGCACATACACACAAACACATGTGCAAGGTGTATATGTGAGAAGAATATTATGTAATACTCTGTTGATATCTTTGCCTCATGGTAAATACATATATTGCATTAGGGTCTTTTATATTGCAATACGGTCTTTCTATTTCTACTCTTGCCATATATTTCAACACATATTTCCTATGTCACTAGTCTATATTTATAATATATTACCTTAAAATTAACTGTAGTTATAAGGGTTTTAAGGGCTCTCCTATGCTAAAAAAAATCAATATAAAAGACAAATTTATTCATAAAGGTAGAGATTAAGATATAGTTTTAAGATCATTTGAAAATCTTTCTGAATAAATTATAGGAACATATTTCTTATGGATATAAACTTCAGCCTATGTTTAATTCACTGTGAGTAATGTAATTATACTTAAATGCTATTAATAAATTATATTAATAATAATACATTTAAAACTCTGGGCAAGCATATGAACTGAAATTGTTTTGAAAAAGAATATGTAGGTAATGTGAAGAACCTTGACATTCCTATGCACCTACATCCTGTGGCTGCCTGTCTAGTGCTCAGATGTTAATGGCAGTTCCTGAGTGTTCTGCTGTCATCAGGGCCCCTTCTTTTAGTGCATGTCTAGTCCTGGAGGGAAGGCACAAGCACGACAATTTAAGGCTCAGAGAGTAAACACGGCAACAGTAAGTGTAGATGGCCATAGGTATCTCCCCTCATTTCTTGTTCATTATTTATATAGCTGCTTCCTCTCCATGCTCCATAGAACAAAGCTTTTCAGGATGCATAAATGCTGAGGATGCCCTGTGCATCCTTGTTCTGTCAAGCCTTGACCGTGATTTGGCTCCTAGTTGTAATGTCACTCTTTTTTTGTTACTCTGGTACTATGCCATTATTTAGTGTGTCTGCCTACTGGATGTTTAAGGTCTGATGCATTACTTTTACTCTAGCTGTTACTACTAATACACATTGACTAGTCTACTCCTGCCAGTTTGCCTTCTCTTTCCTCCACATGATCTGCTACTGAGGCTGTTTTTGCTGTCACCATTTGCACTGCTCAGAATTTATTCCACTCTTTACAACCTCCCTTGCCATTTATTCAACTCTTTTCCCTGCAGCTACCAATATTAGCTAAAGTGGTCCTCTGAAGCAAATTCTGTCTTGAGGGCTGTCTGGCTGACACTCTACTAAGTTATTCCCAGAAACTTCATCTCCATTTTTATGAACTGATGATATCTTTTCTGGAGCCAGCTCTCCGTGTCCCCTTACAACAGAGCATCATTGTCAAGTTTCACTGTAAAACAGGGCTCTAAAATCAGAACTTTCAGTACTTCTCTACTTCTGCATGCTTGGACTCTGGTGCAGTGGTCTGAATGTGGGTCATGGGCTCCTTACACCTGTGATGCAAATTGCTACTCACAACATAACATCACTGAGCCCTTGCACCTGATCCCACTCCAGCATACTTGGCACTAGTTTCCTTTAGAAGGCAAATTCAAATGGTGTTACAATTAGCTTGTCCCAGTTCACATTGCAAAGCAGTGACGAAGGCTGATTCAGAATTAGAAAGGGATTGTGTATCCTCCTTATCTTTCTTTTTATAGCCTTCTGTTATATATAGATGTGTACATCTAGAGTGGGCATTGTAAATACTCTGGCATACACGCTAAGGCATTCAGGATCCTGTCACACATTTGTCTAAGAAATCTAAATAAATGTCATTGTTTACAAAAGTTCTTTTTCACCACTTTAAGATGTGGCATATACATAGTGTAACAATGTTTATATTTTGTGTGTTAGGTAAACTTAGGAGTTCAATGTTTCTCCCACATAAGATAGAGTAGGCCTTCATTGAATAATTACAAATCAAATTAGATGCAAACTGAAATGTACTTAAAAACACCAAACATAATTTCAATGTGGGTATTTCAAGGTTAGCTAACTGGAATTTATCCAGTATAATCAGTAAGATTTAATTTAAGCCACTTAATAAATTCATAGAGAGAGGCTTTGAACCAGTGGGCTTTCAATTCCTAAGAAGAATAACTGTTAACCTAGCAATTAACAAGATAACAGTATTTCTCATCCAGAGCTCTTTTAAGAGCTGTTAAATAACTCAGTGAACAAATTACCACTGATTTTTAAATAACTGTTTTCCTGCTTGTTGTTGCTATTGTGTCAGAACATACACATTGGGGTGTTCTCTTGAGAACTTCCTTCTTGCTGACTCAGTTGTTTTGGCCATTTGGGTTGCAGTACAGATGGGACTGAAGAGGGGAGCAGGGCACAAAGAGGGAGAGATGGAATTCCTTGTCTATTGCAGAACACACAGTAAATTCTCCATAGAAGAGTTTCCAGCTTGTTTCTGATCTTGATCAAACAGGTGCAAATCAGAAATAAGTCAGGGCAAAAATTTATATTCAAGCCATAGCTTTCCATTTCTCCTAAGGTATGTTTATATTTTCCTGCCAACTAGTTCTTTGCTTCAGTACTTCATTTTAGCCCCCAGTCAGCCCTGTGACAGCTTCAAACATAGATTTTTTTTTCTACCTGCTTTCATCCAGAAGTTATTCTCTTCATGGTCTTTCCTTTCTTTAGCAAGAGAAACTGTTCAGGCTTTTCATGCTGTTCTGAATTCTGACAGACAAATTTTATACAACAAAGCACTCCAGTGAATATATTTTACCTAATAATTTCCACACATGTGACTCAGGCTGCCTTTGTGAAACCACTGTCTCCTACTTTTTTTTTTTTTTCTCTCATGCACAATTACTCTTCCTTGATATCAGGTGAATCAAGTGCTGTCCTGAGAACAGCAGTACTTATTCCAGCACTGCTCTAAAACAAAACCCCTTTTCTTCTGACAATCAGGTGAAACCTCACTTATTTGGGTGAATATAAGAGGTACTCCTCATTCAGCAAACCTATAAGTAGCAATTGAGCTGGGTTTTTTGTGAGGATGTAGTGTTCAAAAAATAGTAGCTGCTACACAGATTACATAAAAGGTCAACCAGAGACTGATTGGTGTTACTACTTGAGTTTCAGTACAAATACACAAATATTGAAAATAGTTTCTAGAACCAGTTCGAAGAGGTGACTGGAAGCTCCAAAGACAGTGGTAAAGCAGTCCTGCAGTTGATAATAGCCTGTGACGAAGCAGAGCAGACAAAGTTTTGTGATTGTTAGCAAAAATTTCTCCTGTGTCTTAATCACAATTTTAGAAAAACATGAACTGTGCTTCATTGATTGTACAGCAAACATGATGTTTGCTCATGCCACTCTTCCATGTACTAACACAAAATTCTGGTATGGATACCAATAGGATTTGAATACCAACAGGATTCTTTCAACTTCATGTCTCTTAGAATTCACTTTCTACCACTGTTTCAAGATACATGTGTTTTCATCTGTAGTCTCACTGGTATAATAGGGCAACTTCAATATTTAAAACACCTACTAAGCGAAGGTTTCAGTTTTAATTGTCCCCTTCCCAACATATTATTTATTAAATACTATATACTATTAGCAAGTATAACACTGCAATGTACACATGCACAAGTAGGAATGAAGATACTTGGTTACTCAGATGCAGAGAACTGCAATAATGATTGTTAAATACTTTTTCAAATTGGAGTTTATTTATTCAGTAAATAAAAGAGAATAGTCTCTACAGCAACTGCTCTTATGATACAGCACTAATTTGATACTATCTCCCGTAATGACCTTGGGTATTTTTTACTAAGACCATTCAGGAAATTTGTTCAGCAGAGCAGTTCAGAAGGTGAAATCTTCAAGAAGTAGAGATTGGTCAGCTGGCCCAAACTTTAAGTACTTATCAGAATTATCAGGACTTCTCAGTGTTGAAATTAGACTGGCTATCTCTCTGTTACAGACTGCCTTGAAACACTGCCTGTATTGCTTCTCTCATTTTAAAGCTTCTCATTTTTTTCCAAGCTGGAAACCAAGCTTAAGCAGCATAGAAAATTTTAGAACATTGAAGAAGAGGAAAGCTAAATTCAGTTTTAAACTAGTTCAAGAATGGATAGACAGTTGGGTGAATGAAAGGGTGCACAGACAGTGTCTTTATTCATTCTTTTTTTTAATCTTCTAAATACAATGGATGAACCAAAGAGAGAAGCTTGAGATGCACAGAACTGCTCTTCCTTAAGCTACATTAAATCAATTAACAAGCTAGGAAAAAAGATGGATATCCTCCATCAGGCTGACTTTATTGGAGGTTTGGTTGAACCATACTGTCTCAAAAGGATTATTCTGTCTGCATTTGAATTTAATGCAATAATAATAGTGAAGCATAAAAAATGCATATAAGGAGTTGAATAGAAAATTCTAATCAAGAAGGGAATGACAGAAAAGTATGCAGAAGGCCAACATTTAATCCACAAAGCCAAGAAAATATAATTGGTCAAATCTATATTCCTTCTGATTGCAAATGCATGGAAAAGATTGCTTTCTCTTAGGAGACAGCAATACTAGCTACCATATGCTATCGATGGGATTGACTTGTCTTAATCTGAGTTGAACAGGCAGAAAAAAGCTCCTGCTTTGACTCAGTTCTGTGAGTCCTAGTAGAAATCAAGCAAGGAATTTAATGGGGTTTTGGCTGGTTGTTTGGTTTGGTTTGGTTTCGTTTTTGTCCTTTTTTTTTCGGTTTTGGTTTGGGGTTTTTTTGGAAAGCCTCTTTATTCATTTCTTCATTTTGCCTGCCTAAGCTTATCTTACAGCTGGCTGACAAATTTTCTGCATGTGGATAACCTGTATGCAGTATATGGGGGGTCTTGGGCACTGGAGGGCTTAGAAATCGTAAATAGGCAGGCTGACCACTGTATTTCAAGGCAACTGAGATGCCATGGACTGCCTGTGCCTTAGAGATCAGAGCGCTTTTTTCAGGTTTTGTGCTTTATTTGTAAGTGAAATACGTAGGCTACCTCAGATCAGAGCATTCTTGGGCTTTAAAATCTATAACCAAAGGGGCTAGACAGGGAGGTTTTCTAAAACATAGCTATGTTAACAGAATAACAAAGTATCAAGTACTGAAGAAAAAAGAATAGTGTTTCTTGACACATCTCTAGATACAAATAATAGTATCCAGAGTTACCATATTTGTTAGTAAAATTTAAGCAGAATCTCTATACTGAAATTCATCAGAGTAATTGAAAAATGGAAAATGGTGGCAATCCCATTCAAAGAGAAAAAATGTACATAGTTGTTATTACTTACATGAAATGCCTGTAAGCAAAAATTTATTTTTAAGTCAAACAGTCTGTATACAGAATGTGTCAAAGCAATTTGAACAATTTCAGGTGCACCAGAAATGAAGAATATTGCATCCTGTTGCCACATATAGATTTTCTGGCATTTAGCAAGTTGTTAGATAATGATGTAGTCATTCCCTCAGTGGGGTACTAATCCTAGTCCTCCTGATTGCCTGCTGTCACAAAACCTGTGAGAACTTAGTACCAGTGAGATGCCTTCTTTCTGCCAAACTTGACTATAATTCACCAATGGGTTAAAAAATATTAGGAAATAATGGGCACATACAGAATATGACTCCTCAAAACTTTAAATATATCTAACTTGGTGACACAGCCCCATATCCCTAAATATAATGCTTTTTCCTATAGGTGTCTCTTAATGATGGTGATGGTTCAGTAATCTGTGAGTTATTTCTAAAAGGAAAAAATAGTTTTCTCAGTAGAGTGATTTCTTCCTTTCAGTGATCAGGAAATTAAGCCTGATTAAGTTTCTAATCTGTTGAAAGCAGAGTGTAAAGGAAGAACATTCAGAAAAAAAATGTTCCTTGTTACAGTTATGCACTAGATTTTTTCAACAGAATGTAGAAGTGACCTAACAAAGCTAAGCTATTTTTCTATGTAGTCATAAACAGACTTAAGTGACCTACACATAAGGACATGGTTTGTAGGTGGAAGTAGTATGTTTTATTAGCTCAGTTGGATTGTTGAAAAAAGTAAGAAAATTTTCAGGCATATAGATCTTTCAGGAACTTTGCCTTTTTTATAGCAACAGCATTTTATGGTCAGTCTAACAAAAAGCGCTACCTCGAGCAAAAAATCTTCTGGAGAGAAGGTCCTTAAACTCTTACAGGTGCCATCAGAGAACCTCAATCACAGGTAGGACAGCATTGTGATTGCTTCTCTAATACCTTGAGATGCTTCAGAGCAGTCATCAAGAAATACTGAACCCACACAAAATTATAATATTTGAGGCTTTAACATCAATTTAAATAAATATCCAGGAAGGTTAAGATGAGTAATAAACCCAATACACTACAAAGGAGCAGGAGCCAGTGTAATTACCTAAGCAGTCTTACATAGAAAGCCAGCCATTGCACCTCTAACTTAATTCTTGTGTAACGGAGACCAATGCTTGGCCTAGATCAACACTTGCTCCATGTTGGTCTGAATTATTCTTTCTCTTTAACAATTTCAGTTTTATAATGCATTCGTAATCCTTTCCTTAGGCTTCATTTGGTATTTTCTTCCCTAATCCTTTCCTCGGGCTTCATTCAGTGTTTTCTTCAAGTAGAGGTGAGACAAAATTATTATTATCTCATTCAATTAAGATATCATATTGGGCAGCATAGTCTGGTTGCAATCTAGCTTCAAGGAATTGAAAAAATATACAAGTGAAAGATTTTTCTCTGCACAAAATGTCAACTCTTAATTTGTCAGTTTGTTCTTTTGTTACCTCTCTTTTAAAACAGAACTTTTTCTCCTAGCACTTTCTGAGTTACATAAAACACTTTCATAATCTTTACTGTTTCTTTCTCCCCAAGATGGTATTTAAAGTAATACACAAGAATCTGAAATTGCAGCACTGCCTGTGATTAAGACTCAGGGAAATGTATTTTACTTGCTCTGAATGATCTCATATTTAAATAAAAGAACACTTTAAAGAAAAACAAAGCACTTAAAAATGACACATTTCTTTCTCCCTCAGTAATTTTCCACCTTCTAACATCTTAAATAAGGAAAGTTTGTACTTTAGAACAAACTTTCACAGAAAACTAATCAACAAAATGAATGCATTACTAGGATATAACAGCTGAAATTACCACAGCAGGGTGGTTTTGTAGCTATGTTAGTACCTTCATTAGGCAGCTCAGGCTGAGCAGGATAATGTGTGTGTATATATGGGTATATGCATATATAGATTTCATAATGAGAGAGAATGGTGGGCAGAGGAGTGAGCCTTAGAAGGACATGAGATTCCAAGGGTGAGAATCCTGTGTCAAGGGTGCGGTTTTTTGGGATTCCCAAGATGAGATGAATTCCTTTCTGGCTGGGCTGGACTGGCTGTGTGAAGAGGAGTCATGCAGGTCTGAATTCTCCCCTCTCTATATGTCATGGTCTCTGCCATGGTATTGTTGAAAACGTGTTACCGATAACTTTTTTTTTTTCCCAATTTTCCTCTTTACTTCATCTGCTCTACTTCTTAACTTTCACTCCGAACACCCATTCTCCAGGTTTTTTCTCCCATGCTCTCACTTTTTCAGGCAATTTCCATTTCTCAATCTGCTTTTAAAGTCAAACTTCCCACCTTCTTTTCTCATTTTCATTTTTTCCTAGGTCTTTGTGTTCCTTCTGTTTGTTTTCTTCCCATTCTCTCTTTCTTAGTAGTACTCCACCTAGGTCTATTTTACTCTTTTTTTTCTAATTTGACTGGAGTTGAACTTTCTACTCTCACAGCTTTTTTTTTTTTGTGCTTCCCCACCTGCTTCTATATAATTTCCAGTCAGTTTTAGCTTTCCGTAGTAATTTCCTTTCTCTGCCTTCTGGGCATGCAAGACAAGCTATTCACTTTCAGAAACAGAAAACAAGCATTAAGCCTACTAAAAAGTCCCTGAGCAAGGCAAGACAAGTAATAGTTATTGCCAGTATCAGCCAAGACTGCAGTAAGGAAGTCTCATAGGGAGCTGAGGATATAGTCTGGGACTCCTTGCATGATGCCACCATACTGCTGGCAGTGGCAGAATAGAATAACTTTCCTTTGGGAGAGAGGTGGTGGTGGAAGCTTTACTAAGAAATGGCATGTTTAAACAAGAAGGAAAATAAACTTTTTCTCATCCTTTAAAAAAGACAGCCAGCTGGAATCTCAGTATGATGTTTATTCCCTCATACAGAATATACTTAGAGGGGTAGCCTGGGATTACCCCTCTTGACTTAATGACACAGCAGTATTCATTGATTCGAGTGTTACCTATCTGGTAGTTCACATCTTGCAATACTGTTGCTTGAGATAACTTTTGTATTCAGGCGAACAGCAGATATCTTTCATCAAATTTGCCATGTGTTTTTACAAGGAAGACTAGTTCATGGAGGGTCTGGTGAGACAATTTTTCTGATTTATTTTTATTAGTTCCACTGGATTTATTTGGATAGGATGTAAGTGCTCAGGGAAAGATGATTGATTCTTCACTCTCTTCACTCTCCATGCATTTGTCTCATTGACTAAAGGCCTCTCTTCAAAGGAGGATTCCCACTTTTTTCCCAGATGCAAGGGGACTGATATGAAGAATCCACTATGTTTATGTTGTGGAATTACCTGAACTTCCCCATCATGTCTGCAAGCGGACAATTACATTATGGGGCTAGAAGAAGAAAAAAATTTGCCTGATCTGAGGATAGGTATATCTGAGCTTCAGGTTCAGAGAGCTGTCTGTGTGGAATATATAAGGTACATAAGAGAGCAAATGTGTGGGAGGTTGAAAAAAGCCACTTCCAGCAGGAGTGCAATGGGTCTCAGTCAAGGGTGTGAGAGCACTGGTAGGTGGGATGTCTCCTTCATATCAATATCAAAGGCTTGGCTTAGCATAAGAAGTGCTAGGGGTATTCCACTGACAATAAAATCATATTTAGTTTTGCAAAGCAGTTAGGGTACTGCTGGTTTTTTTTTCTTTTACTTGTTTTGTGTGCATTTATATACAGATGATTATACTTGCTGTCATGTTGGGTTTACTACCTCAGTAGATGTTGCCTGCCTGAGCCCCTCTCCAAGTGTAATAAAGATTAGTCTCAGCTCTTCAATACATTGTTAAATCTATAATAGTAACTGACCGTGTTAATTTCCTAACATAATGTAATGTTTGTAAGAATGAGCTTGAAAATATTTCAGAAATTTTTCATGGTTTGATTTTGGTTTTTTGTTGTGTTGTTTTTTGTTTGTTTTTGGGGGGATTGGGGGTTTGTTTGTTTGTGTTTTTTTTCATTTAAAGCAAGAACACGTAGCTTTTTGGTACTAATATTTTCATTTAGATGCGCTCATAATTGCCACTGTAAATGTAAATGCTTTTGGTGGAAGGAACCGCTGAGACCTTAGGGAAATAGTAGTGTTTTCTGCATGTAGGGGTCTGCTATGCAACCATTTCTTTGAAGGGCAGAAATGTATGCCTCTGTGTTTATAAAATCAATTAAAAACTTGGGAGAAAATTTTCCTGTTGATTTTAACTAACTAAATAACTGTAATGTACATTTATATTACCACTGGATTAGTTCAGTTCAGAAAGTTGCTATTGGTGTATAATTGGAAAATACAGAGCTTACATAACTTCATCACTTAATATAGTATTTGCAACAGCTGATCTTGTCAGGCAATGTAATTCCTATTTAATTTTTATCTTTCTGTCATATTTTTCCCCTTAAATTCCAATGGGAATAATAAATAACATGTGAAAAGTCACCAGAAGAAGACAGCCTTTAACCTCAGAAATACGAGTCAGGTTGCACTTTTGTTTCAATCACTTCACTGGAAACAGATGAAAAGAAAATATTTTATAAAACAGGCACAGAAATAGACATAGAAAAGTCCAATATAAGTATAAAGAAATTCTTTGTGAAAAAAGCAGAAAGTCTTTTTTTCAATGCCCATCATATTGTACATATTTACTGACCAATATTATAATGTTTTCTTCCCATTTAGGAAATTGTCAACTTCAACTGTCGGAAGCTGGTTGCTACAATGCCTCTTTTTGCTAATGCAGACCCAAATTTTGTGACTGCCATGCTAAGCAAACTGCGATTTGAGGTGTTCCAGCCTGGAGACTATATTATCCGAGAAGGGGCTGTCGGTAAAAAGATGTATTTCATTCAACACGGTGTTGCTGGTGTCATCACCAAATCCAACAAGGAGCTGAAGCTGACAGATGGCTCTTATTTTGGAGGTGAGTAGGAAAAAATGAATGATAACACTGGAGTGAACGCACTAGAACAAAACACGTTCAGATAACAGACAAAAAGAGACTTGAGAATAAGTCTACTAAGCGTATTTTCTGTAGATAATTCAAACTACATTGAAGAGTAAGTAAAATAATTCTGAATAAGATATTCAGGGTCTGCTTACTGTTGTGAGGACAGCTACCAAAGATGCAGAATGACCTTCCAGATTTTTGAAGTTATTTTGAATTAGGAGCACTGTTATTTAACAGATAGTATTTAAATAAAAATATCATGATTTACAGAGTAATTTTACGTATTTTTAAAGGTAAAATTGACAGGATTAATCTTTGAAAAAGAATACAGTTTTTCTGATCATAAACCTAAAGGTAAAATTCATGTTAAGGTTTGAAAAACGAGGCAGTGGATAAGACAGCACTATTTATATGGGATATTTTTGTAATTCTTTAATATTTCAAGATGTTATTAGTGCTTTTTCACTGAACTTTAGCACACAACAAAGTTTATTTTTCTGATATGTACTATGAGGAATTGGACTGCCTAACTGACTAGGTAACTCTCTAACACATATATATTAATAAAAAGAAAGCATGGATTTTAATCCTAATTAAATTAATCTGGTAATCCTGATGAAAACAGTTTCTTGTTTAGATGAAGGCATCTGAATATTTATATTTGGACGAAAACAGTTTCTTTTTTTACACCTAATAATTGATCAATATAAAAAAGATTTTCCTTGTGACTGTAAATTGTGTGGTAGAATAGGTGTCTGCTTCTGTAAGCAGCAGCAGGGCTGGTTTTCAGAATCTGATTGAACATTTGAGTTACCACTGCTGCCCATGAGGGTGGTCATTTTATCAATTTTCTGTTGAATTCCATGAATCATTCCAGAAATGAGCTGAAAGCCTTTCTGAAAATGTTCAATTGAAAGCGTAATCAGTGCCATTTAGCTGGTATACAGAGTGGGGAAGCTTAGAAAAGTGAATTGGGCTCGGTGTTTGAATTGGGCTATAGAGTTACTTAACTAATCCCATTTTAGAATAATACCCTAAAGCAACTTCTACTGATCTGGCCAGCAGACCTTGTCACTCTGCAGTAGCCTCTGCAAGGTGATTTGTATCACCAGTATTTGTAGAAGCACTTTGGTAAAGAGGTCTTGTGCTTATCCCTCAGGATTAAAGTGTAGATTCTGAAGACAGGAGATTAAGCAGAAATAAAAGGTAAATTCTGAGAATGAATAAAGAGAGCAACCTTGGTCTTGGTCTCCTCTATGCTTAGCAGTGCCCTAGTTTATAAAAATGAGTTTGCAAGAGTCTTCACGCTGAATCTGGCCATAATACTCCTCTGAACCAGCAGAGGATCAGAGGAGATTGCACATGAAAGTATTTTACATAACTGTCAGCCTGTTGTTGCAGTGCAAACAACTATTTAGCTCATCCTGTTCATCCACTACCCTTCTTAACAGGAGTGAAGAAAAAAAAAAAGCTACTTGCACTATTGAGACACCACAAGAACTTACTACGCTGCATACCAAAGCACTTTTGCTCATCTAAACTGCAGCTGGGATGGGACAGGTGTTGCAAAAATAGGTGCAAATGTATCCAAAGCCTCACAGATGCTGGGGCAAATGGAAGGTAATTGCTGCTGCTGTAGCCTAGTGAGGTGAGGAGACGAAAGGAAGGACAAGTACACAGAGAGAGAGAACCATAGGAAGGAAGTGCCCTAAGATCCAAAGTAGTGTGGTTCAGATCTGTTATAACAAAACATCATATAGTGTTGCTGATTTCCAGAAGTGTATTTCAGACTCTGGAGAACAAAGACCTATTTGGCTCATAGAAGTTGTGAAAGTGTTCAAGTCAGGTTGGATTGGGCCCTGAGCAACCTGATCTAGTGAATGGGATCCCAGCCCATGGCTAGCTCTTTAAGGTCCTTTCCAACCCAACCCATTCTATGATTCTGTAATTCTGTGACTGAAAAGACAGGAAACAAGCTGCTCATCAGATATCTGTGAATTAAAAATGTTTGGATCATGAAAAACAGAAAGTAAAATATAATTCTAACATTCTCATCTCTCTGGAACACACTCTTTCCCTGAAATGTGTATAAGACCCTGAGTAAAGCTTCCTGACCAAAGCAGATACAGGAAACACTGCACAGGATAAGAGCAAGCCTGCATTCAAATCCTAAAACCAATAACCCCTTTTTTTGCCTAACGGAGACAAGAAAAAATGAGGCTGAGGTGCTGCTTAAGATGTTGCAACTTCTAAAAATTTATCTGTATAGCTCCTAGGTCTGACACAATAAATCAATATCAACACTTTTTCCCCCAGAAGCAAGTAAAGAGCACATAGGTAAGAGGGATATGCCATGCCTAAACAGTCTTTTTCAATTATTAAATGTCTTATGATTTGAAATTTCCTTGTTCCAGCTCAGAGATGCTAACTTCTGAATGTCAGGTATGCCCCAGAGTTGAGTTACTTGGAGGCCTAGGCTCTGGGAATATTTGGGAGTCCCTGGAGAGCCAGGCTAGCATCCAGAACACAGGGAGGGTTTCACCAGCATCCTGTTTTGTATTTGGAAAACATTTATTAAACTTTTAATGTGTAATATGTTTGGATTTTAATAACATTGTTTCAGTAAAAAACTTAGTTAAAAAATCTTACCAGTCAAAAACAACCCTTAAGCTGGGGGACAGGTGGAGATTAGTGTGAAAGCCAAGATTTAAGAACCAAAGCAATGCCACTAGTATTTGAATGAAGACTTTTGGGAGGGAAAAAGCCTGGCAAACCAAAAGTTGCAGTAAAAAAGAGAGGAAATATTTGGAGGTTTGTAGACTGAGATGCTGCTGAACATTTAAATTCTCTTGGCTGATCTTTGGTTTTAGTTAAAAAACAGTTTTCCTTGTGGATCTGGTCTGATAGGAAACAAGATAAACATGACAATTGGTTGGTAATTCTTCTCAAGAAGAACATTACTAGATAACCACCAGCGGAATAGATTAATCAGAGTACATCTGTGCTGTATGTTTTCTGTTGATTTTTGAAGAACATGCAGAATGGTGACTTTAGAGAGAGCCCTCCACAGATCTGGGCTCAATTACTGTCTGCTTCTTTCCTCACTGCTTTCTCCTTTTGGGAGGGAAAGAGTTAAGTACAAGACTGTAACCACAGAGATCTTGTTGGTTTTTTTTTTCATTGGTATTCCTGTGGGAAGATCATTCTTTCCCTTAACCTTCATGTGTGTTCATAAATCTCATCTTGAATTTCATATGCAGGAGCATTACTTAAGCCCAGCAGTGTGTAAGATGCTAATTTTCATCCCAAAAAAGTTTTTTTTTCAGACTGCTGGTTGAAGGACATTATCATCCTACCTATCTACTCCAAGTGCTAGTAGGAATTTGAAAAAAATTTCTGGAACTATTCTTTTTCCTAGGCCATATTTCCTCTACCCTCATCCCAACTCTCCCTTTGATGGGATTTCAGAGAAATGCTGACGAGTCTCCATTCCATCCCATCTGAGCCAACATATCAAAAAGCAATATTCCCCCAATTATTAGATAACAAAAATACATTCAGAAAAAGAGTCTGATTCAAGGTTGAGTAAGTTTCTTCAAAATTTTCAGTGATGATCACAGAGAAAATATTTTAAAGAGAATGTTATAAACTATGTCCTGAACAGGCATGGACCAGTGGAAGGACTGTTAAATAAAGATTCTGATCAATACATTTTCGTTTGTCTTTTACTGACATTTGTAGAAAACAGTAATATTTTACTGCCTTACCTATTAGTCCCTGTCCTCATATGATATGCTTATGTGACTTTTTATAAAAGGGAAGGAATTAGACAAGGAAGAATACATGAAACTAATTTTCACTATATTGCACAGTTATGTAGTCGTTTCTACATCAGTGAAATTATGCAAACCACAGTTACCACTGGAAAATGACAAAATTTTAATACTTTATAGCTGCTTTTATGGGATTATTTTTAATTGGGGCATATATAATTTTTCTGAAATGTGTTTGAATTTTTTTATGTCTTCCTTCATTTTTCCCCTTTGTTTTCTAAAATGTCTCCTAGTTCCCCATTATTAGGAATGGGATTGCTGCTACTTTCAGCATTGCATAGCATTGCATCTTTTCTCTTTATGAATGCAAGAGAAACTTCTCCCAATGACAGTTTTCATATGAAGGTACCTCTCAATGAAATCATAGAATAGCTTGGGTTGAAAGGGACCTTTCAGATCATCTATTTCTGCTGCTCCTGCCATGGTCAGGGAGACCTTTAACTACACCAGATTGCTCACAGTACCATTCAACTCGACCTTGAACACATCCAGGGATGGAGTACCCTCAACTTTTCTGGGCAACCTATTCCAGTGCCTCACCACCCTCACAGTAAAGGAATTTTTCCCTTCAGGTACTAGAAAACTTCAATTATGTCACCCTTAATCCTTCTCTTCTCCAGGCGGAAAAAAAACAATTCTCTCAGCCTCTCCTCATAGGAGAGATGCTCCAACTCTCTAATCATCTTGGTGGCCCTCCCCTGGACTTGCTTCAACAGCTTCATGTCTTTCCTGTGCTGACGATGCACCCCAGAGCTGGACACTGCACTCGTGGTGGGGTCTCACCAGAGCAGAGTTGAGGGGAAGAATCACCTCCTCAGCCTGCTGGCCTTGCTGCTTTTGATGCAGCTCAAGATACAATTGCCTTTCTGGGCTGCAGGTGCACATTGCTGGATCATGTCCAGCCTCTCACCCACCAGCACCCCCAAGTCCTTCTCAGCAGGGCTGTGTCAATCTGTTCATCCCCCAGCCTGTGTGGATACTGGGGTTTGCCCTGACCCAGGTGAAGCACCTTGCACTTGGTCATGTTAAACCTTATGAGATTCCAATGGACCCACTTCTTGAGCTTGTCCAGGTCCCTCTGAATGACATCCTGTCCTTCAGGTGTGTCAACACCACCACTCAGCATTGTATCATCTGGAAACTTGCCGAGGGTGCAGTCAATCTCTTCATCT
>JAOXXN010000364.1:14373532-14384329 GCA_026770055.1 Myrmophylax atrothorax | reverse complement strand
AGAAAGGCAAAGAGAATTGCCAGAGGCAGAAAAAAATTATTTCCTTGAAATAAGACATTTGTGTGGAGATTCCCTGAAGGACATGAAAGGGATAGGGGAGGAAAGATGACAACATGTCATGTCCTATTTAAAGCTGCCAGGCAGCTCCGTCATGAGAGCAGTGATAAAGCAGGAGGAGCTGTAGAAATCAATTTCTCTTGCTTCTGCCACAAATACTGGACTAAATACAGGCAACTTATTTTGTTTACTTTGGGAACTGAAAGTTACCCACTTTGCTGGTTGCTTCTTTTGATATGAGAAATGGGCTTGCTAGAAGAAGAGGATAAGAGAACAACAGGAAAATCACAAAACTGGTGCTATTCTGGGCGCTTTTTGCCACTGATCTCATGTGTGCTTGTAGCCTCTTTTTATATTGACAAATAGTGTAGGGTTTTTTTCTTGTTACAATAACATTGCACTCTGTGTATAACAATTACTTTTATAAATATTGGAAAATGTGCGCAAGATTTGTCAACATTGCTAATTTGACTTCAAAATAGGCTGAAGCAATCTTACTGTGAGTCAGTCCAAAAAGCTTAGATGGAAACCACAAGAAATGTTATTGATCAGGGCTTGGGGGAGACTGGGACAGAGCATAACTTACTTAAGATTTCCATTGATGTTTCTTCCAAATATTTATTCTAACTTAGATCCCACACATCTCTCTGTCTTCCTTGCTTGCTGTGGCTTATCTCCCATTTCTTTTTTTGCACATCCTGTAAGTCATTTGTTGGCTTCTGGGAGTGAAGCCAGAACTGTACTGGTGGTGAAAGTCAACAAATCATGACAGTATCCCACAAAACTATGATAAATCTGTCCTTGGCAGCCAGAGACGATAAGCCAGAAAGGTTACTGGCTTGCTTCATGGTATGTCCTGCAAATAATAGGGTTAAAAAGAGGCATGCATTATTTTGTAATCCATCTGGAGGAAAATCCAGAACATGACTGAATTATATCTTTTTATACATTAAGTTTTAACATTACAGTTGTGGAAAAGCAAATTCATTATACATAACACCAGCAAGTATTGACAAATAAATAAATATACTACCCAGTGACTATGCTTACCACCCTATAACAACTGTGTTTTGGGAGGAAAAGAGGTGTAACTCATTTAACCATTAACATCTAATAACACTCATACAAATTTTGCAATGGAGCATCTTATCTCAATAGGCATCATATAAATTTGCTGAAATTTTATTCATACTAGCACCTTGAAGATAATGTCCTTACAGCAAAATGAAAAGCTATTCAGTAATGTATAAATAAATAAAAAATAAAGGCTATAACAAAACTGTTACCTACATGTATCTAAATCTTGTGCAGGGGCTTTTATGCAGACAGCAGTGCAGCCCAGCCTTCTATGCCTTGAATCTAAAGAATACACATTGGATATTAAGTTGTTTACAGCCATCTGTAGTCTCCAGCCATTGCTAAGTGCAGGCAATACCATCAGTGACTGATGGGACAGTTTGTCAGCCAGAAGAATGTTGGGAATCAAAACTACTACTTTTAAACTTTAGGTGCAGGGAAGTGATTTAGCTGAAAGTATTCCCTCATCTTAAACTGTTAACCACTTAGGAAAATATTAAATGTAATACTTCAGACATTTTATTTTGGATTTTTCAGCAAGTAGAATCCTCGTTTAGATAATATATTCAGTTTAGACCACATAGTAAGATTAAAGTTCCATATGGGCATAAGTTTTGATTATTAGCTTAATTTCTTCGATTTCACATTTTCACTGGAAAACTGTGGGAGTACAACAAGAAAACCCTAACCTAATAGAACCAGAGGGATTTCTGGTCTTCCCAAGGCCAGCTTAAATTTTCACTCTTTTTTTTTTTTTTTTTCAGGGAAAGCACAAGCCATTTGGAGTGATTACCTGCCTTTTAATGCAGTTTAAATGATGTATACAAGCATTTGCATGGATTGGTGGTCTGGTGCACACTCCAGCTGGCAGTTAGTAACTAGCAGCATCCATCTGGGTTCGCCCTTCAGGCCAATACCGTTTAATATCTTTATAACACTGATGGTGGGACAAAGTGCACTTTCAGCAAGTTTGCCAACAACGCCAGGTGACAGGAGGTAGGCAGGGTAGGGAAAAAAATTGGTATACTGGAAGACAAGGGTGTGCAATGGGTCCTCAACGGGCTGGAGAAATAGCTGATATTGATCTCATGAAGATCAGCAAAAGCAAGTGCAAAATCTTGCAACTGGTATGGAATTGCCCTATTCAGCACTAAAGTCTGAGGGATAGCTTTGTAGAAAAAATTTTGCAGAACAGCTTGGGGCATAGGGGGCCTGTGGACAAGGTGAGCTTGAGCCGAGGCTTTGCTCTGGCAGCAAAGGCAGCACTTGGTGTGCTGGGCTGTATTAGCAAGACAACAGCTAGCAGACTGAGAGAACTGATCTTTTCCCTCAATGTAGCACTTGCAGAACTGAATCAGGAGTATTATGTCCAATTTTGGGCTCCCCGGTGCAGGAAAACCATTGAAAAACTGGATCAAGTCCAGCAAAGGATAAGCAAGATATCTGGGTGTATGGACAAGGAGAGGCTGAACAAGCTGAATTTGTTTAGCCTAAAGATGAAGTGAGAGGTCTTAGGGAGCCCTTATTACCTGATCAGAAGATACAGATGAGGTGGAGCCTGGCTTTTCTTGCTGACTACCTCAATAGGCTGAGAGGTGATGAATGTAAGTTGGAACATATGAAGTTCCAAATAGGAAGGAAAAATGTTTTTTACTAATAGGGCACACAAACACAGCATCACAAGCTGAGTGAGGCTGTAGCATCTCCATCCTTGGAAGTATTCAAGATTAAGCTGGACACTGCCCTGAGGAACCTGATCTAACTAGACCTGTTTTCAGCAAGGTGTTGTACTGGATAGACCCCAGCCACCACTTCCAACCTAAATTTTTCTATGATTTTATGATTTCAGTGCCACCATCTATGCTTACCATTCCTGTCCCCTCAGCACCAGCCAATTTTTCTGAGCAAGCTTTTAGTCAAAGTTATTTGACAAAAGTCAAAGCCACTGCTCCTTTGTTATTAATATGGGGGCCTTTTCTGGCATGGAGATTGTAGAGGAGCCCTTGTACAAGGAGATTCAGGAGAAGTGGAGTTCCATGAAATCAGTTCTCTAGTTAAAAGAAGGGGATAAAGAGAAGGAAACAGAGGAGTGTAGAAAAAGCAAGAAAATGTCTCAGGTAATAGAGTGTCCTTCTTGCTGGAAATCATTAAGTAAAACTGCCAATGCTTTCCTCAGGCAGTGTTATTTCTGCTTGCACTCAAACCTCTTCTGTCCGCTCAACTGACAAGTATCTTTACTATCTCTCACACTTAACACTATGGTGCCAGCAGGCTGGGTTGCATTCCCTTCTGTTTCCTGCTATAAACCAGAACAAAAACTGTCAGCAAACTTCTACTTATACAGCCAAAACTCAGTCTTCGTTTGCAGCAGCAGTGCAGCAGGCAAAATTAAAGCTGATAGAAGGATCTTTCCCATGCATGAGTGTGGTTTGTAGCCCCGCATCCTCATCTGTAATACAGAAACCAGGATGTATTTGTTTTGTATATATTGTCACTGCACAGAAACTGAACATGGCCCTGCATATTTGCTCTGTATTGAAGGGAATTAAGTATTTTTTCTGTTATCAGTTTTGTTTCTTGCACACACACAAAATCAAGTTGATTTTGTGTGTGTCCGCTGACTTTTATGGACCAGTAATGCTGAAAAATTGAAAGTAAGGAGAACAAATACCTGTAAATGCTGTTATGTGAGGAGACACAGATGATTCTTTGCTGCTTCCAGAGATGCCTGGATTGTGTGACAGCAATTACTCTTCAGGAATTGGTTTCAATTAGGCTGCAAAAAGATGGTTATCAACTTCATTTTATTTTTGAGGATAAAAAGGTGTGTTCTGGTTGAAATCTGAGCAGAAGAGAGGTCTCTCTGGTTTTGCTGGCTGAGTGACATCCTAGAGGTTTCTACAAGCCAAAGTCACCTTAATTTACTGATACTGTTATATTATGTCAGAGGACAGACTTAAGGCATTTTGGAACATTTCTGTCCAGTTCTCAGACCTTGCCTCCAGAAGCACATAGTAGTTAACATCTGAGCTGGCTAAGAGGAACCTCAGAGAGGAGATGGTGCCCAATGCAGTTGCGTATCTTATTTAATTTCAATTTTAAATATTAACATTAAGCAGTGGTATACTGCATACTGCTGCAAGTTAGTTATTATTATTCACCTCAAGTTTGGTGGTAGATTGTCTGTGTTGAAAGAGGTTTTAGTAATTTTCAGGTACATGCTGCAAAATTCAAGCCTTTTTGCTCAGTTAGTTACTGAGCAGATAACCATGGTTCCAATATGACCATTTTAACTCTGCTTGTCAGTGAATCTGAGTACCCAGGTGACATGCTCCATTACCATTCAGTCAGTGAATCATTTGGCTGTAAGTGAAGATTTCTGCAAGTAGTCAATATTACAAGAAACTTCTACTTTCCTTTTGGCTTCCACACCATACTCAGAAATACGGATTCAAGTGAATGATCTTTCTGAGGATGATGAATAAGGCAAAAGGAACACAGTGGAATATTTCTTACCCCAAAGGAATCTTTTTGGCCATGTTTTTGGAAGAGACAAAAACCAACTTGTGCTTTGAAAAAATGTGATTTACAGCCATTGAGGCACATAGGGTGCAGAGCCTTAAACAGCTGAGTTTTTCCAGTCGGTTTTTTTAGAGTGAAACTACTTTTACAAGAATTGTGGTTTTACCCAGTTAGTTACGTCTTGGACTATGTGGAACCTGTATTTATCATAGAACATAAAAAAATGTAAAGTGCTGTGTTATGCTCTGTGGTACCACATAGGAATTCCTTACTTCATAGAATGCACTGTGGTCAGCTTCCTTTATTCTTTACAAGAAAAAATTTAAGTCTGAAAATTAAAATACCAATTTATGTATCTGCCACTGCCACTCTCTTATTTAAGATTTCTTTTTCTGTGCTTCCCTTGCCTCTCATCCTTGCATTAATTTATGTCTCATTGTAATAATGTCCTCTTTTATTGCTTTTAATTGTTTGTTGGTTTGGTTTGGGTTTTTTTAACCGATGCTTTTTGTTATTTTTTTCCCTAGCAATTAATGATTTACTTTACTTAAGGCTAGCCTTAAAGATAATTTGCAAGTCCTTGTAATTAATTAAAGTGTAAAGTCAATATGACAATTTTGTTCATTGCCATCAGGTTTACTAATGCTACTTAGCCTTAAATAGATTGCCAGAGAACTGATGCTGAAACTGAGACATCTTAATAGCTCTGCTGGACCAGTGTGCAGATGATCAGTGTCTATACCCAAGTTCAAGAAGAAAATTCAATTGCATTAACTGATGATGTACAGGAAACAATTTTTCCTGTGACGTGAGAGCTGTCTTGCAATTTCTGCTTCTCTATTATAATCTATCATATACAATGGAATGAAAGGAAGTCCTGTGGAATATACTGTTGTAGGGACTGATACTGTTGACTGAAATGAAAATGTGTTTTCTCAGAGAAATGCTCTAAGTGGGAAAGATACAGTTTCAATCTATACAGTCTGCAAAATGCTCATCCTTTGAGTGAAATGAGCAACTCTGCTTACAGTAGAGTTTTGCTGATCAATGTTTTTGTCCAAGAGGGATCCTGCAGCTTAGGGACTCCATGTTTCTTTGTTGCAGCTGTGTCAGCAGAACACTGTAGTGCAAGCTCAAGAAGCAAGTGTTATAGGCAACTTCAGTGACTGTATTTGAATCCAGTGTCAACCATTTGAACTAACTTTCCAGTAGAAAATATTTTCTGACCTAGTTTGTGATCTGTAGATGTGCATAGTCTGTTAAAAAAAAAAAATAAAAAAAATCAAGCTTTATTTTTCTCTGGGCCAGAAAACTTTGAGTCATATAAAGCTTCGTAAAGCAATTGAAGTAATTATATAAACCCATCTCACATTGTTTTTGACAGTGGCTGTGTTCATTCTGGGTGTAATGGAAGTCAAGCCATGAATTAATTACATATCAGGCACAGTTCATATCGGTGATAGAATAGCTCAGTGTTGAAAAGGCAGCGTCAGCAAAGACCTGTTAGTGCAATGGAAACTGAGAAGTTGGGTATGATTAGCTCAGAAAAGATTGCTGTCCTTTCTTAATTGCCCTCTGTGAATTACAGATGGATTATATCTTCAAAGTTTTTTGTGGCATCATTGAAGTCTTGTTAGAGGAGCAAGTATGAGCATGGGCTTTAGCGATATGACAGACAGCATTTAGCTTTGGGGTTTCTGAAACTAGAAAGACCTGAGCTGAAATGAGATACTTAAATTCATTTTCAGTTCTTAGTAATTTTTTTATCTTTAAAATAGTAACAGAAGAACAAAGTTGATTGAGATCTCTGTATGAATAAAAGACATTTTCTTATATAATTTCCAGTTTGCTTTACCCAAGAAACTCAAGGAAGTGTCCTGAATCTTCTTTTATTCATATCAAATCACTCCTTTTTCACAGCCCATGTAACTGCTGCCTTAGGGAGTTTAGAACAGTGCCAAAAACATACACTGTGTGCTGTTACTTCTGGAAACGTTTCTTTATGTTGAGAAAATATTTCATTAGTTAGTTATCTTAAAATTAATTCAGGGATATAGAATCAGCTGTCTTGAAATAAAAGTTTTCTTAAAATGTGTGGGAAATTATAGGTTATGCATTACACAGCCCTTGAAATTAAAGGACAGCACTGCTGAGATACTTGCATTTTTTTAACAATAAGAAGGACTTGAAAGTGATCTTCCTTTTACCCATTAGATTTATTTTTCCCCTGGATCTCTTTGCTGCTTTGGGAATTTTATCTTTAACTCATCTTATTGAAAGAACATTGTACAGCATCACAAATCTGATGATTAAAAAAAGACTCCGTATCACATTCATCCCACAGTTCTTTCTATACAGTTTATGTTTTGCTAACATCCTCTTTGTCTTACAGGTAACAATATTTTCCTGAGTAGTCCAAGTAACAAAGTTGTTAACAATTTCTGACTAGTTCTCAGAATAATTTGGGAGTCAAGGAAATTTCATTAATCTCAGTTTACAGACGGGAAACAGAGTAACAGAACTAGAAATCACTGCCAGAGTCAGGAGTCAAGCCATCTCTACTTTTAAGAGAGCCACAAGTACACTCTGCCTCAGACAGTGCATGCAGCTTGTACTGTTAGTCTCTCTAACCCATATCACCCATCTTCTCTGAAAAAAAGCTGTTCAAAACACAGTAAGTCCAAGTGTGTAAGTCCTGAATATTGTTCTGTCTGTTACAGTGGTGATATATAAAGCCTCAAGGATGCAAAATAGGAATAAAGGTGGAGTCTTTTGCAAAGAATGAATTCCTTTGAGTATCAAAGTAATGGCTTTGTAAACCACCTTAATTTGAAGTCACCAGGCTTCAATATAACACAATATAGGGAAGAATAATTCACTGCGTGTGCAAATAATTTTCAGGGCATGTTTTAACATGCTGTTTAAATGCAGACAGAGTTGTCTTCGTGGGTATGGCTGTACACAACTAATCAAACTGAGGTTTAGGTAATTGGACAGGTTATATTAGAAAATTCAGAGTCAGATGTCAGTTGGGTACAACTCACCCCCCTGGAAGGAATATCTTCTAATGTTCTTCCAGAATACATGGACCTGACTGAAACTGTGAAACAAACCTCCTCAGTCACATGTTCCTCTCAAAATCTGGACACTGAACTCCAGACAAAATCAGCTCAAAAGGCAAATGATGTGGAGTTTGAGAGAACTAGGAGTTAGTATTTTCTTTTCTTTGACATTAACTTGGCTGCTTGAAGACCAAGATCCCTTCTCAGAGTTTCCTTGTTAACCAGAGAATTTATCAATCACTTTAAAGATCTGTCTTCATGAAAGGAAAGCACATGAGCAAAGCATAGGGAAAACTGTCATTGCCTTTCAGCTGCTTGTGTCACTTCACACCAGTGCTCAGTTATGATATGTTGGTTGTGTGCCTCTGCCATGGTGTTAGGCTACCTACTGAGGGCACAGGAAAACAGATCCCTCAGAGCTTTGAACCAGTATGTCAAAACTATCAGCAGCATCCAGGCATATATAACTTGACTTTCACATCTTGGTTTTATGCTTCCCATTTTAGGTCACACTCTGCAAGACTTTTTGGCAAAGAGCAAGGTAAAAAGTGTTGGTTCAACAAGAGAGTGAGTAGTTGCTGAGAAAATAAGTAATTGCTAAGTAATTACTTATAAAAATCTTCCAATAAACAGCAAACTTATGCTCAGTCAAAACCTTCTTATCTTGAATCTTCCAAGTGAATTAGTGCCAACTGAATATGCCTTGATTTTATATCTAAATGGATGCCTTTCTGATTCAAACAATTTAAGAGAATGCGAAGCACATAGTTAATGGAATTCTTATAAAATTTTTATACAAACAGCAATGCCCTGTGGTGTTTGTTACAGTTGTCTTACTATGGTACATTGTTACCAGTCCAGTGTTACTTGTTTACTGTTACTTTTCTGCTAATTCATACTTTTTATAACAGCCCCAAAACTAGAATAATGAACATGCCAGTATGTCAGCTTCACTAAAGGAAAAACAAACTAAATCAAGCCAAGCTGAAAATATTTTTGAGATGTGAGGTAAACCAAAAAAGGACAGGAGCTTCACTATTATTTAGCTCTAATGCATGATTTTTAGAAGCCTGAGTTTGGTACTGTCACTCTTTTAATGGAACAAAGGGAAAACCTGACAGACACTCCAACACCCTCTCATTCCCTGGTGGCACTGTGACCCATGTAAGCATGGGTGGAGGACCAAAAGCCATTTGTGTCACCTTGCTACCTGACTTCTTTGCTGGGGGCAGCAGCCTGTCCCCAGCAAGGTGCATCCTGAAAATTATTGCCAGTGGGGCATTTTGCAGTACTCAGAAGTGCTAGTACTATTTGATTCATTACACACTGCTCATGGGGTACAAAATGGTGATTTTATTTTTATACTGTCTTGACTTCAACCAGTTGCTACTTTTGCTCTAATTTAATTAACTTTGAATTGCTACAGTGAGAGAAAAATCAACATTATTGATGAGTGACACAAACTTCTTAATTGTTTACTGTAACAAATTTGTGGCTGATGAGGATATAAGTATCACATTTAAAATTGAAATCACTTAAGCAGTCTAAGGAAGCAACAGTTGTGAAAAGTAAAAATGGCTTTTAAAGGTACTCAATACATTAATTTGGTTTGTATTTACTTTTCAATAAGGTAAATTATCTTTATTACCACTGGGGATTTTAATAGAACCTAGTTTTCAGAGCTGTGCACACACTGGTACACATTATGAAACAATGAACATTTGTAGACCATTACTTATTATTTTCAAATTCTTTCCATGAATTTTTAAAGAAAAAAAATCCGTAACTTACAAGGCAGTATTAACTACTTATTGATAGTTGTGTTCTAAGTTATTCATGCAAGGTATGCCAGGCCTCCAAATGCTGTGCTCTGTTTTATTATATGAGTCTCATCAAGTATTTACTGAACTGACAAGGCTAATTCCCCACTAATTCAAAGAATTCTAAACTGAGTCTAAAAAAAAGTGAGACGTTTCTTTACAATACAAAAATAACAAGGACTCACATAACCTGAATTCTGTGAGCTTTTGGAAAAGACAAAAGTTATGCATTTGGACTTACACACACATATATGTGCACATATACATGTGTAGGCACTAATTACCTATTTCTCTAGACCTTTATCCTCTTGATTTCCCACAGAAACTACTTTTTTGTTCCTGGAGACAATGAGATAAAGATGTTAAGGAGAAAGAGGTTCGCTCCCTCACAAGTTTCAAACTAGATTAGTTACAGCATCTTCCTGGGATCCAACAAATTCTGTCTCTGTTGTCTTTGGTTTAGGCTGTGCCAACCTTAGTATTTTTTTGGTTCAGGGCAGTTGTGCTTTTCAATCAACTTCCCTGATTGTCCCAGGTTGGTTCTTGTTGCAGAGGGGCTCAGTTGCCTTTGCAATCTTTGCAAACTGGCTTCTGTGCCTCAGCAACAGCTGTTTCAGTCTACTGATCTGTTGATGTCATAGCAAATTATTTGTTAGTTACCTTTGGAGGACTACAGTGTTGGGTTGGGAAAAGGTTGTGTGGCCTGTTTTGGCTTTTCAGTCTTTTATTCTTGAGCATGTTACATATGTTCATACCAGGCTGAGTACTCCTGTTCTTTGTTCTTAGAAGCTGAGTAGTTCTAGACTACTAATACATGTTTAGAATACAATCTAAAAAGTACAAAAGCTGTAAGAGTAAGACAAAGGCACAGAATATCAGACCACAGAAATTACAGAATCATGGAATCATAGATTCGATTGGGTTGGAAAAGACCTCTGAGATCATCAAGTCCAACCCTTGGTCCAACTCCAGTCTGTTTACTAGATCATGGCACTCAGGGCCACGTCCAATCTCAGCTTAAAAACCTCCAGGGATGGGGAATCCACCATCTCTCTGGGCAGCCCATTCCAATGCCTGATTACTCTCTCTGGAAAGAATATTTTCTGATCTCCAACTTCAATTTCCCCTGGCAGAGCTTGAGCCTGTGCCCCCTTGTCCTATTGCTGAGTTCCTGGGAGAAGGGACCAACCCCCACCTGGCTAGAACTTCCCTTCAGGTAGTTCTAGACAGTGATGAGGTCACCTCTGAGCCTCCTCTTC
>JAOXXN010000364.1:14340446-14351814 GCA_026770055.1 Myrmophylax atrothorax | reverse complement strand
CTTAACTGTATTAATATAAAGTTAATAGCTTTAAGCACCCTAGCGATAATCAAAACTTTATGAGCCCAGCACTGCCTATCGAAACCAGGACAGAACACAGGCTGGAAAGATTTTTGCCTCCCTATGAAGACCTCACTTAAGCCAAAGACAACTCATCAGCTACATAAGCGCCTCCAGAAAAACTAGATCCTTATGAACCCAGCACTGCCTGCCGAACTGCTGGACAGAACACAGGCTGGAAGGACTTCTAACCTCTGCTATTGAGGCAACACTTAATAGCAAAAAAAAAAAAAAGAACTTTCCTCACGATAACTCACGAAATAACATTTATTAATACAGGTACGTGACAATGACTATATGGGTTACTTAGCCGGTGATAACATTTAGCTACAGGATTGTACAAAATACCCCAAAAGATACCGGCACAACACACATTTTTATAGGCCACCCCAGCAGTATACCACTCCCATGACAAACTTAGCTAACATAGGATTAGTAAACAGAAACACAACAGTTCAACACCACATGTAAACACACTCAGTAACCCCCCAAAAAAGCAACAGGAAAAATACAGCTGCTTCCCATTAACACGTATACACCCAGTGAGCTATAACAAATTATAATTAGTAAAGCATAGGAAAATAAAGTAAGAATTTGGTTGCTTACCCCTGCAATGTCAATGGAATGGGGGAGATAGGGTAGCTTGTGGGTTGCCCTCCCAGGGTTGGAAGTTTTCTCCCCAAGTAGCAGTTAAACTGCACTTCTCTTATACTTGTTTTTATTTCAGGTGGTTTTGTGTGTCTATAGTGAATTTTCTGAGGGTGATACAGATGCCTGAGGGGAGTGGGCTCTTTGAGCCTGCAGGGTGCCACAGAGCGTGCCAAAGAAAGGCCATGCTAATTTAATAACATGTCTTGGGTTGAGCTGGCAAACTGCCAACTGCCCAAGTACAGAGAAAAGGCGTTCTTCCCCCCTCCCAACCAGCCAAGAGAGAAGGAAGGAGAGGGGAAAAAAAACCCCTCCAAACTAGGTTTATGCTGAAACTTACTATATTTATACAGAAAAGAGAAAATTAAAAGAAAACTACAATATAACACACACACAAGTTATGTATAAGAAGAAATAACCTCCCACTTCCCAGTTAATACAAAGTCTATTACTCTAGATTCATAAGCACTTTAAAAGACACTCTGCAAGAAAGAGAAAGTATAACAACGAAATATTTCTACTTCCCTGAAACTAAACCAAACTACAATGTAACGGCAACAGAAGCAGGGCCCAACAGAGCAGAACAACTGTAGCACGTCCTTTCCATACTTCAGCTATGGTGGAACTAAGCCACACCCACACACTGGCTCTTACCCCTTCTGAGATGATGTCGTAATATGGCATGGAATACAATATTGCTGGCTAGAAGAAGTCAGCTGTTAGCTAGCCCAGCCCAGCTCAAGTCAGCTGACAATTCCAGGCCTGGTCTGAACTTTAAAGCCTAAATTTAGGCCTACTCAGCTAAACCCATAACACATTCTATGGTAACACCATCACTTATCAGCATCCCTCCGGAAGGTTGAGGCGTTTGCCTCAGCTCATTAAGGGCTATCACTCCACAATCAGGTACCTGCAAAAATTGCTTTCCATGAGATTCATGGATCATGATAGAAAAACTGTATCAGCTAAATATTAATCTTAGCAGACACATGTACAATAAAGCATTGAGATCTTTAACTTATCTTTTTATTAGATGATGTGTCTACAAACTATGATGCTTTCAAGTCAAGCCATTTTAGTGCACTGCAGTAGACATACTAATTAATAACCATAATACTGTTGAGCCAGAAGTTTTTTCAGAACATGTAGCAGGCAAAGTCTTCATGAAGTTTATTCTGTTCCCTATCCTGGCTCAGGAATGTTCTTCACCTGACTGGAACTGATTTCTGAATATTGACAGGGCAGATGAGCATAAACACCGAAGAGTACATTGTGTCTCAAAGAAATAGGAACCTAAATCTTTACAGAAGTTACCACTTTTCTAGTACAAAAATTTGCCATATTCTGTTAGACTTCTTAGAAAAGAAATGGGATATGTTACATGATTATTCTGTGAAATACAAAATGGGATCTTTAATGCATAATTATGACATCTCCAAAATACATTAGCAAACTGACAGTGGTCTGTTATAGGGTGAATATATGGAATTTGAGGCGGAAAATAAGCCTATAAATGTGGTTCTGTTTGGTTATTTTTGTTTGATTTTTTTCTCTCCAGTGCAACCTTTGAAAGAATAACCCGCAAGCTTTAAGAAAGTGCTGACAGTTATTGAAAGGAAAAAATCTTCCTGCATGTGTTATGGTAAATTGCTCAAAAGCATATGACAGAAGTAAAAGTATCCTTGCTGAGTGGAAAGGTTCTGAAAGTTGGATCTTGCCTGGTGCATTTCAGTCAATGTTCAATGTCTTCAGCACAACTATTGTAATCAATGCCATCCTGTTATTGGCAATTAATGTCAATCTTAATATTTCACAAATACAAAATAAAAATACTAAAAAAAGGAAGATAAAACACCCTCTCACACATCTCCTTCAGACTATACTATGGGTCTAATATAATATCCCAGCAATAATTTTTTACATTTAAAAACTGCACAGCTCTGCCTGAGACCAATTTTCACTGACCTGCAGATATGTAGCACTCTTTTCTACAATAGTTTTGCCTTCATGGGACTGAAAGAAACACTGGCAGACATGTTGTTATGGGTTTAGCTAGGTCTAGGCCTAAATTTAGGCTTTAGATTTCAAAGTAGGCCTGAGACAATCAGCTGACTTGAGCTGGGCTGGGCTAGCTGACAGCTGTCTAGTACTGGCCAATGGTATTCTATACCATATTCCGACATCATCTCAAAATATAAAACCTGGTGTAGGAGTGGCTTAGGCAGTTCCTTCAAGCTGTGGTCCCAGGAGGATGCACTGTACCATCCCAGGAGGGATGGGAGGACCAGGCCCAGCACTGACTTACCACCATGTTATCTTAGAGAAGTAAAATATTTGTTCTTAGTCTTTCTCTCTGCTTGGGTCTGTCTCTGGGGAACTGAGTTCTCCAGAGTGATTTGTAGTTACAGTGGTGGGATTTTTGTTCAATGGGGAGTGGGGAGTTATTTTTTTGTTATTTCTAACTTGTGTAAGTGTGTGTTATATTGTAGTTTTCTTTTTATTTTCTCTTTTCTGTAAAAATATAGTTTAAGTTTAAACCTGTTCTGAGTTTCCATTCTTTTTTTCCTTTCTCCCTTTTCTTAGTGGGAGAGGCAGGGAGGCTTTGACTATGTATTGGGCAGTTGGCATTTTGCCAGCTCAACCCAAGACGTGTGTATTTTTTATGTTCAGTGTGATTAATTAGTTTGGTATTACTATGTAAGGAATTTCTTTTGCATAGGGATGCTGAAAATTAATTTCATTATTGGTATGAGCAGCAAAATGAGGGGAAAAGATATAGCAGTCTATTCCGTTGGTGCATGAGGTATTATGCAGGATTGAAAGGAAAACTTTGGAGCCATGGAACCCAGTAAAAGAATGAAGTATGAAAGTAAAGGGTTTCGTTTATCTTTGGGGCAGTGAGGGAGTACACACATATCACTAGCTTATCAGTTTGGTCTCTATTTCAAGTAGGAGATGGTCAAAATCTATGAAACACAACAAAGACCTGAAGTTGTCTTGTTATTCTTAGCATACTGTCATAGGATAGTGGTGAAGAAGGACTGCACATTTTACTTCTTATGACCCAGCTCACATTTCTCTAAGCTTTATATCAGACTGTCAGGAAGATGCTCTTAATGTGCTTTCTCCTTTCAAGTGGTCCATGAGTATTTCCTGAAATACAGGTGGATACGTGGGCTTTCTCCATCTAATTAAAATGAAAGCCTCAGCTAGTCTCCTCTTTCTTCCTTTCCTTTTTCTAATTCAAATGAAACCACTTCTGTTTAGTCACATGGGGCTGACATTTTCCTAGTCCAAATTTCATACCATTTAAATCTCTGGATAACACAGACACATTTAAGACAAGGGCATTAAGTGAGATGAAGCTCTGTCTGTCCATTTTACTTAGTTTAACATCAGCCTCGTGCCAGAAGCCAAAACACTTTTTCCAGAAAGCTGAAAACATGCCAACATTACTGAGGTTCTTTGCCCAGGAACAGGCAGTATTTGACATAAGAATCTCCACTTCTGCAATGAAAATGAGCTTTGCACCTGGCACACTAAATGATTATTACTATTTGAACAAGTTATCTTCCTGGAGAACACAGAAGGAGAAGGAGCCCTGGAAGTCCTCCATATGATGAAACAGATATGAATCTTTCATCTGATTTCTTACTAACCAGAACTCTCTGCTATGTTGCAGTAGATCTGAAAAAATGTCCTTAGCTTGTTGGCTGTATTTCTAATTCCTGCATAGTAATCAGATTTTGCCTTTCACTCAAATATAATGGATATAAATAATTTTAAAGCTGTTACTTGATTTGCTCTTGTTGCTGGTGGCCTTATTCTGGCAACCTTGTCAAGTTTAATGACAGTTTAAATATTTAGGTAAAAAATCTGCTTGAAGTTGCTCAATGTTTAGCTCTAAAAAAAAAAAAATCTGTGTTCTTGGAGAATAAATTGCCCACCAACCAACAAAGGGAAAAACAAAGTAAGGCAACCAGATAGAGAATTGGAGACTATATACTGCTTTTCTCCTTTAAAGCATGAATAGAAATGGTGTTTCTCTTGAACATCTTTCTTTCTAGCTCAACGAACATATAAATCTTACACTGTGTAATGAGAACAAGTATGTTTACCTTAAGCAACATAACTATGACTTGGCCAAACCCAGAGTGACATGTAATGAAATCTTTAACATTACAAGCAGAGTAGAAGTGTCACAACCCCCAAAATATTTTATTTCAGTCCATCAGTCCTATTTTGTAAGAAGGCAGAAATATGATGAGGTGGAAATGTTTGTTTGCTTTACCCACAAGCTCCTTAAGAGTCTAGCAATTGATATTCAGTATTAAGGGGGGTGTGGGGGGGTGGTTGGGGTTTTTTATTATTATTTTCTGCTGTTATTTTTTAACAGGTAATACACACAGACCCAAGTATCACCATGTCAGAAGACTGTGCTTGTATGTTAGCTTACACAAGGTTGTATCCCCAAACTGAGAGAGCAGACCGAATATGCATGTTGAAAGACCTAATGCACAGCATGTAAATACTTTTTAAATATTTTTTTAAAAAATTAAAAAGTCTAGGCATATGAAGTTGTTTGGAGCACAGGTAAACATACAAGCAACAAGATGGAGGGGTTTTCTTATCAACTGCTTCAAAAATCCAAGAATCCTTGAAGTTTTGCTTTGCAACCTCATCTCTCTTTTACCTCTGCTTAGCTGGACTTGTCTGGGAATTGTCTTGATGTAAAGATTGAATTTGCCTGACAAGCAGTCCAGTTAATTTAGCTCTTGGTTAGTAAATTGTGGGATATGTGTTGGTGTACTGGTTCTGGTTAATTTTGTTCTCTCAAGTAAAGCAATCTGTAGTGAAAGTCTGTGTTCCTCTACACAGCCTTGTATGTCACTGCCTCACCACTTCATTGCAGCTACTAATCATGTCCAAATGAATGACTGTTCAAACATCAAGAAATGTAATATGCTGAGAATATGTATCTCATTTTATTACCTATGTTGGGGAACAATGTTGAAAGCATTTCCATAGAACTCAATACAGTTATCAAACATGAAAGTCCTGTTGCTCCAAAGCTGTGCAGTCAAGTAGTAAATAAGAGGGACTTAGAAGCACCAGGGTGTCTGGTGATGCTGTAGACTTTAAATGACAAAACTTTCATGAGTGGCCACCCAGAAACTTAATAGAAGACACTGAACTGTACTACTTGAGACCTAAACTTTCCCGTGTTTTAGAATGTGGTCAGGGACAAAAGGTAAATCTATCCTCATCTCAGAAAGCATATGCCTCTTCCTCCAACGCATGTAACCACAGGTTAAACATCATAGACTCCTGCAATTGCATGATTAGACATTGAAATTAGCTAATATACACAAAAACTGGTTACCATGAAAGGGCAACAGAGCTCAGTTCTGCAGCTGGATGATCACTACCCCTATCTTAAACAACCAGTAGAATTTTAAAAGTCAGCAGGAAGTACTTAAATCTCTAGATTAAAAGACGTCAACAACCTTTCTTAGCAAGATATATAGTCATAAGTGGTTTTGTGCCTCTATAGATCTGTGCATATGCATGTTCTTCCAAACAGTCCATGGGTCATTCAATAACTACAAAAGGGTAGGTGTAATCAGTGGCATATAAAAATGTAACATTTAGCATATTGATTTTTTAAAAACCTCAAATACTGTCTGAAGGTTTTGTGGTTTTTATGAGTTTGCACGCTGATGGGAAGCTATGGGAAACACAGTGAAAGCCATATAAGAACTTGCATTCTAAATACATTGATTTTTTGCTAGATGGGGAATAATTATTATCTTTATCAGTGTGTATGTGTAGAAATAGCAATATATGTGTATGACAAATATAGATCAAACTTTTTACCATTTTTTTCCCATGAGGTAGCAGATATGAACTAGACCTGCAAGTAGATCCTAAATGAGATAAGTCCTGGACTTTACTCAATAGAACAAGATTCCTAAAAACTCTTGTACCGACAAGCTCAGATTGATCAGAATATTGCTCCAGATTCTTCTAAATTTCTTCTTGATTTGTTTCCACGTGGCTTCAGTTTTTGACAATAGCATGTCTCTCCATGTTCACATAAATCTCCAAAGGCAATTTCAGCACATCTGTAAGTTTAAACAAAAAATGTCAACTAACATCTGTTCCTGTATGAACTCAAAAATACAAGAATAATCAATAGCCAGGTATACAGAGTTATAAATGTCACCACTCCACACTCACAGATTTCATACTCCTAATGGGGAAGCTTGCAAAGATCAAACCTTTTCCTGCTCCAAACAACTGGGATTATACACCCTGTATTGCCAAGGCTATTAAACAAACAGGCAATTCCATCCAGTATTGTTGTAAGAGGCTTTCATCAATTCATCACTATTTGTGCTTGGTGGTTAAAAAATTAATAAAAAACTCTAGATACTTTTCCTTCAAAATACTAATCAAATCTAAGCTGTTGCCAGAAGAACTATCTTCCACCCTTTCTGTGATTAGCAATGAGGGAGTATGCTGAACTGCATTAATAGGAAAAAGCTTTTAAAAATACTAGGTCGGGATAGCTTAATGTGTTAGGCAGTCTAATGATATGAAAGACAGTGCTGAGCTGGTTTTTTTGTGTGTATGTTTGTTGTTGTTGTTGTTGTATTTTCCCAGTACTGGAAATGCCAGAAAAGTCTTGGTTTACCATATGGCAACAGAATGATCCTGTTGGTCATTTAAGCAAAATTTGTCACAGACAAAATAAATGGAAAAGCTGGTAGAGAATTCCTCTAATAAATAATTAACGGTTTGGGTTAAGGATGTGATTAATATCAATTCCTGTTATATTTGTTACAAAAAACCCGTTCTCTAAAGAGACAAAAAATCAGGTTAATGAAGGCAAGTCTGTAGATACACTGTCCTTAAGACTTTATATGTGACAAGATAACATTACAACCAGAAATCGGCATATTTAGTGGAAAAGCTGTTAACATACAGACCTTAGAAAGGAATTGTTTAAAAAAGAATCAAAGTGGAATACTTCTAATGAAATTGGTCTGAGATCCAAAGTCTATGCTAGAAAATGGTTTTGTCATGGTTCAGGAAAAAATTAGCACTACATTTTTTTTTTTTACTTCTGCCTTGGAAATTCTGTTACAAAACGCAATTACCTTCAAGAGCATAAAGTAACCTCTTTGTCTCACATGACTGCAGTTCTCAGGTAAGCTAAACCTGGTCCAACCAAATTCAAAGAAAAAATAAGATAAACACTTTTAAGAGAGTAAATGAACAAGTATTAAATCAACCAGTGAAAAAAAGGACAATTTTTCCATCAAAAAACCTTTTACTCAATAAAGAACAATCAAACAAAATAATAAAAGATATTTACCTGTGATTTACAGAAAACCAGACTAATGATCCTAATGATCATTTTGGCTTCAGAATCTATTTCTAGTCGCCTGTTTTCTGTCTAAATACAGAGAAGCTTTTTTTTTTTTAAGTAGACCAAATTTTTTATTTTATGCCACTTTTTTGTCTCCAATCTGAAAGTTAAACTCTTGGAAGACTTCCTGGAAAGCATAGAAGACTGGGGTTTAGTCATCTGAAAAATGGGGAAAGAGGAACATCTCATTTTGCAGAGTCAAGGTCATACTGTACAAAAAAGTACATAATGATACTGGTTTCATTCAGTAGCTATGAAATTCATGGCATTCATATCCATGTAATGACCATTCTTTTTCTCACAAAAATGAAACATTTTCCATGTTTTCTAACCTCAATTCAACTTTGCTGTTGATTACAGTTCATGTAATACCTGTCTCTGTTTCCAGAAAAATTTAAAAGCTGTAACAACAAAAAGGAATATAACCCACCACATTAGTTGGCATAGCTGGTCTTTAGTTCTAGAAAAATGAAAACATGAGTTAAACTACTAGAATATATGTTTTACTCTTAGATTGTCTGATCTTTTATGAGTAGTTCCTCTACACTCCTTTGTTATTATGAACACCTACTCTACCTTTTCTGCTCATATAAATTGCAAGTAAGTGTCAAGAAGGTTGAGAAATGTGGAAAAAACTTATGCATCCCTTAAAAACTTATGCATCCTTATCTGACTTTTCTTGTAGGAAGATTCATTCTGATAGTTCCTGTCTGTAATAATATTTATGTTGGTGTGCAACAATCCAGGATCAAAGTCTCTGAAGAGCTTATGCATATAACTGTAGAAAAGTCATTACAATATTTGTAAGTCTGCCAAAAAAAGCTACATGCATATGTTAGAATTTCTTCCAATACTTTGTCCTTTACTTCCATCTTTTCATTACCATTATTAATACATAAATTATGTAACAGCTGAGTTATGACTTCTTTTAAGAGAAGCATTTATATGCCCACATTTAGTATATTTTAACTCAATATTTTTTGCTGAATATGTAAGTTCATTAGGAAATATCCCAACATTAATGTTGACAATGATGAGATGAACATATAGACTGAAAAATAAACATATAGGTCTGAAAAAAAGTGTCATCAAGCAATATTATCTTTAATATAACATCATGAAGTCAGCTAGACTCATTTAATGTACACTTAATAAAGATGCTGCTAGGATCACACTGGTCCTTCTGCAGTTCCCTGAAGCCACCACACAAGACGTAAAAAACTCTCAGTTAGTTAGTCTTAGGTAGAGCAGTTTTTGTCATGGCCACTGGAATGGGAACCTCCTTTCTCCCACCTATGAGTTGGGAACAAACCACTCACTAAGAGATCAGCATTATTTCTTTTTGAAAGCATTAAGTAATGATAGACTATTGCTGTTCGTCCATGTTTATTTGTCCTTGGATAGTGAAGCAAGACACTCTGGTGACAGGTTGTCAAAGATTTCTATTCTTACCTGTATTAAATAAAAGTTATTAGCTATAAGCGTCCTTGGAGCAATCAAAGTTTTATGAACCCAGCACTGCCTGCCGAACTCTGGACAGAACACAGGCTGGAAATATTTTTGACTCCCCTATGAGGACCACACTTATGCCAAGGAAAACTTATTAGCAATAAGTGCCTCCAGACAATCAGATCCTTATGTTTCCCAACACTGTTTAACGACATGGATAGCACACAGGTTGGAAGGGTTTCTAACCTCTGCTATGAGACCACACATAATAGCAAGAAAACAACTTTCCCCACAACAGCTCCCGAAATAACATTTATTAATACAAATATGTGAGAGTTATTGTGGGTTTTGCATTGCTGGTGATAATGTTTAGCTGCAAGATTGTATTTAATTGATAATAAAAGACCCCAAAAGAAACCAGCATAAAATACATTTTACAGAGACGAGCACATCAAACTTAAGTTTCAATACAGCAATGTATCCCATTCTCATGACAGACAGAAACTAGCAACAAAAAACTGCTAACTAGAAACACAGCCACCTAAAACACTTATCTAAACACACTTTCAATAACATAGGACAATAAAATAGCTTCACATCACTCTCTCTGTAACATAAAGCAAAAGGAAAGAACAGAGCTGCTTCTCATCAACACACATGTTGAAAAAAGAAACTGCACATTGCAAAAGAACACAATAACTAATATAAAGTAGCAAAGTGTAAAGCAAGTTAATGCGATTAGTATTAAAGTAGCAAAACACAGTAAAGAAGGTGCTTATAAAGTAACAATCAAAGTAGCTGTAAGCATAAGATGTCAGATAGAATGTATAAAGGAATAAGCTTTTGTAAGAAAGTAAAGTATAAGATATAAAGTATAGAGCATAGAAAGCACATGGTTTCCACACCCCTACATTGTTCCAGGAGGTGGGGGGAGGCAGGACAAGCTGCTAGCAGTTACGCCTGCAGGGACAGTGGCATTGTTCCCGTTTTAGTTTAAACTCTAGTTCTTTTTATTTCTTTTTTTTTTCTTCATGTGGTTTCGTGTGATTTAATTCAATGTTCTGGGGGTGATACAGATGCCGGAGGGGGTGGTTCCTTGGGTCTGCAGTGTGCCACAGGGTGAGGCAAAGAAAGGCCATGCTAATTCAATAACATTCTGTTCTTTGGGTAACACCATCACCTATCAGCATCTCTCCAGGGGGCTGAGGCATTTCTCTAAACTCATCAAGGCTTATCAGGCTATCACCCCACACAGGTTATTTTATATTTTTATATTTTAGGAATTTCCATTTCCTTCATTATTGTATGTGTTTATTTTTCTTTAAATATTGATACTAGTAGCAGGAAATAGAAAGCAGTCAAACTAGAGGGTCTTTGGACTGGAATTAATTTCTTCTTTCCTGTATATGGTGTTTTCAGACTAGATGGAAACTGAAGGGCTCCAGAGGACCATTTTTTTCAGTTGGCTGGACACAGAAAGCTGAAAAATTAATATGCTTTTGAGTTGCAACCCACTTAGATTAGTGTGAGCCAGAAATAGAAAATATTTTGGTCTAAGGTTACTCAAACATACACACACAGAGCCTCCCAAAATATGCATATTTTAACTGGACTGGAACAACTTATTACTGTGTAGTAAACAACATAAGACACAGTTTACCTTTGCTTTATCGAGTTCAGTGTGGTCAGGCTGTGTGGAAGTTTTAGCTAGGCCTCAAATTAGCAGGCTCAGAGAATCTACGTAGATTAGGAGAGACAGGTATCACCTGACTTAAG
>JAOXXN010000364.1:14316074-14333756 GCA_026770055.1 Myrmophylax atrothorax | reverse complement strand
ATCTGGTAAAGGGACTGGAGTTGGACCAAGGGTTGGACTTGATGATCTCGGAGGTCTTTTCCAACCCAATGGATTCTATGATTCTATGATTCTTTTCTCTGCTGTTTAACTTACACAATGGAATATGTTGCCTCAAAGTAAAACGACTCTATTCACTGTTAACGCATGTAGTGCACTAGGTCTGTCACCTTTTCAAACCTGGCTTCTTCTCAGTTTCATCCCAGTTACTAAAATGAAATTTTAATATATGAACAGAATCCCTTTAAAACTAGAAAAATACAAGAAGCTTATCTGCACTTATCCCTCCTTCACAATGGAAAGCTACTCCCTACATAAAGTAAGTATTAATCGGCAGAAATTATTACAAGCAAAATATTCCTTGCCATCTACTCAGGCTTAGATTCCATGTCATTTAGCCTGACATTGTCCAAAGTTTGACATTGTTGTTACTTTGTAAGTATGAAATTTTGGATACGTTTGAAGAAATGAAATTAAGGAAGATATTATTGAATTATACTGAATGTTACTGAGTGTAACTCAATGAGATGGAAGAAAATTGAAAGTAGGTTTGTTCTAGATTCTTTGATACAGGACCAGTATGGAAACTAAAGGAGTAAATGGATTAAAATACTGGAAATTGGATGATAAAATTTTCTAAACTCAGTAGCCTGGCCCTGCTTGAACTATCCAGATGAATATATCCTAAGCTTTCTTTCAGTTCTCTTTGGACTGTGCAGGATATGGATTTCACCTTGCTCTTCAACAGCTAGCTTGGATGTTTAAATGCACTTTAATGTCAAAAGGCATTCCAGAAAATTTGCAAAATGACAAAAATAAATGCCCTGACAATCACAACAGAATAAATTTGGCTAAATTAATTTGAAGCCAAATTATCTAAACATAATCAAAATATGCCTTGAGTTTCAATTTTGGTTTTCCATGTTAAAAATTAGATAAAACACTAATAGTGTGTTGCTTGTATAGTAATAACTGTAAATTTCTTTTAGTAGTTTAATACAATCATAAAACAATAGGGTTTAGGAAAAGACCCTAGACACTAAGTCTAACTCTTAATCTGACCCTGTCAAGTCGACTGCTAAACCATGTCCCTCAGTGTCACATCTACATGCCTTTCAAATAACCCCAGGAATGGTGACACAACCACTTTCCTGGGCAGCCTGTTCCAAAGCTTGACAACGCTTTCTTTGAAGAAATGGTTCCTAATATCCAATCTAAACCTCTCCTGATGCAACTTCAGGCAAGTTGTTACTTGGAAGAGTAACTTCTGAGAAAAAATCCTTTTCCCTTTGGGAGAGATGTACCCCACCCACAGGCCTGGTGTTGTGTAAACCAACCTGTAATCAAAAAATGCCAAACAATAGGTTTCAGCTAGACTTTATTCTATGTATTACGATGCAGATCTTTTAAGGATTAAATTTCTCTCAAACTTGACCACAGTAGTTTGATCTTGTAGTTTGCTAATAAAAAAATTTAAATGCAATCTACTACTGAAGAGTGGCAGCACATGTTGTTCTTTGTGTTGTTCTATGTGTCGTTGTTTTCTAATGTTGGTTCCAAGGTACAGTGGTAGGGCCTTTCCCAGTGTGACCCTTAAAAGCTGACTGATGCTTCTGTACAGTTATGGGTTACCTACACATAGGAGTTACCTAGATTAACATTCATGAAAACATTCATTCCAGCAGAAAGATAACAATGTCTTCCAAGTGTGAGAAAAGTGTATTACCTTGTGAATATACTCTTAGTCCCTCTTCTTGGTCAAATTAGCATTTAATTACTTGTGAGTAGTTATTTAACCACACAAGGTGTTTTACTGATAAATAGGCTGAGAGAGTAAACCTCTTAAGAGTTATTTAGCAGCTGAATAAAAAGGAATATAAGTGGTGGAGACCTTGATCCCTAACATGACAGTGATTAATAAAAATCTGTTTGCCAGTGCAGTCATTGGCACCAGGGCACCTCCGACAAATCTCATTACCTAATTGCTCCTTAGGTACTTAAAGACCTAAATAAATCTGACCCCCAGGCTCTCATCATGATCAAAAATCCATTCAGGAGGTGGGCACAATTGTTACTGTTTCTTAATTTTGTTTTTGTTATAAGAATCATTCTTAAATGTCTTTAAATTTGAGAATAAATTTGATTTTCATTCACATTATATGAAATATGCATAAATTTGCTCCTGTCTTGCATAGTTGTTCATAGTCACACACTTCAGATATTACTGCTTTGCTTGATGGACATGAATTTCACCTAGATTTTATTTAGACATGAATAAAAAGAATAAGTTCGCTGGAGACTCTGTTTCCTTTTCTAGTAGAGATACCAATAGATTATTGTGGTTTAAGGAGAGTGAGTTCAGTGTTGACTATTGCAACAGTTTTAGTAACACAGAACAAAGCAAAGATTACTATATGCAAAAGAAGAGTGAAATTGAAATTATTCTGACATAAAAGAGATTGAATCATGGAGTTAAAGGAACTAAATTGATAAGAAGCTGAAGAACACACTAATAATACATTTTTAAGTAATAAAGGAAAGTGAAACATAAATACTACATTCTTGTTGAATGAGAACTTCACTCAGAATTTCACTTTTCTCAGGAAATTCATGAACTATTGGAAAATTAATGCACAAAATTAAGCTTACATGGAGCAATTAACTGCAGAGGAAGTACTTCATTGAACATCTATTATAAAAGTAATTTTTTTTAACAGTCACAGAAAACAGTCAAAAACCAGACCAAGAAAACCACATTGGTATATTCCCTCAATAATCTATATAAAAAATAATCCATCAATTCAAGGTGTTTCCCAAGCACATTAACACACCTCCTGTCTGCACTGGACTGATTTGATCAATTTCAAGTCAGTGTGTCTGCTTACTCCTGATCCTTCCTGAGGAAGGACTATGCTCTGAGCAACTTGAGATGTCATCCAGGCTGCTATATCCCCATGTCATGTGAGTACAAGACTCTCATTCTGGTTCGAATTCCTAGGAAGACTTTATAGTTTGACAACTACTGTGGTGCCTCCAGGTTGTACAAACTCTCAATCTGTGCTATAGACTAATGTCCCCAGCATCAAGGAATTCCTGACTTCTCCACTGACCTGCAAACTAAACTTAGGATGCCATCACTTGGAAGGCACCTGATTTTGCTAACATTCGTGTTACAGTTTTAGGGTTTTCCCAAATTTATTTTTCTGACTTTAGAGCCTGAATTCCCAAATTAGGAAGCCTATTACCTATATGGTACATACCTTATTAAAACAGCAGACTGATTTTACAAAGCTGTCATGGTTTTCATGTGGTTCAAACAACAACTTAGTATTTTACAGTACTCAAGATTCATTCACCATGAAAATCAAATCTGCCAACACACACTAAAGTTTTAACTTGGTTAACTGAAGCAAGAACAAACTCCTGCTTTGCAAAGATCAGATCAGTGTCCCTGGTGACCAATCACAATTCAATACACTTAGAATGTACCCTAATTTCCTCTTTGACTACTCAAGGACATCCAAGTTAACCTGTTCAGATTTTGACAGCCCAGTAGAAATGTCACAACTAATCATGTATCAGTTCCCTTAGTTTATTTTATGTCATATTGTGGGATTATTAAAGGCAAATGGAAAATAGAGAGAATATGTAAAGCTATGAATTTATTGTTAGTATAAATGAAATCTCAGCAATGTAATCAACAAGACATTATTACAGAAGACAAAATAAATTAAGGACAAAATAAATTAAAACAAAGGTACGGAAAGTAAGTTTCAAAATTAAAATTCATATACAGCATGCATAACTACTTCCTGATGTCTATGCTTTACTTTCATGTTATGCAAGCCCCTAGAGTCCTAATGTTGATAGTGTCCATTTGATGGTGGTTATGGAGTGTACAGCTGGTCTTCACCACCCTTTGTCCTTTGCCGGGTGCTGCTGATACCAATTGTCTTCTCTTCCTCAGTTAATGATCCATCTTTAGGTGGTATTAGGATTATAATGATCCTTTAGGTGGATCATTATTACCTTTGCTAACATGTTTATTACAATTTGCTTTTTTCTTCTTAAGTTTGTAAGTTCATGTTACTTCTAATATATTATGTATGGTGGGGTTTATGTATCTGTTCATATTCACTCTTTGTTCTGTGCCTCCTAATCCTGTCCTGCGCCCTGGTGAGATGTGATAGTCAAGGTGACGCAAGGGCCAGCTCGTGCCCATGCCTGTGCATTGTATCCTCTGTTCCCACTTCTCAAGGCCTCAGCTATCATACTACACCTCTGTTTATGCACAGTATCTTATACTTTATACCAGCCTCATAAATCCCTTATTCTATGAAGAATAAGTTGGTTTATACTATCCATATAAAACATGGTTACACCATATGAAGAAAAGTAAAATAAATCAGACATAGCCATTAGACAAGTTGCTGTTATAGCTAAACCAAGCATAAACAAAGTTCCAAGCAGGTCAAGACAAGTTCAGGTAAAGCAAGTACCACAAGCCTGAATGCTGAGGCCTTGCAGCCACAGCACAAAGCTTGTGTCTGTTACCAGCAGTGCTACTACTGCAATTGCTGTGCTGTGGAGCTGCAGGACAGCTGACAGTCACAGCTGAAAACAGAAACCTTAACACTGTACATATATGTAAATAATATCTGACTTCAGAGCAGGATCACACCTTGATGACTTGACCAAAACAGGGTGCCATTTGTGAAATAGATATTGGAGAAGGCCATTTCAAGTAAATCTGAAATAATATTTGTAATGGGTCCCAGCAGGATATCACAGCCACTATCAGAGCCAGTTCATATTTATTAGGGACAGTTACACAACAAACACTTGGCAAAGGTTAAGTCTTTTAAGTTTGTCTATATATTGACACTTAGAAAAACTGTATAGATTTGTTCCACACCACTAAGTTTCTTTCTCGTCATTTCTCTGCAATGAAAGGGAACTCAGACTGTTCCACTTGATTTATTCCAGAAATAAAGTAATGACATGTTATATATGTAAGAGAATGCTACATAGGTAAACATTAATTTATGCTTTCTTCCACATCTTTCATAAATTGTGACTGGGTTTCTCACATATTTCAGTGACAACCCATAGGTCATTATAGCATTCCTTACTTCTATTAAACTTCGAAGCTCACACGTTAGTGACTCTGCATAACCTTCATTATTTTCACCTTCATGAGTCATCACAAGTTGTTTACAGCTTAAGTACAAAAATAATGAAATATATAACTAATCTTGATTTGCACAGCATAGCTGTTAGCAATCTGTTGTCTAATAGTTACCTACATATTGTCAAGAGATTGCTTCTGCTGAGTTATTCAGCAATCAAACATTAGGTATTTAATTGTCATAATAAGTAATAAATGTAGCTTTACAGAGCTAATGGGTGGTAGCTTTGGGCTGTAGATTCTGGATGGCTTTTTTAGGAGTGAGGATCTGATATCATATTGCCATTCATTTCTTTGCACATAAAAATAACTCCACTCCTCCCCACCCCCCCACCTCCTTTTTCCCCCCTCAGCTGCATGCCCATTAGAGTAATAAGTGACAGGATAGCTTCTTGATGGTGGCACTCAAAGCTGTAAGGGTGCAATTGTGAATCAACTACTCTATAGGTAATTTCTTTACATTCACAGCTGAATGTATTTAGATGGGTTGACTATTCTGAATAGCCCTTTCCTTATTTATAATATTAACTGCATTTACAAGGACAGCAACAAACACTAACTTATAGTGCATTAAAAGTAGCCAATGAAGACATTCAAACTCAATCAGTGACTAGATAGATCTGAAATAGCCATAAGTGCTCATTTTGAAAAAGAAGCTGAGTTAAACACTATACTGCCATAAATAGCAGCTCTTAAACAACTATTTATCTTGGCCATTTAAATGATTCCTTAGGGACTAGGGAGACATTAATGAATGAAATATCCACAGAAGAATGCAGTAGAGTCTTGATATGGTAAACTACACAGCAGATTTGGGCTTACTTACCTACATTTTCTGTCATATCTCTGCCAAAAACATCATAGACTTCAATGATGGACAATAATGGGACCTCTATGATATTAGTGCAGACGATTGTATTAAAAAATCAAGCAAGACTTTTTCAAGAACATGAGATTTTATTTAAATCAAGAGTATTCTGCCAAACTATCTCAGCAATTATAGCTATTTCTACACCAGAGTCTTGGTTTAACCATTAAACATGAAAAGACATGGTTACGAATACTTTAAACAAGCAGCAGAAAAAAAATAATTGCCAGATGTAATGTCTTCTGCAGTCTACATGGGAATGTGTAACTGCTTGTGGGCATGCAGTGCTTTCCTTCACTGAAAATTCAACAGCAAAAAGGGCTATTTAGTGGATAGTATTCGTGCTGATTAGTATTGGAGAACTTTGAAGACTAGACTTGAGAATCAGACATATGGCCATTATGTTAGTATAAGCACTCTGAGAGCCTCTCTGAACATTTTTGCTCTTTCTGGGGAGCTTAATAAGAGCAGCCTCCATCCTTTAGTGCCAGAAGATAGGGTGAATTCCTACAGTGTTACACAATATATTTAGGATTTCTACATTCTTCATTCCTGTTTCACAGTTTCTCTTCCTTCCCTTTTAATATGGGATCTCACATATATTAAGAAATTCAATTTTCTGTGGTCATTCCACATCTTTGTGAAGCTTTGCAGAGTAGCAAGATATTTTTTAAAGGTAGTTCATTAGTTCAACTATCCTCCTACAGTGCAGGAATCCAGGGTCTTTGTATCAGGTAAGATATTATTTCAGCAAACTGTGGTTATAAGCAATGTTACAGCAGCAGATGTAAAACACCTTACATTAGTCCAACAAAGTCATAATAGCCAGATCAAATAAGCATAAGGAAATCTGCCTGTGTAAAGTCTGGTAAGAACAATTTATACTGTAGAGTAGCAGAAGATAATGTACTTGTGAAGAGCTGTTGTCATGCAGGCCTGAGCCAAATTTTATCACTTTCCTCCTGCCAGCCATACAAAAATATGTTCTGAAAGAGAAAGAAGTTGAAAACAGCTGCCTCAAATGCACAGACTGCAGACAGAATGTTAGGAATGCCACAAGACAATGATCACACATGGTCTATTACATGCTCAGGAAGAACTGAGACAAGCCACATTTTACAATGACAGTTTAGAAATACTGTATCAATATTTCTTCTAAAGTAACGACTCAAGTGAAAACACCTCCTAGTTTTGACTCAGAATCTTTAATATAGCAGAAGTGGACCTCAAATAGAGGAAAAAGGGGGAGAAAACAGACAAAAAGCAGAACTTTTTCAGAAATCTTGGGACTTAAAATGAAAAACAAACTCCTGAGAAGTGTTTGTGTTCAGCAGTTAAAACATAGAAAATTGCCCTTCTGTATTCTGACTGTTCTTCTTTGTGATCTGTCATTTCATTCTAGTCACCCATTTAAATTATATTTATGAGCACATTTAATCATATATATTCACAGATGCAGAATCTCCACCTATCATCTAGTGCTCTTCTGTAAGACAACATTGTTTGCAAAGTGCAATTTACACAAAGTTATCAGACATGCTGACACCTGCAGCATTTTTAATAGTGACTACTTGTTTGGAGAATGGGCTTACCTCCTCACTAGACCGTTACTTGGTACATGATTTTATTACGAGGAAAGAAAGTTTCAGGTGATGTTACAGAAAATCTCTGCTCCACCATCTAATGTGCCAAGTTTTAAAAAACATCCTACATATATGAGAAGCCCAAGCATGATCTTCTCTGAAGATCAAAGAGGGCCCTATAGTATAAAAGAGATCTGAAGGTCAAGGGACAGATACTTCACAGCAGACTGTGGGGTGAGTATGTCCAGCTCAACTTGCCTAACCTAGGCTGAATGACAGATTATTTTGCTCCTCTCTGCCATTTCACTGTCCTGAGCAGAAGGGAAAGACAATCTTCATGGAGCACTAGTCAGTTCTAGGCATGTTAAAGGCTACTTTTTATTTCGCAGAATTTAAAAAGAAAAATAAAATTTTCAAAGTTCTGATGTCGTTTAATATTCAAACACATCTCCAGTGTATGTATTCTGTCTCAAGTACATATACTGGCATGTTCTGCACTTTCCAAACATGTTTTTCCTTATGTTCTTAGATTTTGCAAACATTCATTCTCCAATTTTTACAACACATTTACACAGCAGGTGTCTGAGCAGTGCTTTTGAGTGCAAATGTTGCCTTTACATGCCATATCTCTCTTTAGTGACAGAGAGGCTTAATCTGTAAAAATCAATCTTACTTAAAAGATATGTGCAGACTAAAAGAAACAACAAGCAAAACAATCCAAATACTTTAAAAAACCAGTGAAGATGGTTCCCTCAGTCAAGTTCTAAAGAAAAGTCTCTGATCCTCCTGGGCAGATAGTACAAGTTCAGGATGTACCAAGCCCATGCAGAACTACCCTCTCTTTCTCCTAGATTCCCTTATTATTTCTTTCTCTGATCTGGTACTTTCAATCATTTTAGTTTTTCCCAAGCTGAATGTGCACAAAGGGACTGGGGAACAGATGCATTCTCTGAGAGATGTAACACTGTAAATGAGAAGTGGTTTTAACAATGCTTAATCTGCATCTTTCAAAAAGGTAAGTACTCAGCAAAAGCATAGAGCTTCACATTGTAGTTGATTAAAACAATCTTTGTATTTTTCAAGAGATTTTTAAAACTCCTGGATTTTTATCCCTGAAATATAAACCATTGAAGAATCACATTGTTCTGTTACATAAGAGATCAATAGATTGTTAAAAAAATGAATAAAATATACATTAAAAATGGTTTACGCTTGATGAATATTACCAGTTGTGATTGTCACAAAGAGGCCCCAAGATAAGAAAAATACTTCAGATTTTTCTTTTTTTTTTTTTTTAATTCAAAGGAGAGACCTATTTTTTTTTCTGTTAGGGTGAAAAGAATAAAAATAGAGGGATTCAAGTATTTCGTTTAGCAATCTTTTAAATTCCCTTTAGTGTGCAATTGATGCAAAAGGTATTTCTTGCCAATATGCAGTCAAATGGTAATTTATATAAACTAAACTGCATTTTCAACAAAAATTGGAGAATGGAAAATAATCTGTTCACTTTTACTTCACACAGAGCCAGAATTCACTGTAAATCACCTATCCTCAGCATTCAACATTCAATTTCCTTCTATTAAAATGTGTATTTTTTGAGATTGAGCTTACGTGGGCTTCATATATAATTTACACTCTCCAGGCAAAGCCATTTTATTACTATAATCACATTAAATGTAAGTGATCTACAGAAAAATATTTAAGTGGGATGTAAATGGAAAAAAAATGGAAAGGGAAATGAAAATGCTATTTGAATGTATTTGTTAAGCCAAGTCTGCAAGTGCTATCACTGTGAAATCTATAAAAAATGCAGGAAACATTGAAAAATTAGAGAGTTGAAGATTCATCTCTTGAGTCAAATAATTCAAAAGACAGATTAACATTTCCTATAGGAGGACCCGAGTTCTTTTTAGACATGATCTACCATTAAGTGTCAGGCACTTTCAAAAAGTCTGGAACAGGTTTCTGTGATGAGGTACTAAAACCAGAGACACACAGATTCAATCCCAGCAAATTCAAACTACTCAGACAGCTTTTCAGATTAATTTATTCTGCAGGCTTACAGAAGTGGCTAAAAATACTAAGGACTATATTAGCTAAGAATTGATGTTTTACATATATGCAAAATATCTAATAGGTTTACAATACATTGCTCCCTATCTAAAGAGTGTGGATGGAGAAGGAAATCCACAGTAAAACATCGAAAAGAATAATCCTGCTATTAAAGGAGTGAAGGGCTGTCCTGAACGGCAATTGGTGTAGCTGTTGGCAAGATGATTAGCAGTACCACCAGCACTTTTAATCTAATTGGACTGAAACATGCAAGTTAAATTATCCTCAGGATTTATATCACTTTAGAGAAAAGCTGAACTGAATCAAGCATTTAAATCTTATTTTTGGATCTCTCTCAGTACACCACCTGGGATCGGAAGGTGCTGATCTGCCCTGATCTTCACTGACCCCCCATCAGAAAGAGTCTCTGCAGCCCAGAGGTGCTAGTGCTTACACAGTAGCTCTGCACAGGTAGAGGATCTTCACAGTCATCCTGCTGCTGGTGGCAAATTGAATTAACTTGCACCTGAGCACATCCAAAATGCTGACACTGCACCTTGTTCCTAGTGACCTGTACACTGCACAGTTTCTAAAATTCAGGAAGGGGAGAATTCTCTTAATTTCTCACCAGATTTGTTATTGAAAACCACGGCAGTTTTCACAACCATATTTTGCAAAACTCACATTTTCACTGTGAAGCTTCTGGCTCACAGTTGAACCAGAGTCAATAATCAGGATACTATGATTGTTGCCATTTCATTGTTTAAAATAAGTGGTAGTTTTTCTCTTTCCTGAACAGGACTCTAGTACTCTGGCAGATCTTGATCCCAGTGGAAAGCAGGACCATCTTTTCTCTCTTTCGTTCACTCTTCAGAAATAGTTTCATGGCTCATCATGGTTTGTTTCCTTTGAAAGGACTGATTCAAGCCACTGTAGAACTCAAGACTGGAATTACATGGCATCACTAGGATGTGTCAATAGCATTCACAGAAGTGGGAAATAAATTAAGGAAAATTATAGTTATAATGCATCACTCTAATTATGTATTATTTATGAACACTATATGGATAATGTTATAAACTGACCCACTAATTATTCTCTGGGAATTCCTCCTAAAGGGGAATCCCACCAAGATTATATGCAAGGTGACAAATGTTTTGACTTGCACTTTCTGCAGAAATACAGCAGAAAATTTAGGAATGAAGTTTATTAAAGGATTTTAGTATGTGTATACATTTATTCTAAAGAAAACACGTGAGTTACAAAGCTTTGCAAATATTCTGCAATGTTTTTGTCCCTCATCTAGTCTCAGTCTTCTGTGAGGTGGGAGACTTTTTGGCATTTCAGTCTAGAGGGAGTCCTACTACTACTGTTTTTCTTTCCAGCCTCTCTCAGTGTGGTCCTTCTGAAGTGCAATATCCTTTTGAATGGATATTTAGATGTCAAATTTGGTTTTTGTCTTCCCTAGGCTGTTGTATGGAGACACTGTTGTTTCACAGGGACTTCTAAGAACTTGAGAATCAGCCAGAGTCAATGTTCCTGCTTTATCTCAAAAAGGTTTTGGAGGTCAATATTCAACAATCACAGAAAAGTGGCCTCTGAGAGAGCTACAAGAATGGAAGTACCAGAATCAGTGCATCATTTCTGGCAGATAATTGCCAATCTTTTTAATAAAAATTTCCAACTTTCTCGAGCTTGTTCCCTTCCTAATTTCAGCAACCACTTACAGAAAAGCAGTAAATTGACAGTACCTTCCACTCTTGATCTTGATGTCCATACTCCTAACAGTCCTAACCCGCTTGGTCTTTACTGAGAGCTCATACTTTCCAGAGTGCTTCCTTGGACTAATCTTGATAGCAGCTACAACACAGACTGTGGCACATCCTAAGCTATATGAGGCCACATTCCTCTCTGCAGGAGCTGCATCATGTTTCCCATATATCTTGAACATATATTTTAAGGCTGCATAGGCTGTCCTCTGGAGTGCTGATCTCTCCTCAGTCTTGTGTAGATGGTTGTAGTTAGGTGGAACACACCTCTTTCACATTGAGTTACCTCAAATAACTCTTCCCCTTACAATTTGCAAGTGAAAACAATAAGTTTATAACAGAAATTCTATTAATTCTGAAATAGTTTTGCTTTGTACTTTAAAAAAGAATCTAATTTCTATTACTAACATCTAAAAAGTCTTTCAGGAAGTTTGCTACAATGTTAATATTTTCTTTCTTCTTTCTCTTCTTTTTATTTTTTTTTTAAACTTGTGGGAAGTATCCTCAAAGATTACTGTAAACTCTATAAACTTCATTTGCATGTTGCTACTTTTCAAGCTGCTCAAAACTGTAAATGTTAAACAAACTCAGACCTATGAGCTGTTTTCATGTTTCACTAGTAGCATCTTTCTTTTGCTTTCAGTATAATCAGATGCTCTCTCTGCTCTAGCCCATCCCTAATCCTCCATACAATTCATGCCCTAATCCTTATCTTCTCGCTTTTAAATAATGATTGTCACATCAAATACTTTATTGAAATCCAGATAGATTACATCCACATCATGTCCCTTGTCTACCGTAGTCTTATTTTATCAAAGAAAGTTATCAGTTGTGTCTAGTTTTATCTATTTGATAAGTACAAGATGGTGTTTGCAGATTGATCCAGACATACCCTGATCATACGCACTATCAATTTACATTGCTTTCCTCCCTACCAAAATGAACCCCATTGCTATAAGATCATTTCCCTCCTAAAAAACTCAGATATTCTTACAGTAATATATATCCATAACATTTCTTCTAGGGACTATTTATAATTTCATTCTTATGTTTTTGTGATCCAGAATACTTTGAAGATCCCATGTAAAGCCAAAGATGGGACTCATCCCAGTAACATAAAATGTCAATGGTATATATTCTGGGGAAAGTAACTTATAAAGAGCTACGATTGTCACACCACATGTATTTTATTTTGATAGAGGCACCTTTCTGCTAAATTCTCTTCTGCACAAATATTAGGTTTTACAGTTCCAGCAGGGAAAACTGATGTGCAATCATTCCAGTAATGTCTTCTCTAGTCCTACTGTTATATAGCTCAGTCAGTACCAGTAGCAAGAGAGAAATGTTCCAAGAAAAAGATGAATGAAATGTCACCTTTGAAGGCATATAGGATTTGTCATAGCAAGTGAGTGTATTCATTCTCTACAGTAAATACAGGATAGCATTTTCAGATGACAGAGTATTCCAGTTTATTCAGAGTAGGGAAAAAATAGAAGTCATAAAACAGCTAGTATACCTGACTGCTTAAGTAAATTCTCTCATTTACAGTGGATACAGTGAAGCACCCATGAAATATTCTTACATCAAGTTCAATGGAGCTGCTGTCTAAGTGCATGCAGGATTAAGGTCATACTAAATATAGCTGTCTCTAGGAACCAACATGTTCATACCACTAAAGATAAAATCAGGCAGATTCATGGCCCAGAGAGAAAGAAAGGGATTAAAACCACTTCTCAAATTTCACAGGTTCATATTCCCAAGATCAAAGACTTGGTCATTGTCCAACAAGTATCCATGGTGAAAAATTAAAAATATTTAAAAAGCTGCAGATTCATTCAACTCTTCATCCTGGTGTAGCTCTCCTCTCTCCATTCTCTTTCTCTTTAGAGGTTTCTTTGCTCTTATGTCACACCTGCTTCAATAATTACAGGGAACGATGTTCCAACCATCTACCACAGTAGATTTGGGTCTGGATGATGCCTTTTCTTATCTTCTTCTATTACTAGATTGAGAAAGTGTTTTGGAACTCAAAGACAAGAAATAGGAGGTAGGGAAAAATGATGGCCCATAGTACAGTCACCATGTATATTACAACATTCAAATGATGATTCTGGAGAAGATTCTAAAATTCTAATTTTTTTTTGCCTTTTCACTTCCAGTGAGGTAAAAAAAAAATATTTTAGGTGAGAGAAGGAGGATATTACTAAAAAAGAGTAAGTGGGTAATCACAGCATGGAAATCTGAAATGACTTGTTGAAATTTACATAGGAAGTATGAAAAGCAGAACAAGATCATCACACCATGTGTGACTTGAGCTACACTTAAGTTTCTAATGGTATGAATGTATCTGAAGCTGTGATTGTATATGCACTTTAGAAGGGCAGAATTTGTCCCATCATGCTGTCTGGAGAAAAGTATAACCCACTGTAATGTGCTTTAATTTATTCTCCTGTGTGCAAACTCATTGTGAATGCAGAAACAGACAGTGTGGTGATTAGATTTAATAGGATTAGGACTCCCTGATGCCTTGCTTGTACAGTCATTGTTCAAATTCTTGTAGAAGGCACATTTTAATTTCATTTCTTTGTAAAACTCAAACTTTATTAGCTCTTCAGCTCATTTATAATTCAATCCATTACATAATATTTATTTTCTCTTCTAATAATTATATCTTTGCTTCACCTTCCTAACTGGGCTGATTTTGGCTTGGGTAGAGTTCCTTTTCTTCACAGTGACTACTATGGGGCTGTGTTTTGGATGTGTGCTGAACACAGGGTTGACAATATAGAAATGATTTTGTTACTGCTAAGAGGTGCTTACACAGAGCCAAGGCCTCTTCTGCTTCTTGTACTGCCACTGGCAAGGAAACTGGGGGTACATGGGAGGTTGAGAGAGACACAGACAGGACAGGTGATCTCAACTGGTCAATGGGATGTTTTGCACCATACAATATCATGCTCAGTATATGAGGTGAGTAGAAGAAAGAGGAAGAGTGGGACATTTGGAGTGATAGTGTTTGTCCTCCCAAGTAACCTTTGCACATAATGGGCCCTGCTCTCCTAGGGATGACTGAACATCTGTCTGCCCATGGGAAGTAGTGAACTAATTCCTTGTTTTGCTTTACTTGTGTGCATGACTTTTGCTTTTCCTATTAAACTGTCTTTATCTCTACCCATGAGTTTTCCAGCTTTTACCCTTCTAATTCTGTCTCCAATCCTGCTAGTGGGTGAGTGAGCAAGCGGCTCTGTGGTACTTGGTTGCTGACTGGGGTGAAATCATGACACTATCACAAGATCTCTCTTACTGTACCATACTTTCTGTTACAGGCTTGGTACTTTAAGTGTCTTGCTGATTTTCTGGTTGCAATTCTCTCTTTAGTCCTAATCACTATGAGACCCATGTTCCCTCTAATGGAATGCTTCTGCTGTGGATATAGGTAGTTAACATTTCTTAACCAATTGCCTACTGTGCAAAATTCAAGCTCTCCTTTTGTTCAAGCATAAATTCACTAGAGAGAATGAACAAACTAAATGGAACAACTGTCAGATAGCAAAGATCCATTTTCTTCTAGGTATCCCTGCTGCTCAGCTTTTGGCAAGAAAACTATTCTCATGACACAAGATGGTCACTTAAGTGCTCCAGAGACCAAATAGCGGTTGCTGAATTACAAGCAGGCACATACTTCTGGCAGACTGTTGCAATCTGTAAGATTTTTTGTGTTAGAAAGAATATCATTTTGCTGGTATCACCAGTGTTTCAAGGTACTTGGTGATAGTGGTGGTGTTACTGGCATTCCTATGAAAATGTAGAGCTACTCCAGACTGCTTACAATGGGACTTGTGAAATCTATTGTTAGTGTATGAGCATCATCTTAACTGCAGCACAGAGAAGTATTTTCAATATTTGACCCCTCCTTCTCCCTAATAATTGTCCCCATAGTTCCTGTGTATGTGGTTTATAACCAAAGCAAGACAAAAGTTAGCTCATCCATTCTAGAAAGAATACACTTAGCTCAATGTGATTTAGTAAGAAATCAAAACTAGAATGATAGTGCCCTTCTAGAATGGATTGTTAAAAAGATCAAAATTAAACCAGATTTGGATGACAATTTTTAAAATTCTACTCTCTATATGGGCCAGAGTGTTGAATATAGTGCGCTCTTGAGTAAACTAATATAGTCACAGTGGTCTAGTCTTTTTAAATATGCCTTATGAAGCAAAAAGCAAGCAAACAAACAAAACCAACAAAAATCCCCAACCCCAAACCAAAAAACTAAATCTTCTCAGTGCTAAAGCAATGTCTTCAAAGTTTGATTTATTAATGTGTTTATGTGTTGGGTGCAACTGCAGTGCATCAGCCAAAGATCTAGAGATGAAAATTTCTATTTCAGAAAAATAAAAGCTACTATTTTTTCTCATAAATGTCAAAGCAAAGGTGAACATACTTGTCACTGTGGCTTTCTAGGAATGAGACCTAAAGATGAGAGACATGTAGGGATTTCCTTCTGTTCTGAATTCTGTTTTATTGCGGTTCTGTTGCATCCTTGTGCAAGACCCACAGCCTTTGAAATCTCTTTCTTTGTAACTCTCAATATCCCTCTTTTACATATAGGATGATTACCCTCCCATCTGTGATGGCAGTAACTGGATATTTGACTACAGTCTCACCTCCACTTCTTCCAAAAGTATAAACTGGTATTTGAAATACTCTGTGTCAGAGGATGAGTATTCAACCCCATTGTGGGCTGATAGCCCTGATAAGCCTGGATGGGTTGAGGGAAATGCCTCAGCCCCCTGGAGGGATGCTCCCAGCAGAGGACAAAGGCTTTCAAACTGATAAGATTAACATAGGATGGAGTGTTGTCAAATAATGACACTGCCCCCCTTTGTGATATCTTCTATGACCACTCAAGGAGCCACCACCCCCAGGCATCTGTATCATCCCCCCAAAAAGACTGACTTTAGTCACACAACCACCTGAAGAAAAAAAAAGGTATAAAAAGAGGGGAAAATGTCATGTCTCTGCTGGGGTAACTTCTAGCAGCTTGTCTGACCTCCTCCTACCTCCTGGAACAATGCAGGGTTAAGGAGACCATGTACTTTCTGTTTTTCTATACTTTACTTTCTTCACTTTACTTTCTTACAAAGCTTATTCCTTTATACATTCTATCTTGCATCTTATGCTAACAGCTACTTTGATTCTTACTTTATAAGCACCTTCTTTACTAACTGTGTTTTGCTACCTTAATACTAATAACAGTAACTTGCTTTACACTTTGCTACTTTATATTAGTTATTGCTTTCTTTTGCAACGTGCAGTTTCTTTTTCAGCATATGTGTTCTTTCCTTTTGTTTTGTGTTACAGAGAGAGTGGTGTGCAAGCTATTTTATTGTCCTATGTTATTGAAACTGTCTAGATTAAAGTGTTTTAGGTGGCTGTGCTTCTGGCTAGTCACTAGTTGTTGTCTGTTGTGAAAATGGGATACATTGCTGTATTGAGACTTGAGTTTGGTGTGTTTGTCTCTGTAAAACGTGTTTTGTGCTGGTTTCTTTTGGGGTCTTTTATTATAAATTAAATACAATCTTGCAGCTAAACATTATCACTGGCAAAATGGAACCCACAATAACCGTCACATACTTGTATTAATAAATGTTATTTCGGGAGCTGTTGTGGGAAAAGTTCTTTTCTAGCTATTAAGTGTGGTTTCAAAGCAGAGGTTAGAAATCCTTCCAACCTGTGTTCTGTCCAGAGGTTTGGCAGGCAGTGCTGGGTTCATAAGGCTCTAATTTTCTTTAAATTAGCCTGGCTTAAGTGTGGCTTCATATCAGAGGTCAGAAACCCTTCCCACCTGTGTGCTGTCTGTAGTCGATAGGCAGTGTTGGGAACATAAGGATCTGATTGTCTGGAAGCGCTTATTTCTAATAATGTCTTATTAATACAGTTAAGACTAGAAATCTTTGCATTTCTGTCTCCCTCCTCCCTTTCATGTGACATACACTAATGCACACAGCATGAGGAACAAACAAGAGGAGCTCCAAGCCTTGGCCCAGTCCCAGAGATTTGACATCATTGGCATAAGTGAAACCTGATGGGATGAGTCTTGTGACTAGAGTGCCCTGTAGGACAATTACAGCCTCTTCAGAAGGGATAGGCAGGACAGAAGAGGCAGAGGGATGGCACTGTATGTGGTGGAAAGGTTAGAAT
>JAOXXN010000364.1:14302431-14315974 GCA_026770055.1 Myrmophylax atrothorax | reverse complement strand
AAGCTGATGGGTTTGCTCTTGCTCCTCTCTCCTCCCCAAGGCAGGGAGGCCTCATTGGTAAGATTGGCACTTATGGCTGTATTGGAGCACACATGTGTTATTTAAGTTTAATCAATGGTAAAGACAAGCTTAATGAATTACTGTTTGGCTTAGTTTTCGGGTTGGTTGGATGGTTTGGTTTGGTTTGGTTTGATTTGATTTGGTTTGATTTGGTATGGTAGGGTATTGTATTGTACTTTCTTTGCTTCTTTCTTTTACAAGATTTAGCACCAATGCAGTAAATGCATTTTTCAATGGTAATTCCAAATTTATATTTCTGTTGCTTCAATAAACCACACTATTCATGAATCTGCAATTGTGAAGGTTTTTATTGAACATGACCAGACTTACAGTGCTGCATTGGCTATAACCAGAAATAAGCTTGGCCACACCGAGCCCCTCTGATCTCTGGAATTTATTTTATGCCAAATTTCTATATGTTTAATGCAATAAAGTTCATTTTACCTAACATTAAATATAAGTTGACAACGATAGGTAAAAGATAAGAAATACTGCTACTCTGCCTTGGCTTGTAATACCTGATCTTTCACATGATGAAGGTAATACATTTCCACTATTTCATTTACTCACTTTCCTTTAGCTGTAATTAGGGTTCCTTTTTCTATAGGTTCTTCTTAATGGACACTTATTTCTTGCGAAGTTGGATCAGCTTCTGAAGAAGGGGCTGAAATGACAACTGTAAGAGATTAGAAGTAGGTTTCATTTTAAACTGGCAAAGATGGAACTTGACTCAGCAACTTTTATTGCTGAACTTGGGTAAAGGGTTCTTTGCGGCAGGGAAGTAATATCTCTTTATTTGGCTCAGCTCAGCCAGTTGCGCTTTAAGTCTACCAAACAGGTTCAGCAGTAAAGAAAAGTAAACATGTCTGGATTATGTCTTCCTGCAGGGTGTAAAGGTAAGCTAGGTCCTGACTGCCATAAAATTAAAATGACATAGAGTAAGATTCATTTGGCAGATGTTCTGAAAAGAAAAGGGGGGATCCCTATGAAAAAGAAGTGGGTGTGTCACCCAGGCAGTGATGGACCTTTGAGGATCTGAGAGCTCCTAGCTTGCTAAATAGGTATGTAAAATGCTCTCAGCTGAATCAAAGTGAGACTTCTCCTTTTACAATAAATATGAGGTTAAAGACACTCGTAGAATATGTCAGTGTGGAAACATCAAAGCAATATTAAGTATGGATATTATAGCTATGTTTCTGTTCATTTTGCTGTCTGCTTGCATTTGTCAAACTGCAAAAGGATACTCAAGATTCATATGTTTCAGGAAGAACAACAAAAGTGACCTAAGCTGTTAAATACAGTTTTTCAGTAAGACAAAAGAGAAATTTAGTCTAGTCATCTACAGGAAATTATTTAGGTGATCATTTACCACAGCTATGTGGAAAAGAACTTTCTGGTAGAAGACAGGCCTATATTTTATCAGAAGTAAAATCTTAATGGTCACAGAAATTAGATTAATCTATTAAAAAAACTAAAGTGCATTTTTTTACTTTTAATGATGAGGAAAATGAATCATTAACATAACATTTCTAGGAGTGCTGGATTTTCAGTCATTCAAGGTCTTTAAATCAATGTTGGATAATTTTTATTTTAAATATGCAATTACTTACATGAAATTAAAGATTTCACAAAAAAAAAGATAGTTCCTTTGCCAATTCTGTAAAGAAGGAGAGTTTACATAATTAGACAGCCTCTTCTGTTTTCAAATAAATGGTTCTTTTAATCTGAGTAATTTGTACCACTCTTCACCAAAAAACATAGCAAAATATATAATTCTAATACATACTTTTTGGTCAGCTTAAATACTAATATTGAAAAGTGAGGATGTCAAAGTAGGAGAAGATAAGGGGAACCAACACAGCAAAGCAAAAACAATTTAGTGACTAGAAAGTGCAAAAGCTTTCCAAATGACCTCTATGCTCAAAAATTCCCTATATTAATGTCCTGTATGACTGTGAGCTCACCGAGTCTTCCTCTCCTCAGAGTTCTTTTGCCTTAGCTGAGCTTAACTTATTTGTAAATTGGTAGCTAATTCTTTCTTTTATCTTCTAATAATGTAATTTGTTATTAATTATGTAATCCTAGACCGAAAGCTAAACATTAACAGTTACTAGCCACAATGGTACCCAGCTTGTCAGTAATGGTAATACCAGGAATAAAACCCAGGTTTAGTAATTCACCAATTAAATTCCCTCCAAAGCTCAAAGCAGTAGGCATAAGTCAAAGTAATCTTCAGTGCAATAAAAGATAATTATCTATCACACTTTTACTTAACACAAGTGCTAAGTTTAACCCTGTGAACTAAACAACACTTTTAAATGCATAAAAATATGAAGGAATAAATAAAACCCTTCAAAAGCATTTAATGCCATAGCAGCTAGTGATTCAAAATTGTAATCAGAATATTCACCTATAGGAAATTACAAATAACTCATATCTACTAATCACTCCAGCACCACAATTCATCCTCAAACACTTTTATCTTTAATAGAAATCTTCAAAGAACCAAGGTACAGTTTTTATAAATAGGCCTATATAATTCGTATGAGTTTCATAAGATTTTTAATTTACATAATTTTTAACAGGCAATTCAACAGCAATACTTGATCTGAGATATTTAAAAGGTGATAAGCATACTTCATATGATTCTAGTCCTTTAGAAAGCTGTAACAAAACTGATTAGAGATAGTTTCAAGTATGTGAAAAATGAAGACAGAGGCAGTCTGTCAAGCACTGTAAAAAGATTTATAGTATGATTAGAAAGTCCATGAAGCAATTTCAGTTAGTATTTGGTGATTTTTTTTTTACACTTTCAATGACTAATATTTCCTGCTGTCCATAAAATTGATGTCCAAGATGTATTTTGCTACCTTCTCTGCCTTAATGGAAGCACCTTGTGGTATTGTGTTTGTTCACACTTTTTTCACACAGTTACAGCTACACTGATGCAAAAATATATAATTTAAGGATAAAAGGCATATCTTACCTCCTATGAGAAAGGCTATTCCCTATTTTGATTCACTGTTTAAGTGGCATTTACTTATCCTACATAGAACAGAACATCTTCACCAGCCATTTTTGAAACAAAGCAGTTTCCAGAGCCTGTGTTTCTCCAATACCCTATCTCCCTCCCCTCCATGACTATAATATTCCCTGGATAGTGGTACAAGACTTGCTTTCAATGGAAGACAGACCCGAACCTGAGGTTGCCATGTGACTGAGTGATAGTTTTAGTCATGGTGCTTATTTTTCATTTGTATACATCTTTAAATTCCAAAAAGAGATGACAAATAGGGACTCAAAGAAGTTCTGCAATTTCTGTCTTTGGACAAGTTCAAAATTCATCTGGAAAAGTCCCTCATCTAATACCAAAGTTGAATACATCTTAAAAACTGGCCATGCTTGGAAGACAAGAAAGAAACAGAGTGTTCAGATGTCCATTCCAATCCAAATAATCTTACAGTTCTGCAACTGTCTTCAGTTCTACAAAGCATGTCTTACGTTGCATTACTTACAATCTATCTGTGTCCTCACAATTTCTTATTAATTAGGGAGACTATAATCTAAATCAGAGTTTAATGGTGGCATGAAGCTTTTCATTAACATTGTCACCAAATGTCTACTGAACCTAGGAATCTCATTCAGGTCATTAAATAACTGCTGGGAGCCTAAGAGCTAGGAGTTAAACAACTGTGCATTAACACAGACTTCTTTCCATGGATCTGTTTGTTTACTAGCAAAATTGAAAAGACTTTTTCAGCTGTACAGCTTTTGGAATGAAGCTCCAATTCCTGTAAATGAAGCTTAAGTTTTCAAAGTCTAAATGTATGACATTATTTTTGTTTGCTGTTAAAATTATCTTATTGTCCTACTATGGTTATATTCCCCTTAAGTGCTTTTCTTTCTACTTCATATCATGTCAAAAACAAAAGAGAAAAGAAATATTGTGTGCGCTTACTAAAAATTAAAAAAAACCCAAACAAATATGATATTTTTTATTTACTATCATGTTTGTTCCAGCTGGGGGTATGCAGTCAATTTGGCTGAATGAAGGCATCACTATTTGAACAATGCCATTAAAAGTGTTAAGGATCCATCATTCTCCAAGGAAACACAGCACATTTGTGAAACTTGATTACCTCAGATGCATCTGTCATTTCAGACAGTTGAGGCAACATGTGTGATTTCATTTCAGTTTACATTACCTTAAAAAAAAAGAACAAAATGTTAAAGCCTCCTATTCTTTACTCAGGTTTGTTGGGGCTTTTTTCGTTATAACTGGATACATTTAAAAGATTTATGTGATTTTTAACTGTAATATATTCAAGAGTCCCTTCTCACTTCTGTATAAACTGACACTTTCTTTTTTAAATAAAAGTGAATTTTCCTATGTGTTTTGAAGAACTGCCAAATCCACACTGTAGTCTTACAGCACGTTGCCAAATCCCTGGTGTATTAATTTGGTGTCTTCTTTCAAAATCTGCCTCAAACTGAATACCTGTTTGGAGCTCTCCATAATGCCAAACCTACAGTTTATGTAAACTAGCACCTTAAAAACACCAGCCCTTTCTGGTTTATGCCAGTGATCTTATCCATCAAACAGAGCAAGCAGAAGGAAGTCTATTCCAGGAGAACAATTTACCTAAACATCCCAACTTTCAACATCTTTTCATCAAATACACTATTTAAAGCTATGAATAATTAGCTTTCAACTCTCCTGTGATATTTTGCATAAGTTACATGTAGTTTCTAGTGCAGAGGTGGGCCCAGAAAATGTGGATGTTTATAACATGGGGTGCAGGAATCAAGAAAACTGACTTGCATTTTCTTTATAGATGGTGAACCTTTGAATAGTTTGAGTAAACTCATCCTTGTTTAGACAGAGTTTCCAAGGAACTTTTAGTTTGAACCAAGGCAATGTACAGCCACTTTTCACTGTCAAAAAAACTCCACAGTGGTAGATCTGAAATTGCTTTACATGTTCTCAAATTACATTGTAGCTGTCAACACTATATATATTCTCGGTCATACATAGTCTTTGTATTATTAGATATTATATAACCATTTCTGCTTTACCACCTTTTCTTATGCCTTAAAAATCTGCAAGCAAGTATTTCAAAATATTAGGCTTCATAGAATTCACATGAACTGAACTGCTTGGGCATGACAATTCAAGGGAAGAAAAGAACCTTTGCAAGTAGAATAAAGGTCTAACTCTCCTGGTATAAATTCTTAGAGGAAGCAAGGGCTTGTAATTTTCTGAATCTGTAATAGTACACTGCTTTCTGTTAAAACTGCTTTTTTAAGAGAATAATTTATTTTCATCTCAGAACAAACTTTGTGGATTTAAAAATTATTTTTTCCTTTATATGTTTTGACCATGATATAATGATTTTCTCATTATTTTTTGTGGTCATGTAGCCCACTGTCAGGATAATTTCTATGCATTCTTTTCATTGATGTAAACTGGGCAAGATGAAGGAATGTGAAACATAGTATCATTTTGCTCATAGACCATCTCATTATTAATCCCATTATTCAGAAGGCAAATCACTTCAGGCTGGATGCTGGTATGGATTTAGTTTGGTTCTAAGCATCTTATATACAAATCTTTTTGGTTTTCTCCCACTAGACTGCTATATCTTTAGGCTTTCTACAGTACCATCAAAATTGTATAAGGCTGCCCCAAATATTTCCTTAAATAACAATTGTATCCCTGTAGTCCGTCATATTAATTGCGTATGTTAAATCACTGATGAAATTGGTACACTTTTAAGAACAAATCTTTTGCAAATTTGTTCTCATGTTAGTCTGAACTGAAATAAAACAAAACAAAAGAAAACAAAAAACGTGTCCCACCTTTCTCAGCTTTTCCTTTCTTCTAGGGCTGAGTAACTTTAGACTCTCTGCTACCAGTCCAGGTTTCTTTTGCATGTATCTCCATGACACATTAGCATGCAGCTACCACCATAATAAGTTACTTTTACGAGGTCATAGAGGGAACATACAACAGTTTTCGGATAGTTCTGGTCTAGATTGAAACAAAGACCATAATAAGGTTTGCATGTCAGAGCTGACCCTGTGCTGGTCATGTGTTGATCCTGTGCCAATCCTGTGCCACACTCATTCATGAATCCTAACAACCTGGTGTGAAAATGTGAAAAAGGGCCTGAAGAAGGGAAGGCAAAGTAAGGGTTCTAGTATCTGCTTTGGGTTGTCTAAGACACTTCTCAGAGATGCATAGTAAGGGGCTACCAACACAGGTTGCAGCAGGAGAAGCTCACTGTCAAGAGGGGCTGCTGAATATCCATCCTTGGACACAGTCAAAACATAACCGTGGCAGTTCCTGAGGTTTTGTTTTCCAACCTCACAGCAGGCCCTGCTTCACTGGGGAGGTTGGGCTGGCTAATTTTCACCATTTCCTTCCAGCATAAGTAGCTCATGATTCTGTACCATAACACTGAAGTCCATCAGTTGATCAAAAGTTTGTATTACCCTCTTAAAAAAACCAAAAAACAACTCTACGTGAACATTAAAGAAATTTATTATATATTACCCCAAGAAAATTCCCAATACAAGACCTTTTAGTATATTCTAAAAAATATATAACTCCAGCATACTGGCAAATTATCTGCTCATATCAGGTTCCTCTTAATTCTGATATTTAACACAGTGACAAGTAGGAAAAAATGTTTCTATTTTAAAAAAGATTCAGGTTTACACAGAAATAATTTTCATAAAGACAATCTCTCAAAATGTAAACCATAACATAACAAAGTCATAAAATAAATTATCAAATAAGCTGTATATCCAAAATTAATTTCTGATTGATCACAATAAATACTTTTTTTTTGCTATCTCATTCTTTCAATATTTCTGTTCTGTAAATAGCAGAAATATGTATAATCCAATCATTTAAAAAAGATTACTTTTGGACTAGTTTCATTTCTAGGAAAGCTCCAAGAACATGCTGAACTTCCAAAACATTTAGAATGCAAAAAGAGGCTAACATAAAACTTAGGACAACTAGTGACTTCCTAGAAAATACTTCTGTTTTCACCAGTCATTTTCCAAAGGAAAAAAAAAAAAAAAAAGAAAAAAATCCAAAATTTTAAACAGTAGCCAGCTACCTGCACTCAGAACTCTCTAAAAACTGAGCTACTGCTGCTTAGACAATATAGGCAGGCTGATAAAAGCCTGCTGCAGCAGAAATTCCCATTCAGCCTTTTGTAGGTATCTAGACTATGAGAAAGTCACCTCTCTCCCCCTCACTTTCCCTCTCCTTCTTTGCCCTTCAATGCACAGTCACGCGCAACCTAGAGGAGTGAAACAATATGAAAGTAAGCTCCAATTTCTGCAGGCTTTTTTTATTTTTTCTCTGCTGATGGTCTTTAGACCTAAAGACAATATGGAATGAAATCCTAAGGACAATGCTATTGTTGTTTACTTACAATGGAATTAATTTTGCATATTTTTCCGCATAATTTCAGGCATAGAAATGTCAGTTCTACTTATGCTTTGTGAGGGGATGAAATAGAATAGATAAAGACATAAAAATGTAATAAATACCAAGTAGATAAGAGTGAATAATTCACATTTCCTTAGGGTCCCTCTTTGTGATGGATAGCCCTCTTATCAGGTCCATTTTTGCTTCTAAGCCTGGCACTATCTGACTTATACTACTGCAAATTATTGCTAGGAATATTGAATATTATTAAAATGCTGGACAAATGACTTAGTGTTGCTTTCACCTCAGTTAAAGCTGCTTGCACAATCATTTTGTCCTCATTTTGCCTCAGTTATCTGTTTGTCATACTAATGAATGTTTGCAGAGATACACTTGCCAGTAGCTGTAGGAATGATCAGCTTTGCCTTGTGCAATAAAGGCAGAACACAAAAGCATGCCTGCTCATGGAAAGCTTCCTGAAAAGCAGCTTGTGGAGTCATGGGCTGTTTCTTCCAGAACCCAGCAGCTTTTTTCTATGAGTTACTTGCATCCCTAAATGCTTGCAGATACCAAGTGGCAACAGCAGAATGTCAAGACTGAGCAATATATAGAAACAGAGATACACCAAAAGTTCCAGAAGAATGTTTTTTCTGAGCACCTTACAGCTAGATTTGTATCCAAACTAGAGACTCTGAGATTTGCAATAGAAAAAGTAAGACAGGATCTCCCCTAAAGTGTGATACATTTAGTTTTATGCCTCTAAACCAGGTGAGCAGCCCCAGTAATTTTGCATGTATGTCATAGTCCTGTCTAGATCAAGGAAAACCACACCAACAGAGAGAAATAGATTTGCATATGCCATGGTCTGCATCATAAGTGCTGCACTCCTCCTTAGCAAAAGAGTTCCTCCAGGGCTTCTAGGACAGTAGAAACTCCTCGGGACCTCTTTATGGCACAGATCGATCAAACATTTAATTGTAACTACTGACATTTGTTGCGGATGTACATATAATTTGTGAAATGCCTTGGGACATATGAGGTGAACTGAGCTGTATAAATGAAGACAAGTTTCTTATATATTTTTTGCTCCTTACTTTATTGTGACCAGATCATATCTCTGATCTCTGGACATAAACACAGTAGGTATGAAAAGGTACTTTAAAATGTTAAACACATTTCTTTTATTATTTAAGCCAATTTTAAATTCATTACAAACTTTAAGACTTAGAAGACATTTAAGATGTATAGCAGTCTTTAGAAGAAATGGTGACTCGAGATTGGTCCTATCTTACTCCCTGCTGTAAAGTTATTGAATATTTCAGGATGTGAGAGAAGAAAGGACAGACTATTTCACTACCATACAGTTTTCTTCCTCTCCTGTTAGATTTGGAAAATAAATTTATCATGCAGCTACAAAACATGAGGTTTTATCTAAATTCCTGCTACCCTGAGCCATACTAACTTTAAAGGACTTGTGAGTGGCACTAATGGGAAAAAAAACTGGCAGAACAGACTTCCATCAGTGAAAGTGATTCAAAACCAGAATTATCTTAGTGAATGTTGCATTAAATAGTAGAAAGATCATCATACAAACATGGAAATCACCATCTTTATACAAGAGTTGAGATCTTTTGGATTTTATGTAAGTCTGGTAAAAAAAATGGACAGAATGTGGTCTTGGTCATAGATAAATGTCTATGTGTATATTGATATGCATGTTGGGAGGCTGAAAAAAAAGTCAGAAAGCAGAAGCCAATAGACATCTATTAATGTCCTTATAACATGATCCTAGAAAACAAAATAAAGCAAGAAAATATAATTTGCTTGACAGTCAGAGTTTAAGGATAAACTGGTATTTTGAGGGAGACCTTGTGCTATGCTCAGACAACTGTCCTCAGCCGACTGAGGTTTACTGTGCTCAGAGAATCCACAATATATAGCTTTCCATTTCATTATTAAACCATTCTAAAGAAAAGTTCCTTATGTCTCTTGTGATGGAAACACACACTCTAAACCAAACTGCACAAGAGAGAAGCTTTATGACAGGATTGCAGAATTCCAAATCTGAGGTACCACAGAAAAGGTATTTTAAAGAGATTTCAGCTTCTAGTTCTTACTACCATAGATGGGCATGGAGGACCTAAATATCTTTTAAAACGTGACCACTTCTACTGTTTTGTTTTTTTTTTCTTGGCAAATTATCTCTGAGCTTTCTGATGAAGTAAAAGAAAAAAATTAACTAAAGAAAGCAGAGATTTCTCTTGAAATTTTACCTTAGGGGAAAACTCATTTTTTAGTTGCAAACTAGCTGAAATTATTTTGTTCCTCTGTGTTCTTCTACACAATAATTTTTCCTAAAAGCCACATAAGATGGGCAGCAGAAAAATGATACATTTACGTTCAGGACAATTACTAAGCCTGAAAAATGGACCACTGCAGTCCCCTTTGACAGATCACCCACAAAACAGACCAAAAGCTCTTTCCAATCTTTCTGCTGGATCACATAGTTAGTAGCACGATGACACTCCTTTTCTTATTAAGACAGCCCTCCTTTTTATATGGCTGTCAACAGGTTTCTAAGTCAGCTGGGAAAAGTTTGCTGAATTCCAAAGTGACAGCCAAAGAAGTTTGTCTCTTTCACTATCCCAAAATAAGTGTAAGTCTCATTTTTATTGGTAAAGTAATACTCTGTTTCTGCTGGTAAGGTGACAGCAACATTTGGTTGACAATAGTCCCCTGGAACACATTTTATTCACTGAAGGAAGTGGGAATCCTAACATATTATTTTTGTATGTGGGTGACTGTTTGTTTGTTTGTTTGTGTTTTGTTGATAGAAGGAAAACAGACATTTGAGGAAGTTAGTTCTGTCATTGGAACAAAGGAGACCTCTAAAATTTCCTTCCACAGCCACAAAACACATTGTATGCAAAAAAGCATTTCACCCTTAGAATTCATAATTACTCCAACTTTCTTATCCCTAGCATGTTTTTCTGTTGATATAAGTTTCACCCTGTATACCTCAGTCACTAAAAAGATAGACTGTTATATACATGAAGGAATATAGTGAATAAGACTTCCGGGACCCATAAAATTTGGAAATTGAAATTTCTTTCATCATTCATGCTCTGTTATAGAAGATCAAGCACTAGATCATATAAAGACACAGTTTATGAGAAATTTTCAAAACTTTGATACTAAAACGTCATTATCCAGCCATAAAGTAATTTCATGGAGTTACAGAATTGCAGAATGATTGGGGTTGGAAGGGACCCTTGGAGATCATCCACCCAATCCCCTGGTTAAAACAGTTTCATCTAGAGCAGGTTGCACAAGATCATATCCAGAAAGGTTTTGGATATCACCAGGGAGGGAGAGTACAGAACCTCTCTGGGAAGCCTGTTCGAGTGTTCTGTCACCCTCAGTTAAAAAGTTGATTTACTGCACTGTTTGGTTCTCTGTATGCATACGCAATTGTATATGATAAAAGAAAACTAAGTATCAATGGGTTTCAGGTAAATGGCCCTTTTGGGGGGGCAATATTATAATCACAGAAGGAAAGTGGAATAAGTTTATCTATATTCTGTTTTATCCTATTTTTTTTAATTCTCCATAAATTGTTATTGATTCTCAGGAATGGCAAGCCTAAAAGATTTTTCAAGCCATCATCTGCATTACTAATTTCTTATTATTCCTTTTTGAATTAAATTCTTCAGTTTTACCCCTACCTCTGGGAAATCAAGCTTTCTCTCTCCAATATGAAACACCCAACCAAACTAATAGAAATTTAGTGGTTAATTTTTATTCACTGAAAACTCTTCCTCAGTTTTAATTTTTTCATTAATATAGTGTTGTATTTCAGCTTCTGCTGACATATGCTTGTGCAGTGGTTTTAGCTAGGCCTCAAATTAGCAGGCTCAGAGAATCTACGTGGACTGGGAGACAGCTATCACCTGACTGGCTAACCGAGGAAATATTTCATACCAGATGACGCAAGCCTAAGATATGTGTGTAGCGGTGGGAGGTGTCTTATTCACTTCCATCATGGCTGAAATAGGAGAAGAAGGTCTTGCAGCTTTTCTACTGTGCTAGGCCCTGCTCCGGCTGCTGCTACTTGCACTTTGTTTGAGTTTCAGGGAAGTAGAAACCTTTTGTTGTTACTCTTTCTCTTTCTTGCAGGGTGTCTTTTAGAGTGCTTATGAATCTAGACTAATAGACTTTATATTAACTGGGGAGTGAGAAGTTATTTCTTGCTATACATAACTTGTATAAGTGTGTATGTTATATTGTAATTTTCTTTTAATTTTCTCTTTTCTGTATAAATACATATAGTTAGTTTCAACATAAACCTAGCTTGAAGTTTTTTCCTCTTTCCCTCTTTTTTCTCTTGGCTGGTTGGGGGGGAGGAACAATTTTTCTCTGCTCTTGGGCAGTTGGCATTTTGCCAGCTCAACCCAAGACAGCTTGCTTAACAACAGCAACGTAAACCTGATAAAAAGCAAAAGGAAGAAACTCTGAACATTACAGAGAATTGATGTTCACACAGCTTGACCAGACAAGCTAAAAGACAGAAATGATTTTGAGTTGGACACTAGCTTCAAGCCTGCCCCAAGATCTTTCATTTTTATTAGAGTATCTTTGGCATGATGGTACATTTTTTTACCTGTAAAACAGCAAAAAAATAAAATACCCTTTTACCTGATGGCAGAGTTTTATCTGAATTTCTCTCACGCTGTATAATTAATTGAATCATGATGGATTCAGTTGGGTTTTCTTTTCTCATGTTGCCTTCCACCGAAGTTTGTCTTCGAGCTTTAAGGGTTCCAGGTTCCATGAGTTTCATGCTTAGTCAATCATCTAAAAAAGTACTGTGAACATAACTAATTCAAATAAACCTTTCACTGCAGTTCCATCACAATTAGGAAAAAAAAAAAAAAAGAAAAAAGAAAAAAGAGAAGTGTCACTGGGTACACTAGTTACTGCCAAAAATAAGCAATTCGCTTCCTTAAAGAGAACTCCCAGCTCTGCATTGCTTATATGACAGCTAGTAAGAAAAATGCATTATCCTGATATTTATTAATATGTAATTTGAATTTTCCTGGAATATATATTTAGGAAAATTTATGAGAAAAATCAGGCATATTACAGGGTCTTTGTAAATGGAGTACACACAATCCTAGACAGTTTTCTGTAAGAATGTTTATTAATCTCATAAGATGACTTAAGAGAAACGCCAAAGGTCTGATATGGTATAGTAGATCAAGTTGCAGTTCACAGGATCATTAAAAAATTCACTACAGTGAGAATGACAAGCACTGAGTGATAACACCCAAATAAATATATCATTCAATATTCTATACAAAATGAAACAAAAAGTATAAAAAAATCACTATACTAAAAACAAAAACAAAACCGAAAAAGAAGATAACCTTGCAAATATTTAATACAACATAGATACACTCTACTGCTCTGTCCATAAAAGTTATTACATCAAGAGTGCCTAAGTCAAGGAACCTCCATTTCCAAATGCTCATTACAACCCATCAAGTAAGAAGTTCAGTAAACACAGAAACATTTTCAAGACTCGCAGGAGTCCATTGCTGTGAGCCCATCTAGAGCAGTAAAATACTTGTATTACCATCAAATTCACAACAAAGAAGTGGAGTTCCAGATCAATATTTTTACAGCACCAAAAAGACAAACAGACTTAATCTGTGTCAAGGTTCTTCACAAAACTAATTCTCTCACAAATGAGCAGAAAATTGAACTGAAATACTAATTAAACCACTGAGATATGTTTCACAGAGATATTTTTTTTTACGAGTCCATTCCTGGAGGTTTGACACTTCTAACCAGGCATGGAGACCTCCCAGTCAACTCTAATGCTGAAAGGTCTGAAAACTTTAACAGATATTCCCACTGAATTCAACAGCATAGTCCATATTAATTTTATTTTAACAATAGTGTGGGGTGATGGCCCCTGATAAGCCTGGATGAGTTGAGGGAGACGCCTCAGGGCCCCCTGGAAGGGTGCTCCAG
>JAOXXN010000364.1:14276745-14289001 GCA_026770055.1 Myrmophylax atrothorax | reverse complement strand
AAGTGTGTGTTATATTGTAGTTTTTCTCTTAATTTTCTCTTTTCTGTATAAATACATATAGTTAGTTTCAGCATAAATCTAGTTTGGAGGTTTTTTTTCCCTCTCCCTCTTCTTCCATTTTCACTCTGTCTCAGACAGTTGGCATTTTGTCAGCTCAACCCAAGACAAAGTGTTAAAATAATCTCAGCTATTATTTTGTTATTTTCTCTCAGTCTGCTCAACCTTAATAAGAGCAAGCTTTCTTCCTAGCCCAATAGCTTTTTAAGTTGAAACCCAAATAGGAATAGTCTGTTACTAACCAGCCTAAAATACAATTCTGACAACTTTCGCACCAAACCTGTTAAAGATCTGCCATTCATGCTTTACATCAACAGTCACAGTGACTAGTGTTGAAGTGAAGTTTCTTGCCAGAATTTTTAGATTTCTCCCTAACAGAGACTTTTCCTCATGGTCTTCAAAGCCTAGGTAAATCCTAGAATTTGTGCTGAATTAAAAACCTGCAGAGTTATCTGAAAATCTCAATGGTTAAATTATCAGTAAAGTAGGCAGAATCCAAAAATAATCTTTCATTTGCTAGGAAGCTGAGCTGTAAAGCCTAACCTCATTAGGTTCTCTCTACAGCTTTCATTTAAAAATAATAATCTCAGAAGTGAGCGCAGTTGTCTGTGAGGATATAACAGAACAGATTTCCACATCAAAGTGTCACCAGCTAAGATACTTTATCTGAAGTATTTTGTAGTGTGAGATATACAATCTCTTTCAAGTCACATGGTGATACTCTTGCTACTAGCTAAAGTCTTATTGCAGAAATAGTCTTTCTGAGATTAATTTATCAAATAGGTGAGGGCACCTGTGCCATATTTTTATAGCTGAAGGCTACCATGGCCCTTTGGTTCAGATAGGTTGCTCAGACTAATCAGTTTATAGATACTTTCTTGTAAACTGGCTGGAAAAACATGAAGTGGAATAAAATGCAGAGGATATTCCAAATCTTTCAGATTAATAGAGTGATCCAAGAAAGGTGGGTTTATATTGCTCTGGGGAAAATTGAAGATGAATGTTAGATGCAAATAGGTCCAAAATAAATGGTAAATGAAGAATATTTTGAATGGCAGGAGTCATTTTTTAAATACAGAGTGTGACAAAGACAAGGTAGATGTAAAGAGGCAATGTTTTCCAATCCCGTGGTTTCACCATATTTAAGGGTAAAAATGAAGAAAAAATGGCAAAATTTGACGTAACTCTGTCTAGTCCCTTGTCTAGACCTCTTGTCTAACTAAATTATTATTATCTGTTTACCACACACCATGTGTCAAGGTCTGATTATAGAGCTGGACCAAGTTTATTTACAGGAAGGGGCTTGGGGTATGATGTGTTATCAGAACATTTCAGACAATGAGTCACTGGGAGCTTTGAGAGGCAGCATCATCAGCAAAATCTTTTACTGCATTGCTGCTGGGAAGGATGCATTAATGACACTGATAATGTTGAGGAACTGACAGCGTAAAGATTAGTTTACAGCAAAAAGCACACTGCACAAAGTAGATCAGATAGAAGTTGGTCACATCAAAGCCATTTGGCCACTCTCATCTTTACTTTTAAATTATGTTGTCTCTTTTGGAGCAAGTGGGTTTAGCAATTTTTTCCTTTGCTAACCTGTGAGAAATCCTTGATTTTTTCCAATCCAGCAATGAATTCTGCTACACTAAATATACTGCAACTGATAAAAGCATACTAGTTGACAAACTATCAGAGATGCATATACAAAATGACAGGTACCACTCTAGTGTTCTTGGAATAAAGGACTCAAAAATTAAAAACAAGTATAATTAAGTTCTACAAATGTTTGGATGCGAGGAGAATCCCTAGGCAATCATTCCTAGGAAGCTCAAGGCTCGGATTTGACTCACCGTTCTGACCAATTTGGAGAAAAACCTCCTCCGCACCAGTGTGCTGGCAATAATGGATGGACCTTTAACTGAAGAAGGGATGCTTCTGTGATTTACCTATCCTGTTTATAGGAAAAAAACCAGCACCATATTCTCATGGTCCATTATAAATTCTGTAAACACAGGAAAGTAACAACGCAAGAGGAATAAGAAGTCTGACATGACAATTCCAGCCTAAGATAGGAGAGTATGATTCCACAACAGTATGTCAGTGAAAAGTTGTGTTGTTGGAATCCTTATTCTTTGCTAGCTTCCTTCTTATTTCAAGCACAGACATGGAGAAAACAGACAGTTAAAGGAAGAGACATACTTTATGTGCCTTCACTTCCCACATTGGTAAGTATGGGAAGGTCTGGTTCCAACCTCATGAAAGAAGATAAGGCACTAAGGAAAAGGATGAAGCATAGCCCTCATGTCACTGTAGAAAACTCCATGCCATGCTTTCTCCGAATATCACTCCAGGAATTCTAAAACTTAACTGAAAACTGGCAAACTTTTTACAGGCTCTTAGACCTTCTATTTCACTCTGTTTAATTCTAGAATAACCTACTGGGAAAGTAATAGAACATGAAAGTGCTGAAAAACAGTAGAAATTCTCTTCCAGTGGCTGAATAGGCTCAAGTCTATTCCTTAGGTGTTACCTCAAAAGACCCTGAAAATTCAGGACAAAGAAACATTGCATCTCACTCCTATACAGATGCTGTATCCATGCTTCTCTTTAGTTTCTGTGACAATATTACCGGGTTCCACACTTGAAGACTGCTCTAAGAGCACTGAGGAAGAATTTGGACTTATCCCTCAAAACTGCATCTGGGCATTTATCATAGGGTTTCATGGTTTATTTTAACCTGCTTCCTTTGATCTAAGTGAAAGCATTTATAAACCAGAAAATGTTATTCTATACATAGATAACCTCACCTCCAAAAGCTCCATTATTAGGTAGATAACTCCCACAATATCTGAGAGATGTTTTTTCCCTAACATATCAATGGTACAGAGTCTCTAAATTTATGGTAATTTGGTCATAAAAAGGGAAAGTCTTCAAAACATTTGCAGTCCTGTTCAAACTTCAAACACTGTGTAATTTCATGGGTGCTCTTCAGGTTTTCATTAGTTTTGTTCAGTGATGAACCTGACTAAGTTTAGAAAACAGACTTGACAATGAGACACGACCCAACATACTGAGCAAAAAGTCACCATAACAGATGCAAAACATCAATTCCACTGAACTAGAATAAGGAAATGCAGATTCCTCACTTTCAGAAGGAATTTTCTGTCATAGTGGAAAGTGGATTCAAATACAAAAGGTGGTGATCATCTATGCTATGATGGTACTTTTCTGCCCTGTTCTCAACAGAAATCATTAGTCTTTCAATCATAATTTTTTCATGCCCTGTTCAGCCATTTTGAGGTGATTTTCTACAGGGATAGTGATCTCTCTCTCTCTCCCTCACTCCTTTTAAATTTCTTTCTATCTCTCTACCTCACATGTACTATTAAATCCATATGCTTGACTTCGGCATACAGTCTTGTTTGCACCTAAATTCAGACAGAGGCATTTCCCACTAATCAGATCATAAAATTAACTTGGTATTACAGGCAGGATACTGTTCATGGCCCAAAGTGCTGATTGGGAATAAAACAGGTCCCTCTGAAGGAAAATTTGCCACAGCTTCCCTGTGAGGGAAATTGAGGCCTGTCACTAGTGATGCATCCCAAGGTTCAAAATGAGCCCAATATGGTGGAGAAGAACTATGTGGAATTCAACAAAGAAAAATGCAGGACCCTGCATGTGGGGAATAACAACCCTGAGCAGCGGTACAGCCTGGAGGCTGACCTGCTGGGAAGCAGCTCTGTGGAGAAGAACCAGGAGGTCCTGGTGAACAAACTGTTGATGAGTCAGTGATGTGTTCTTGTGGCCAAAAAAGGTCAATGGGATATCCTGGGGTCCACTGGGAAGCGCACTGCCAGCAGGTTAAAGGGACATGATCTTGCTCCTCAACCCTAGTTAGGTCATGTCTGAAGTGCTGTGTCCACTTCTGTGCTCCTCAGTACAAGAGAGACATGGAGCTTCTGGTGCTGGTCTAGAAGAGGTCAAAAAAATTACTAGGGAACTGGAGCATCTCTCCTATGAGGAAAGGCTCAGGGAGCTGGGCCAGTTCAGTCTCAAGAAGAGACAATTGAGAGGGGACCAAAACCAATGTATACACGCATCTGAAGGGAGAGTCCTAAGAGGATGTATCAGGCGCTTTTCAGTGGTGTTAACCAACAGGACAAGAGGCAACAGGCAAAACCTGATGCAGAGGACGTTCCACTTGAATATAAGGAAGAACTTCAATACTGTGCAGGTGACTGTGCAGTGGAACAGGATGCCCACAGACGTTGTGTTGTCTCCCTCACTGGACATATTCAATAACCATCTGGATGGAATCCTCTGCCATGTGCACTGCAGTGGCCCTGCCTGAGCAGAGAGGTTGAACCGCATGACCCACTGTGGTCCCTTTCAGCCTTACCTGTTCTATGATTCTGTAATTCTGTGAAGAGGAGATAACCTGCTCCTTGACATGACAGTAGCCTGTCAGATCAGATTCCAATATCTTGGCATGGCAACTCAACTGGAAATTAGTTTGAAAACCTCACACTGGAAATCACCCTCTACTTCTCCTCTGACCATCTGGGATTGTTGTATGTGTTTATCCCTCTCATCCTGGTCTCTTTCCATGGTCTGCTTGGTATTTCTTTTCCTCACCTCTCTCCTCCAGTGTTTCAGCTCTCACATTCGTTGTTGTTTCCTCTGCCACACCTCTGCTTCTCATTCTCCCCAATTTTTTTTTTAAATCCACTTAAAAAAATCTTAAAAATCCCCAACAATCAGTACCCATTTTTATCTGCTGTAAATGAGTAATACATCCTCTGTAATGCATAGATATCTCAAATCAAGCAGTGTTACTGACAAGTTACATGGCAATAGACTTCACAGGTGGATTTTAAATACTAATCATTCAGGTTTCAGACTGCTTTGACCTTTCTCTCACCCAGAGTTTTAAGATCTGTGTCTCATTTGGTCCAGTTCCTAACAACGGTTGTGTAAGATGCTTTTGAAAGAATTAGAGCTGCCTATGCACCGCAGAAACCAACAAGACATTAATCTAATCAAAGCACAAATCCCTGACATGTCCCATGTAGTGGAAAACATCACTGAGTGCTTAGGAGTGTGAAGCTGCTCTTGATGAAACCAAGTCAGCTCAGCCTTCAGCCACATATGCATCACAACAGATGAGGAATTTAATTGCTGCCCTGCAAGCACTCCTCTCAGCAGCAGTGCTTTCAGTGGCACTGGAGATGTAAAACTCTCACAGTCCTTCACAGCAGAACAACAGGACACAGAAATCTGCACTGCTTGAGCTACCCAGCAAAGCAAAACAGTCTGAAGGGTAATATTACACACAGTTTGACAGATGTGAGGAGTGAAACACACCTATACCCGTGTCTATTTTGTCAGATGTGTAGCAACCCTAAGTGAGATTGGAAAATTAGCACAGGGAAGGGAGTGCTGCTGAGAGGAGAAGCCAGCGACCAAGCTGGGAGCTAATCTGGGTCTGCTCTTTTTCTAGGTCAGTTTACCAAGGCAATCAAATGCTGCCTTTTACTGGAGATAGACTGTGGGATGCTGATCCAGCATAGTGATATTTGAGTCCTAAAAATGAGGTTCAGTCATATTAGATATTTCCTCTGTTTCATTGGAAAGAGGGAAAAATCAGACAGATGTATTATTAAAGTCAGTGTTCCAACAGCACAACTGACTAATCAGACTTTCTGGGTTTTTTACATTTGACAGTCTTGATTTTGTACAATATTTCCAATTTTCTGAAGCTTTGAAGGGCCTTAAAATGCATTTTCTAAATCTGCATCATGACTTCTGAAACTTGAAGACAGAGTGTTGGAGGTTCCTATTAAACATTGATTCTTGTGTTCAACACTGTTTGTAAATAGCAAATGGCTGATATAGAACACAGAACACACAGAGCTCCCTATAGGAGATATATGCATGTTTCATTTTGCTACTAGTGGATTTAACTGTATTAAAACTGTATAAAGACAGCTAATTTAATACTCTTAAATTATTGTCCAGAAGCACATCAGTATATTTTGCTAGTTATGCAGTAACCATTTGGAGAACAAACCCAAGGATAGTTAGCAGATTCAGCTATTGACACAAGAAGATAGATCCAAATGCTGTGCTAGTCAAACATGAACTAGCACATAAAAGGAGCAGTTACCGCTGTTAAACCATTCCAGATAGTAAGATGCTGATGACAGGGTCTGGCAATAATAGCTCCAACAAGAAACACCTCTAGGAATCTAACTGACTCATCCCCAGAATAAAGTGAATTTTTATTCTTTGTAGACAGACTTGGTTGAGCCCATGAGGAAATAATTTTTGTTGCTTCCCCAATACTTTCCTCTATGAAAAATTAGTTTCTAGTATGCAGTAGGTAAATACTACTCAGAGTAGTAGTATAGTAGCCTACACCTAAAGAAGGAATGCATGCTCCTTTACAGAAATACTGTATACTACATGTTCTGCCAACTGGTAGCTCTTAGTGCACAAGTACAGAATGACTTTCTAGAAACCGAAGTTTAAATTTATTTATTTATATGCACTTAAGTGTACATTTATACATAATTCAAAGTGTGTTGTCATAGTTCAGTAATGGAGACTTTCTACTAAGATTCAGTAGAATTTATTTCATTCAGAAATAAATCACCAATTTCAAAGATCTGACAATGACTCATACTTTTGTGCAGTAAAATGTAAAGTGGAAACTATTTCTCTAACTTAAATAACTCTCTTATTTATGTCTGTCTTCATATTGGTACCGTGAATCAATAGGTCATTTTTGAAGTCTACTGTCATGGCCAAAACTCTACTCTGAGGCCCTTGCACGAGCACAGTGAGTAGAATTTTAACTTGCAACTATGCTTGAATGATATTAAATCCATTGCCTTTTTTTTGAGCTTTTCATAAGCTTCTTTTAAATTATGTAATTTTCTTCTGCCATCATTGGATTTGCTCAGCTCCCAATTACTCAGCTTCCACTTAACTAGTTGTCAAGTGACTACTAAAGCAGCAAAAGACATGTCTCTGCAGTATTGTAAATTCTTTATTGTATATAGGTAGCTAAAAATTAGCCTAACCAATCCTATGAAAAAGAACAACAAGAACTAACTCCTTAATTAGTTTGAGTGCTTGGCAACACTAAATAGAAAGTTTCAAGCTACTATGAAAACAAAAGTGTAATTGTAGAGATGCTACTCCTGATCTTTCTTGCCTGTTTTGAGAACTCACAAACATCTTCTCACTGCCTGTTTTCCCTATCCCAAGATACCTGAACAGTTACAAGCTTTTTGTATCCAGTGTGTTCTGTCTGGTATTTCAGCTTCTGTGCACTGACATCCTCCTTGAGAAGATGGACTCCCAAAACAGGGTGGAAATGAGGAAGATGCGCTGCTAGCCTTGGGCTACGGAATCACCTGACTGCAGACCCACTGTATGACAGAAGACATACCAAAAAGTCTGCCTTCATAGTGGTCTGACCTTTCTCAGACATCCTACCAGACCTATCAGTGGGACCCAACAAATCTTGTCTCTTAAGGAAGCATGTGTGATGCCTCATTCACTGCTGCATAATATTTTGGTGTATTAAAAAAACCCAATCAACCAACCAACCAACAACAACAACAAACCACCAAACCCCCAAAACTATATCACTCTGGACTCCTAAACAAGTATTATAAATCATATTACTCATGTGATGTTCTTTCTAAAGTTGTACATTGGAAAGGCAAATCTAATTCCCTCTTCAGCCTAACAAATCCAAATCTACTAAAGAGAATCTTTAAATACAAACTTCAAGACTTTTTAGTTTGAGTCTCTGAACAGAAACAAATGCAACCTTTACGGAGGTAGCATGAGCACAAAGCAGTACAGATGATACAAGGGCTCAGACAGACTGAAAAGTTTTGGCCAGTTACATTAATCCAATGACTAATATGCTTAAACAATATGAAGTAAGCACTACTCTCTGATGATTGACTAGCTATAATCCAGACATTTTCTTCTCTTTTCCTTTGTCAGGCTAGCAATCATTTAGGCAGTCAGCAATAGGACAAGGGGGCATGGTTTCAAGCTCTGCCAGGGGAAATTTAAGTTGGATATCAGAAAAAAAATTCTTTACAGAGAGAGGAATCAGGCATTGGAATGGGCTGCCCAGAGAGGTGGTGGATTCACCACCCCTGGAGATTTTTAAACTGAGATTGGAAATGGCACTGAGTGCCATGATCTAGTAAATGGACTGGAGTTGGACCAAGGGTTGGAGTTGATGATCTCAGAGGTCTTTTCCAACCCAATCAATTCTACGATTCTATGATTCTAGGCAAATGTGGCAAATGGGAAAAACCAGCTCTACCTAAGAACTTGGCCACCCTATCTTCTGGAGAAAAGTCAATCCACTTCCCACCTCATGGCTTGGACTCACACCCATGTATTGTTTATCTGAGAAATGAGGGTTGTAGGGGGAAAAGACTAGAAGCAGCAGGAGAGGGAGGAATAGTATTTTTGTGCAGTCTTCCTTGCCTTAACACTTGAAACTACTCCATGTGCCTGGAGTCCACACTCCTTCATCTCTAGCTTTAAATTGCCTTGGCTTCAAAAAGAAAAAAGAGGAAAAAGGAAATGGAAAAAGGTTTCCAAATACAAAAGCCAATGGCATGGTGGAAAAAATGCATACTCCTAGAAAAAACAAAAGTTGCATGCTGTTCTCTGCTAGAGCTCAGCAGAAAGACAGAAAAAAAATATAGTTAACACACTGAATTCAACTGTAAAATCTGAGGACAGTCACTATTAGGAATGATTGCATTCTGTAGAGCATATAAGGCTTAATAGGACTCTGGAGTTCATTTAAAGGCCAACAGTGGCTGATCATTTCCCTCGAGGCAGTCCTCAAAAAGTAGAAAAGAGTGTTAGTTTATCTAGACCTTACTACAAGTATTGAACACAACACAGCTCTTACTTCAATTACTTCCCTTGTCACAACATTCCTTTACATATAAGACGTTCAAGTATTTTAAACAACTTAGGAATTTTAATTATTTTTTAAATGAAATTCACATAAACATTTGTTAAAATTTCCTAGGCTACATATTTAGCTTTATCTTGTCTAACACAATAGAAGTTCAGTTCCACTTATCCCTTTCAAGAGTGAAAATGGATGAAAGTGTCAAATGAATTAAGGAACAGTTTTCACCCAGTAGGTATGAAGGGTATGGGAGGACACTGGGAATTATAGACTATAACCCTGACTTGTGTAGCTCAGTCTAGAAAGTGCTGTCAGCTTTTTATTGTGATAAGATTCATCTATGAAAGACCTAGTCCTAAAGTAGCAGATAACAATTTAAATGGAATGATATTTATAGCTGATTTAGAATGAACTGTAATGGATCATCATAAAGAAATGCTTAACTGACTCGTGTTCTCTCTGACAAACGTTCCCACAAGTGTAATCGTATTAGGGAAGGTTAACATTGATTTTAAAAGAAAACCATGTTTTAATGCTTGAAATGGCATAGCTGGCAGCATCATCCCATGATTTTTACAACACTTGCATTTGAATAACAACTTCCTATTTTTGTTGTGAATTAGCAATACCCAGATATGATACATCCTAAGGACAGGATGAAAATTTCTCTGTCATGTTTTAGAAATGTCTATATAAAATAAAAAAATACATAGAATTGTGTTAAACTTTATAAAGATTCATTTTCAAAATTATGACCTATGGCAGAGAAACACTCTTCCTGGAAGGCACTGGAGTAGGCACATGGGAATCCTAGCATTGCGGCTGCAGATCATGGATGGAAATAGAGTAAGCAGCTCAATACTTTGTCACCTCTCTCCAACACCTTCTACCACTGTCCATGAACTTCAGATGACCCCACTTAGAATGAAATTGCCTTGTAATCTTCACTTTTTCTCTATATCTTTTAGCCACCATCCTCCTGTGCAGTGGTTCTATTGCATACCAGTTTGAGATTAGACCTACTGTGGCTGTCACTGGATTACTCCATTTTCTTTGCAACAATATTTAAGTACATCACTGAATGAACTATAGATTTCAGGAAGAGAAATAATTTCCCTCTCCACATCTAATTGCCAAACTTTCCTAAGGCAGAAGTTCCAGGACACTGAAACATTCCCAAACTGAGTGGACAAAACAGGGGCATGACTATCTCTTGTGCTGGGTACTTTTATACCCAAGAAGAAAACTATGTCCCTCACATGCTCTTATAACATAAAAGAGCATGGATGGTAGCCAACAGCTGAGGAAATTAAAACTCCCTCTATCTGTGCAATACACTTACAAAGGAGATGATGGATCAGAACCCAGAAAGAATGAACAGATAATGGGGCTTCAGGGCAAACTTTGCAGACTTTTGCAATAGGTATTGGCACGCTTGTATCTGAGGATTACAGATTCAAAATTTAGTTCCAAATGTATGCAGCTTCTTATTGCAAAACCATGTAGCATGCATAGGATGTCGTTCCTTATATTTTGCCCTTAGCAGAGGAGGAATAAGCAGCTTCAAACACTGAAACAGAAGTTGCAGGCAGAGAACTTATTCTACCAGTGTCTATATAGGCATCTCTGTGTGGTTCACCATGTGAAAGAGGCATTAGTCTAGCTAAACGCTAGATTGTGATTTCATGATGCATTCAGGCAAAGCAGAGGGTAAGCAGCAGAATTCATGAGTCCTGTGACAAATATCATGACTAGAACAAAACACACATAACAAAATTGTATTTGGAAAAAAATCTGTAGCAGGCAATTAAAATAGAACCAAAATATTCAAAAGGATGTTCAACTGTTCTGTCATAAACACCTAAATTAGAAGCTAACAATACCTATAACATTACTACGAAATACACTCTTCTACACATAATTAAAAATAATTTGATTTCCATCACATTAGTAAGAAGTCATGCACTTACAAATGCACTCCCATGATTAATAAAACTCACAAAGTTAATTTCACGGGATTAAATTGGGATTAAGAATTATTTTGTGTAATTTGTAATAAAGTTTACAGGAAACTGTATATTCTGTGACATAGAGAAATTTATTAATATTCTTTGCAGTTTATGCCAACATTAACTATAAGACCAGATGAAAGGTTGAAGAGTTTTTATGTGAGATTTTGAACACCATAAGTTTAAATTAGACAGCAAAACGAAGGCACTTTTAATGACCTTTGAAAAGGGTTTCTACCAGCTTATATCATAAGCAGCAGAAGCATCAAAAAATTATTCCAAATTAATTTACTCTCGAATAGCTCAGCAAAGATTTAAGAGAAAATCTTCATTTATAGAAAAAAGTGTGCAAGTTAATCTAAAAATTAAAAGTCATAGCATCTCTGATGGATAAGGTTATATATTTTATGAACAGAAGGGTAAATTCAGCCACAGAGGAGTTAATAAACATGTTTAAAACCATATAGAAAATTACTGGCAGAATTCAGGACTGAATTTCAAAGTGTTGTCTCCCAGTGACCTCCTCTGTCCCTTGTACCATGTTTTTAATCAGAATTTCTCTACTCCAGACTGTTAATCATGAATTAATCAACAATTTTTGCTGCTAAATTAATTTAAAAAATCAAATCTACAGAGGAAAAAAGATCTTGTAATAGGATAATTTTGAAAGAGCACAGATGAGTATGTAGCTTCCACAGAAAGGCTGAGGAACAATAAAAAACAACTATGACGGAAAAGAATTAGGAAACTAATGGTGATTCCATCTATTTAAATGCACACAGAGATCACTTGATTATAAGACATCCAGGGGCTACTGAATGATTATGAGTGAACTTATGCTGACTTCTTCAGAAATCTTCTGAAAATTCCCTTGTCCTTTTCAAGCATAAGTACACATATTCCACATGACACCTCTTTGGGTTATGAAATTACTAAAGAAGCACAGATCCTCATCTTTTCAGAAATACTTATCTCTGGCATTTCAGCTACACTAATGCAACAGTGTAACAGACTCTCTTTATATGTAATAAGGTGGGACATTAAAAAACCTCCACACTTTGAACAACTCATTTTTCAATATTTAGTATCTCACTTCAGGGCCATTGGTGAATGATAACAAATTTTTTTTTTTGTTCAGTTTCAACAAATACTATAGATATAAACATGTTACTTGAGTCCCAGTTTTGAAAGAACTAGTATATTTGACTTGATGCCAAGT
>JAOXXN010000364.1:14255309-14273806 GCA_026770055.1 Myrmophylax atrothorax | reverse complement strand
GATCCAGCAAAAATAAAATTATCATTTGAATCTCTGACAACATGTTGGCTGCTTAGCAGTCTGTAGGAAACTCAGAGGTAGAGATTAAAGCTTATTTTTAGAATCCATGGTTAGCAATATATAGAGAGAATGTCTTTGAAATGACAGTCACTTCTAACATCACACATTTTAGAGAACTGTTTGTCTGCTTATATGCCTATCTGTTAGAGTCAACCTTAAAATGAGGAAGTATTATGCAAACACTAGTCAATATTTCCCCTTAGAGTTTAATAAAATAATACTTGCTCTTTCAGTCTGGAATGTTACCCTTTTTATTGTAATAAATAGAGATTAATTTTTATGAGTTTTATGTGAAAAAAAGTGAACAGAATTGTTTACTGTTGATGTCTTCATTCAACCCTTTCACTTAATATTGGAAATTTTTAACTAAAAAGCTTGGGGATAAAATGGCATGTCTGCTTCATAAGAAATCTGAAAAGAAAGAAGAAGAAAGGTTTTGGTTTTTTCTTTAATTTTTATTTTCAGTTCAACAGCATACAGAGGAATATCTACTTCCTAGAGATCAGCTTTGTCTCACTTCCAGTATCCAAACTGAGAAATTTTGAGGCCATGGATAACTTGAACTGATTGCTAGTCAGCATTTGTAGGGAGTCTCTCCATCCTTACTGATTTCTAGCAGGTGTCTGGCATAGGAATTACACCAAGGTATAGAAGGAAGTAGTCCTCTTGGGTACAAGAATTTTGCCATATGTACCCAGAACCTGGCTCTGTACCACCTAGTCTGCCTTACTGGCTACATTGAGGCAGAATTACATCAAGTAAGGATCAAAACACAAGCCTGTCATGCAAAGGAAGTCAAACGTACTGAAAAATGGCCTATGTTTCCACAGGAAAATATGGAAGAATCCACCATGGGAAAGGCTGCACACCATGGCTGCAGAAATGCAGGATTGATTTTCACCTTGCACTCACAGAACCAGAAAAATCAAGTCTGGAAAGGCACTCAGCAGTCATCTGGCCTTTGCTATGCCCAAAGGCAGACATGCCTGTGCATAAGCTTTTCCCATTGCTCACACTATCTTAGGAAACATGGTACTTTGGTGCTTTTTCACTGTTGTAGCTTCCTCCTCTCTCTTTGTATCAAAATATATTAAAGGGAAGATTCTCAGTTTCTAGAATTAAGACACTTTTTTGAACCGTTATTACTTTTTAGAAATATTTCATATATTAAGCAATGTAGATGAAAATTGAGGTATCTTATGATTCCCCTCAAACGGGAAGATTATTTCCCTCTACTTAATTCAGAAATAGTGCTCTTATATCTTTATGTAATCTAGCTGAGTAAAATTGGTTTGTAGAAAGATTATTCCTTTTGCTGACCAAATATTACCTTTTTTTTTATTGTGCATTCTATGGCATTATTTTATTCAGTGATGCACACAGAAAAATAATAATACATTTTAAAAAGGTAAGTAAAAGTGTGGAAACTAATTCTTCTCACTGTCCTTTCTTTTATGGGGCAGAAAATTAAAAACATGTGAAATTAAATGTAAATGTTTCATGCAAATATCAAGCGTCATGTCAAAAGATCTTCCAATTCCCTGAATATCTCATCCTCATCTAAAGTTTAATTAACTCATTTTCATTAATTTATTATTTGTGCTCTGGACAGGAGTCTTTCTCCTGTGGTTAACTTGTCCCTGAGAAACTGCGTATTTGTGGCATGGGGAAAGAATGTCTTGGGGCAATTTGGTTGATTAAACAACAACAACAAAAAAGAGCAGAAAGGAGGCAAGAAGCATACTCTGCACCCCATGGATCAGATGCCACACAGAAGATGGATGAGAAAACATGTTCGTATCTAAGGTGATCCTACAAAAATTAGGTCCTGTTTAGTCACTATTAAACCAGTCTGATCTTGTGATGTCCTGCTCTGGTTGCAATCAATTACAATCACAGGAGTACTAGGATAAGTGCAGTGGTGAATCCTGACCACTCCATCCTGCCCTTTCAGGCAGATTTAGTGATAGGCAGTAAAGTCAGTAGCTCTTACTTATTTGTGGAACACAACCACCACAACAAAAAGTCTATTAATGTTGATATATAGAGAGTTCACTTGATTATTTCTCTGAAATCCTATTGTAACTCAAAAACCCCCTGAAGAATGATTTTGAAACAGAATTCATCTCATAATTGGCAACCTCTCTAGCAGTCTGTTGCTCATGCATGCTCATAGAGCAGTGAGGCTTTCAGGACAATTACGCTTCCTTTGAGACATGCCTGGGTAAATGTAATTCAAAGCTTTAACCAGAATTAAAAAATGCCTAACATTTTGTTCTTAGAAGGACAGATTACCTTTTGACTGCTAATGTTTGTGATCAGACAACACTTCCCTTACTTCTTCATTCATTATAGAAGGTAAATGAAAATTTCTCCCTAGCCACTAGCCCTTACATTTTCCCTTCCTCCCCAGGTCTTAACACATTAGAAGCAGAATTGGTACCATCAGATCATGCTGATTAACTATCACCCAGAACAATGTGGAAAGAGTTCAATATAGAGTTGAATGTTCAATGACAGCTTTATAGCTGAAGCTTCTCACATGACAATCTGGAAGGATCCAAGGAAGAAATCCAGGCACTATGAAAGTCTGTAGCAAAATTTCACTGACAGGTGAATGTGTTACGTACAAAGAAGGTAAAGAAACTGAATGATTTTTTTCCTTTCGATGCCTCAAAGAAGAATTCGCTGTGTGTGAAGAATTTTACAGCAATTTGAAGAGCCTTACCAAAAATCAAATTTTACCTGAATTTCCAAAGAGCTTGAACATACCTCAGGTTCACTGGTGTATTAAACCAGAAAATTCTAAACTAACTTCATGTCTTTTAAAATATTAATATGAAGGCCTTCTATTCTTTCAAAAGAACAGTTGTATTAGTTCAAACCATAATCATCCATAGGCCAGTAACCAACTTCCAGTTATTCCCTAACCATTTTTTCATGGTCACTTATGAGTTAATAGACCTCTGGTTTTAACCATTTAAAAATGTCCTGGTCTGCTTGCCACACATAACCACCCCTCCATAACATTTTCATCCTTATTGCTCTTCTCTAAATCTTTTCCTGTTCTATGACATCTAAGTTGGCAAGATCAGAGTTGCACACTTTGCTCAAGATTCACACATACCATGGATTTATACACTAGTAAAATTAGATTTTCTGGTTTTCATTTTAAGATATTTTGGGAGTGCAAAGGAGTAAGTCTTATGGTGTAATGAGTTCAGGCTTCTGCAGACCTCCCATAGTTAGAAAAAATATTCCTGAATATTATTATTCAATCAATTTCTCTTATTTTTAATGTGCAATTATTTTCCTTTAATTAATTACTTCACATTCTTCTACAAAGACCTGTAACTGTCACTTTACCATTCAGTCATTAAAAAATGAGAACTTAGTTACTGACTGTAAGAAAAATAAGAAAACTGTTCTGCTAAAATGTTTAGTCTCATGGCAAACATGAAGTTGAAAGGGTCTGTACAGCAAGTGGTGTAATCATTTGGTGGGCCTTCCAGGAACATTGCAACATTTGGCTGAAATGCAACTTGTCATAATCCAGATAAACAGAGAAATATGCTATACTGGCATGCTACAGGATACATGCTTAGAGAGGAATTGCTCTGTTTTCTCTACTGGCATGTGATAGAACCTGCATTCACAAACAGAGTGGGCTTCATCTCAAAGTAGCGCTCTTTTTTTTTTTTTTTGAGACCTTATCTAGGCAAAAACATGGGCAAATATGGGGTCCAAATGGGATAAAACCACACAGCAACACCACTGCCACCATCAACAACAAAATACAAAGAAATCCAGCTCTGGGCCGGAAAGACTGTATCAGCTGTAAATAGCTCAGCTGTGACAGGCCCCAGTGAGGATGGGTTTGCATTGCACTGTAGGCATTTAAGGGAAGCCTCTTCTATGCCAACAGGAGCTTCATATACCAGCCGCAGCAGGAATGGGCCCTGGAGAATACCATGTGTCACTGTGCAGTGACAACAAGGGTGATGTTGCTGAATAACCTCAGTGTTCCTTTTTCTGGGACACATACTGAAAAAGCATTATCTGCAACAGCATGTGCAGAAGTGCAGGCAGGTCTCACAGAAAATAATAGTGCTTGGTTCAAGTGAGAAAGTCCTTGCACTGTTTCCAGGACATCTTAACTGAGTGTTTATTTTCAAAAAAAACCCCTTTTGGTCTAAATTATTAGGACAAACAATAGATCAAACAAGGAATGAAAAGGTAATGCCGTGTTTTATGTATTAGCATTTATACAAAGACTGATAAAACTCTATTCTGCACATGCGTAAGTGTTGAAAACCCATGGCCACTACCACTACTAGCTGCAAACTCTACAAACTCAGCCTCAATTGCAACTAAGGTAACCAAGAGCTTGCCACAGCCAAAATGGATTAGTAACATGTAATTGCAGACGATTTACACCTTCATGATCTTCATCTAAATCAGACGCATATACTAATATAATAAATGTAAATATTGTAAATACTGTAAACTTCAAATGCAGCGGACTTGAAAGGAAGAGTAATTTGGTTATTGGCTACAGGAAAACATCTATGTTGCTTCATATTGACATTAGGCCTATAAGACAGTCTCAAGCCTGCAGCCTTGCAGCACATCATTTCATTATTGTTGAGATGGCTGATCTGTAGTCATTCAGAAGCTTGAATGGTAGAATGAAATATTGTAATTTTTGTAGATAATCATCAAGAAATGGCTTATGAGAAACTGTCATTAATTGCTGACATGCTGACACTGACAGGAAGGGGTAGGTGACATCAGCTCAAGATAAGAATGTCCAAATTCAAAAGAAATCCCATGATGAAAACTCCTACGGCACAAATAACAGTTATGACTTAACTTTCTAACTGGGACTTGTCTAACTGCAAAGGCAGTGAAAGAACATTCATTTATTGCAGAAACCATTTTTAAAGGTCCATTATGAGTTTGCTTCATACCATTTCCAACTATAACTTTTTTTTTCTATATTGAGAGAAGCATAATTTGGCTAATGGAGGGAAGTAATATAGATTTATAAGTGTATCTCATCTCAGTCACAAACGATTCTATCAAAGGATTTCTGATTAACACAGTAACTTCATAAAAATTCACACACATGATAGATCAAAAATGTATTAGACCCTGCCCCAATCAGACATAGCCTCAAGCAAGGTTCTCATGTACCCTGAGCTGAATGAACTAGGCTACTGTTGCAGCAAAGTGGAAATAAATTTAAAAACTGAGAAATATCTTTTCTTTAGTCTTCAGATAGAGGATTTTGGACTAAAACTCGATGCAGCCCAAGCAGGTTCTCTTCATTGCAAAATCATAACCCAAAGCTGTACTACGCCAGAGCACCCAGGCAGAGCTGTTCACGGACAGCTTCCTTCTGACTTTTCAATTTGCTGTGCAGAGTGGGGCAGAATAAATCCAGCACATCCCTGACTTTGATTGATTTTACATAAAGTCTGACTGTGCATGATCAGTGAATATGCAGTGTTCAATAGTTCCATGTTAAACATGCTGTACGTGAAGTTCTGGCGGATAACATGGCAATGTGCACACACCTCCCCATTGCATGGGAGTTCGAAGAGCCACAATTTTTAAGAAAAACATGATTAACTAGATACCTAGGAAACACTTGCAGTTTTTCTTCTGGTAACAAGAAAGTATACAAGTACTTTTAAAAAAAATCTCAGTTTTCAAATTTTTATGTGAATTATTCAGTAATTATTTGTTGAGCACCATGGAAAATGCAAAACAAGATTGGGTTTATAACAAAACTATTTTTCAGGAGGCCTCAGTAAATCATAAAAACAAAAACAAAAAATTAAGAAAACAGATATTAAAAAGATGACTATTGGATTTATAGCTGCCATAAAATGGCTTTCCTTTCTAGTCTGGGGTAGATTAAAGGAAGCATTAAGTCACCAACCCCATGATCAAGTGAAGGCACTAAGACTGTGGAGTATAAACTATGATTTCTTTCAATACTCAAGTTTTCACCAATCCTTTGAACTTGGGTTATGGATTTTCACATAGATATTGATAATGCAACTAGAGCTTCCATTTGTCAGAGGATGCAAATTCAACTACTTCCTTTGCATGGCATAGAACACATTCTGGTCTGACGTTCAGAGCAGACACAAGTGCACATATCAAAGCAACTAATTAAATCAAATTCACACATATAAAATTTACAGCCTCCTACACAAGTGAGCCTAACCAAAATCTGAAGCCCACAGGAAAACTTTATGTTGAAGAATGATATGCTGTTTAATATCATTGTGTAGTAGTTATTTGGGTGCTTTAAAAATAAGGGAGTCTTAAAATAAATCACCAAAACTGGATTAGATGCTCAGATCTAGATTATGTCAGTACATTTGCATAGTCAATGGCTTTCATTGCCATACAGAGTAAATGCCATATTTATCAAACATACAGTTTGATATTGCTTTACTTTTTAAAAACTCATCTTCTAGAGTTTGGTTTTGTAACACAAAGTTGTTCAGTGGAGTAAAGAGCCAGAAATTTGTTCACAAATTGCACGAACACAGTTCACACAGAATATTTGTAAAGCTTTTCTCTGATAATGTAAGCTGGAAGTGAGGAGGTAGAACATTTTGTTTCGTGATTCATAAAGCAAGTCTGCATTGCAGATGACTGAAAAGTGAAAACTAGAACAAATGCACCTGTGTGAATGCCAAGCTACCCCACTTTTGATAGCAAGACTACTGTGTCTGGGACAAGCTCAACCATGTCCATAACACACAGCACTGTGCAGTGGAACATACCAGGCACTAGTACAAATTACCTACCTAAAATAAGTATAGTATCACCTTTTTCACTCACAGCAAAGACAGTTACTTCTGAACCATTGTGGTTCAGAATAAGGCAGTCTGCAATGTTGAAAAGCAACCCATGCATTAAAGAAAAAATTCTTTGAGTAAACAGTTACATCTTATTTGCAGTTTGTTTTGTTTGTTGTGGAAAATTTTCCATTAGTATTTCCCAGACTAAGCACGTGATTTTGACTTCTTTTTTAATTAAGTTTTGCAGGTTTTGATCAGATTTGTGCAAACATCTCCTCCAGAATGTCTTTGAAAGAAATGTTCTCTCCATCAGATCTGAAAGAATCCTGTCTCTTTTAAGCAAGCAGAAGGACAGGAAAAAAACCACTCATCACACAAATTTTCATGAAAGGAGTCTCCATTCATCCTAAAAAGAAGACAAGCTGATTACTGGCAAAGACAAGCTAGGAATCGAGTCCACATACAATTGCCTTGTAGAAGGCAATATTTACAGTCAATCTGTGATCCTGGCCCATTGAATCAGCTTAGGTAATACAGAATGTACTCATCAGACAGCTCTCCTTTGATGGTCAGATAAGCTTTAGTTTCCTGTCTGCTTCTTTTCCTCTGCACCATTTTCTGTTGCACCTTCTATGTTTTGCCGATACAAATGAGATTTACTTTTTTTCAGCCATTTCATTTCACTGATAACATATGTTGTAGACCCCACAAATACCCATAAAAAAGACCAAGGGAAAGGCAAACAGAGGGGAAAGTAGGTAGGATGGAAAAGCAGGAGAGAAGTTGGGCAAATATAAGAGCATCCTTCCTCAAAGCCAGCTTAATCACTGCAACAGAGATGTGTGGAGAAATGGCAGTACCGTCACAAAGGATGTTCAATAGCACTGCTCCTTAACTGCATAATGAAAGAGCAGATGGCTAAAACGACTCAGAAAAAAGTGGGAGAGATGGAAACAGAAATGCCTCTAGAAGAAATGCTAATTCTCATAGTTTGCTGCACAGGTATGGAAAGTAACCTTACGATTTTCAAGGGACTGCTAATGCCCAACTATGTTTTAAAACATTTAAAAACTTGCAGTGCAGCAAAATAACTAAATAGTTACCAGAACTGAGAACTTAAATTTCCCTAAAGATGCTAAGAAAGAGGAGGAGAAATATACAATATTAGGGAAAAGAAAGAAAATCAGAGCAAAATAAGTGCAAAGCAGGACAACGTGATGGAGAGGAGCCTCCAGGCTCACAGAGCAATGGACAAGGCTGTGCTGGCAGTCTGGCAGAGGACTGCTGCTGGGAAGCAGCAGGGTCTGTGCCCAAGTGTCAGGCTAGGTTAGGGTATTAATCCCACACACTGCCACAGTGATGACAGACAATGTGAACATAGCCATAAGTTGCATCCCTGTTTAAAGGGCTCCAAACAGCAAACTGATTTAGCTGATATATAAAATCTGTAACTCAAAACTTATCTGAATAGGATGATGAAATCAGCATTTTCAGGTATGAAAATACTCTGCTTTCCACCAGCCTTGCCTATTGTCTCCTTTTACCTCCACTTTTTTATCTGTGCACTCATTGCCTCTTTTCTACTTTCCTTTTCACCACTTGAACAGAAGAGTTACCATATTTCTGTTGAAGATGCATGCTCATGAAGATACATACAAGATGGATTTTAGTTTCTCTACATATGTAGTACATTTCACCTGACCATGGCAAGATATCATCAGTCAAAATTTGCAATCAAAGATACTGGATAAATAGATAAAAGCCTGTCTACATCAAATTTCCAAAAGAGGATATTTCCTAGCAAGCCTACATGTATAACTACTTTACTTAAGGACAAATTTCTTACTCAGAGAACTGAGTAGAGTTGCTCAAACCTCAGAATTTCTATTTCAGTGAAAATTACACATTTTTGGGATTTTTTTCATCTAAACCTGTCTGGGATAAAAGTTATTCCACAAAATTTGAGCAAAACTATTAATGCACCAAAATCAAAACATTGTTGTTTTATTCCAGCCTCTTTCCTAGTATTCCCTATAATTGCAAAAAAGGAAACGGGAAAAAGGAAAAAGGGAAAGGGAATGGGAAAGGAAAAGGGGAAGAGGGATAAGAAGAAGGGGAAGAAAAAGAAGGAGAAGGGGATATATCTTCAATCTATGAGTAAAATAAAATGGGCCTTTTTGTGTCTACTCCCAACAAAGTCAGCTGTGCTTTGCCCATGTTGACTATTGTTGGTCTGCACAAGATACCTCTCAAACAAATAATCCCTTGAGGATGGTAACGCAGCCTTCATGTCTGCCTTGCAGTGGACATGACCTCAATAGGGAGTTCTGCTGATGACACTCAGGAGGAACAGAGGCTTTTCCTACAGCTGTGTTTGTTCAACAAATTTAAGAAAATTAAACAGGAATAAGAACACTACATAAGACAGTTGCTGGAGGTAGATCCAGAAGAACAAGAAACTGTTATGGTTGCACAATTAATTTCTCCCATTAGGGCTGGATTGATTCATCAAATACCTCCATCTCCCTGTCCTTTAAAAACATCATAGTGCACCTTACTCCAGAGGTGCTGGAAGATTTGAAAAGAAGTTTGGAAATGTTTGGATCATATACACGACACAGCATTCTTGAGATGAAGCTAGATTATTTCTAGGTGCAGAAATTTTGCTGCTTCTGGGCAGAGGCAACATGTTGGTGCTGCAGGCAGGGAGGAAGGGACTTCTTTATGCCACAGAAAGCTGTCATGTTCTGTGAACACTGGAGACTGCCAGGTCTTCTCTTGGACAAGGGCGCAGACCTGGATGATTTGAGTATACACTGCAACAGTAATTTGTGTGAGCATCCGTGTTGTTTCTTTAAAGTTCTTCAAACTATAAAACCAACCCCTGTGTAACATTGACCTAAATGAATTTGAACTGCAGCAGGGTAGATGAGATGACTCTTTATACCACTGTTGGCTGCCTTTAGTATTAGGAAGGCAGATTCTCAAAGTGCAGGTGTCTGCCACAGCAGGTAGGATTGGGAGCAATGACACTTTTATAAGGCATTTAAAATCTGCAATTTTACATTGCCCAGGGGAACTGGCAGGCAATACTCACCCTAAACCTGCAGGCAGATTTTCAATAATTTCTCCCTCTTCTTTCTCAAACGACTATGAATCATATACTGGGGATACATGTATTTCACTTACCCTCTTTAAAGTTTTAATCTACTCCTAGAGTTGCCTTCATATGCTGCTTTATGTTTTTGAAATTTCTTTACAATTTTGTAATCATCTTTCATAGGAATTTACACCATCCCTCTTTCACTTCACATAGCAGTAACACCCTTTCCTCTCCATTAAGCCAGGTTGTTTAAGGTTCTGTTTTGAAGCACAGCAGGGGTTGTGTGTCATGCTGGAACACTGCAAGCATTTTAGAAATAACTATACACAAGTGTATTCAGTACTTTCTTTGCTCAGAGAACTGAGAACTAACAGAAGTTTGGGTAATGACCATATTATGGTAACTATAATAGGATTTCATTTATTTATCTCTCTGGTAAGTAGTGCTTTAAAATAAAAAAGCCTTGGCTCTAGAGTATTCTAATCATCTCCTTTTTCAGTGACTAATTTTTTTTTTTCAATTTTTATATGCAGTCCAACAAAAAAAAATTGAGTGTACGTGGTTTAAGTGCAACACAGGTCAGATTTGGAATTTTTCTTCTTTTTTAATCAAAAGCCCTAACAAACATTCAGGTGCCTCATGCAAGATTTTCCTGGAGACTTTGCTGATTATATGACAGAAAATGGGATAGCAGAAAATGCAAATAGCCATGGCAGGACATACGGGATTGTGGCTCCTGGGCCTTATCAGCTATGCCATTGGGCCTCTTGCTGAGCAAGATCAGCACTACTTAACCAGATACTATGCAGAAGAGGAGAAATATCATAGGTGTTTTCAGGGCAAGGGTGGGGAAAAAAAAATCTTTCTGTACTTTTGGAAGTGAAAAAAAACTAATTGAAGAGCAATTCCTTTTATGTCAAGCACTTTTATTTGCTGTCAGTACCTATGCCTGCTGCTGCTGGTGTTATTGGGGGCTCACTAAGGACATTCCTCTTTTGTTGCAGGCCTCCAAACCATCCCTACTCTTTCTTCTAATCTATACCTGTAGTACACTACAATCCACATGAGCAAGACTGACTTTATTCAGTGCAAAAAGACTGTTCTCTGAGACTAAAGACAGGCTGAATCAAAACCCACCAACTTTGACAAAGTAGCATATATTCAGAACAAAATCATGACAGGGAAAACCACACAGAAACAATCCTGAGCTCTTTCAAGGCTGTCAACCAAATTCTACAAAGAGACTCTAAGGCTGAAGTACCTCAGTTCATCTCTGCAGAGTCTCCGTATTAGTCAGTCATGTTTCACTCCTGAAATACCTGAACGACTTTGCTGCTTAAGACAGGATTGTCTGATCTGATTGAAGGGCACCAAAAGGAAAAAAAAACAGCAAGAGCAGATGCCTCCCTTCCCTGTGGAAGTGCAGCTTAGGACCACTCACTCACCTGCCTTGCTTCAGCACCAGGGATTTGCTTTAAATTAGTGCCTTGTGAGTGGTCTGAACAACTGAGGTATACCTCCTATATTTGTAGCACCAACACAACAGTGTTTGCATATTCTATGTAGCCTTAGTGTCTGCACCATTGCTATGGAAGTTTCATTCAAAAAAACTGTTCTCAGCAAATGACAAGCCTGTCTCTAGTCTTTGTTTAGAAACAGGGCCTGGGAGATTATAGGACCAAGCTGTTCTTCTAACCATGGCTGCAACTTTAAGAAGCTTCTCGGTGACAGATGGTAGAGGAATATAGAACCATCACACTCGCTAGATCCTCAATCTGATCTGAAATTTAAATAACTTGACTCATTAAAGGGTAATGCATATGCACTTATACAATGTGAAAAACCCAGAACAACCTAAATCAACAAGCCTTATTTCAGCACTTAATGTTAGTCTGTGATAGGTTATTAAAGAGTATCAGCTTTGGCAGAGGGCAAAATTTCTCAGATAATAAGAGCAACAGGAGATTGTCACAGGCACTGACAAACTCTTCTAAAACACTGAGACTCTCTAGCTACAGCTAAAAATCATGTCTCCTAAGTCAAGTAAGAAGGATCCAGATGAGTATTATTTTAATAAAAGCAGGAGTATACACCTGAAAATTCTGTTCTTGACTAATATATTCAGTTAATTTGGTATCCGTGCATTTCAAGGCATGAATCTAATAACTGTCATTTAAAATCTTTCTAGTACCACACTAACACACTATTTAATTCCAACTTTTCTTTCCTTCACTTCTCCTCCTACACAGCATTAGTAAATTATTTTAATTTAATAAGGCCTCAAGAGTGTTGTTATTTACTTACAGTTTACTGTACCACTGGAGTCAGTAACATTTGAAATAGATTGCATCTGGATAGCTAACAAAGCTTAGGCATTAAAACAGTTCGATAGCAATATAATCCCAAGCACTCTGCTAAGAACAGCTATTGCAGTGTAGGGGAATCATCTCTCAGAACATGAGCTCCAGGTACTGATTTTCTTTCACTTTAGAAGTACAGCAAACCCTTCGAGGTGAAACTGACCTGGCTGATGCTGCCCTCTGCAAGGGAAGGGACCATGTGAAGGAGAAGGAACCATGTGGAGAGGAAGAAACAGAGTATTTCTGTGTTGCAGGAATGTCCCAATGCAGGGGAGTCAGGCAGACAGATAAAACTGCATAGCTTTAAGTGGAGGTGGCCAAAACCTTTACAAGGCCAAGAACACGGAGAGATGAAAAGGACATGAAAAACAATGCCATGCTCTTGTCATATTTACTGTGATAAATATATTTGAAGGAGACAATCAGGGCAGAGACATTTTCTCAAAGATGTTTTTTCAAAACTGCATAATAAAATTCTGAGCACATTAAAATAATAAGAAGAAACAATCAGTATTAAGAAAAAAAAAGGGCAACCTTCTCAGCAGAAAAGGGGTTACTAGACACATCAACAACTGGAAAAGAAAAAGGTGGGAAATTTTTAGTTGCTCTTTTTTTTTTTTTTTTTTTAAATTTTATGTCAGCTACTTGATTGATTGTGACACTTTTCCTTGGATACTGTACCTGATGTTAAATTCAGTTTTCTACAGCTGCCTCTAAGCCATGTTTCCTCCTGTAGTAAGAGCCCTGGTATTTTTCCTTCCTTCCACAGACTTTTTTTATTAACTCTGATTCAAGAGTCTCATCCAATTGAGTGCTTAGTTCTTTACCACTTCTAGTCTGAGGCATTGTGTTTCATGTTATTGCAGCTTCAGAGGAAAGTGGCTGTTACAGAAAAGTCTTTCATGTTGTAGGATGATACTACTAGAAAGGAACAAGGAGTTTGGAAAATATACTAGTTTTGTAAGAGTGTATTGAGAATAAGGGGAGTAGGTACATACCAAATGAATCTCTTAAAATAAAGGCTATTTCAATTTTGTCTGGATTCACAGTCACCTGAAAAATAATCATACATAACTGCTGATAGAAAACAGAATTAAACTGGAGAAATCCATGGCAGGGATGGCTGGGGTGAGAGGGTGGGGAAAGGCATATTTTTCTTTGCATTTACTACTGTTGGTATTGAGTAAGGTTCCTGTAACAGCAACTGCTTAGTGGGAGAGGAGGCAGGATGACCCCTGGCATGCTCCAGCTGACTGTCAGGATGCACTTCACTCCTCAAGTCTCTCAGCTGGGACCCCTGAAGAAACAATTTCCAAATACAGCAGAAAAGATTCATTCTGCTTGCACAATTGAGTATTTTCCCCTTTAATAAACAAGAAAGCATAAGTCCAACATACAGTTTCACATAAGTTATCAGATTAAGCACTTCTTCCATGCAGTTCTGGCAAGCTCACCTTAGAAAAGGTGGTAGCACTGAAAGGTAAATGGAATCTAGATAGCAACATTCCATTCTAATTCTCCCCCGAATTAGCCACTAGGAAAAGCAAGTCAGGGGAGGGGTATTTGTGACAGATGGTGGAGAGATAAAGGCATAAGCTGCAAGTGCCAGGTGAGCCAGGTAAGCCTTGGGCCCCCTAGCAACTCCTGTAGGTCAGTGCAGCCTCCTACACTGAAGAAGAAATCACAGGGTGCTGGACAGGTCTGTGGGTGGATGCACCTACTCCTCACAACTGTACTAAGCAGGATAAGACTGCCAGTTTGATTTGGTAAATCAAATTGCAAGCATCCCCTGCATCTAAGTGCAGTGTTGAACACCTAATCCTGAAAGAGGAAAATAAAAAAAAAATTGAAGAAAAAGAAAGGAGTGTAACTTTTCCCCTGAATGTTCTTATGTTCTTCTTTGGAAAATAGTGGATATTACTATTTTTTCACTATTGCACAGCATCTCTAGTAATTGGAAGAACAACTAATGTATTTCAATTGTTTTTCCAAAATGTATGTGTCCTTTTGAGATTTGTTGATAGTTTTTCGTTACAGTTTTCAGTGTAAGTCTGCCTCTGAGCACCTAGCTTTCAGGCTGCTACGTGCATATGCATGTGAGGGAAAATGAGTTCCCAACTTAAAAGGCCTTTGAAGTGATGCATGACAAACATATGGCTATTTTGTACCCAGACGCCCATTTTTCTTCTTCCAAGTGTTTAATCAGAGTTATCCTGCTAAGCTTCTAAACAAGGCTGTAAAAAAGAAAATGTAGCATTCCTTGTGCTCGTTTGTAATTCCCCTTCTCTATTTAGTGTCTAAATTCCAGAACTGGCAAGAATGTCATTACATAAAATGATCAGTACCCTTGCTCCAAGATTTAGAAGGCTATTTTTTTCATAGCAGTATACATAAATGGACATTCAGCTTTAGAACAGTCAACATAAAGGAAAGATGAAACCTTTTAAAAACATCTTTCCAGAGAAATGCTGAATACTGCTGAACTCCATAACATAAAATTCTTTATCTCTTTCACAAAGTTTCTGCCAGGAGGAAGAACTGTCATCAAGAGTAATATTATAAATTGTTTTGATTTGCAGAAGTCCTGACTTTGCCAATGAAAAATCTGTTTATACTTCTAAATAAAAGATAACCAAGGGAGGCAAGGAAGATAAGTATCTTGAATACTACTCAGTGGCATGTTGATGCAACTATGAGCAACTACAAAGACAGAAAAAAGGAGTGGATCCCTTAGATTTCTTGCAGGTGGAGGGTGGGTGTTCTTTTCCTAAAACTAGTTTTCTGAACTATTTTCTGCTGGCTGAGTCCAGACTATATTTTTCATGCAGATTAAGCTATTTGAAAGTGCAAGGTGGCACGCAAAATGGACGCTTTCTCCAGCCAAAAGGCAAGATGTAACACAGCTCATTTGCTTTAAATGAATCTGTGCCAAATAAACTTGAAGGAAATAGCTTCAGCTATTCTCAATCACGCAGGTTCAGACTAACTGCTCAACAGAGGAGCAGGCATACTGCTTTTCTGGAACTAAAATAAAATGAACTTTTAAATATGCTTTATTTTTTTATTCACAAATTTCAGGCTTGAAGCTCTTATGTGAGAATATTTCTGAATCAAAAGTCATTTAACTTTGTCTCCCTCTATACAGACATTATACAGTGGAAGTAGAACATAGACAGATAAGAGAAAAAAATATAAACCTGAAACCTATGAATAGAAAAACCTTTCTATTGATTCCTCCATTTTCACACATGCCTTCAGAATCCAAGACTATCACAAGGTTATTGAAGTGCAACAACTGGAATGATATCAAGAAACTAGAAGTCACACTTAGTTCTGCAGAAATATTAAAGAATTAATGGAAACCTCTACACAGAAGTGTAGACAGCATGTCTTACCCTTGTTGGATCTTCACATTCAGTTGCAAGACTGTTCAGTTTGATTGCATAGAGGCAAGCAACACTGTAAATGTGTTTGACTTTGAGTTCACTTAACTGTTCTGTTTTCAGGCAACTGCTTAACATCCTTCTATTCACAAAGAGTTCAGGTTCAGCTAGTCAGTTCACTAGAAGAAACTCCAGACTTTAGCAATTACACACCTTTGAGTTTCCAAGTTAATACCTGACCAATTAATGTCTCTTTGTTCTTGAAATATTTTCTTTAAAAGCCCATTCCTTTCCCCTCTTTCACAGCAAAATATTTTCAAAAAATTTTGCTAACCTATGCAGTTTCCAGTGCTCAAAGATTTTGTTCTGTACAGCTGTAGTCAATGAAGGTTCAAAAATATTTATAAACATGGGACACTGAGATGACGATTTTTAGGATGTCATACAGTGACCAACAAGTATTAAATAGAGTAAAACAAAAATCGGAAAAAATTATCATAAGATTACAATGTTGCCAATATATTAGGAATGGAGAGGTCTGATGATGGCTTACTTTGGGCATGGAACACTTCTTAGCATAGATATAATGATAAAAATCAGGTAATTTTTGAAATATAAATAAAACATGACTTACAAATGTCATCAGCTGAGTGCAAGTGATGGGTAGTGTTTTAATGACACCCTAGGCATGCACAGTAGAAGATTCTTTATGTCTGCCGGATTTGCTGACATTTTGTGACCCCAGAGAATCTCTAATTAGATTTTTTTTAAAAGCAACCTTTTATTTAATTTTCATGATTTACAAGAAGGATTATTTTACTTCAAGAAAAAATCCTTCTCCTACAGCTGCAGTTCTTCTAAACAAATAAATTTCATAGAAACAACACCCCTTTTTAAAAATAAATTCTACTAACCTACCCACCACCAAGGTGCATGTCTTTTTTAAATTAAACATATATGTTTAGCTTTTTCATAATACGATATGGCGAGAGATAGATTCAATGAGTGAACCCTTAGACTGATGAGAAAGTGGTTGGATGGTCACATCCAGGGAGTAGTGGTCAATGGCTTAGAGTCCTGATGGACATCAGTGACAGGTGGTGTCCCTCAGAGGCCCATATTGGGACCAATGTCATTTAATATCTTCATCAATGATATAAACAATGAGATTGAGTGCACCCTCAGCATGTTTACAGATTATACAAGCCAAGTGGTGCAGCAGACATGCTCTGAAGGACAAGATGCCATCCAGAGGGACCGGGACAAGCTCAGGAAGTGGGCCCATGGAAATCTCATGAGGTTTAATAAGACCAAGTGCAAGTTGCTGCACCTGGGTCAGGGCAATTGCTGGTATCAACACAGGCTGGGGGATGAACAGATCAAGAGCAGCCCTGCCAAGAAGGACTTGGGGTGCTCGTGGATGAGAGGCTGGACATGAACCTGCCATGTGTGCTGACGGCTCAGAAAGTCAAATGCTTCCTGGGCTGCATCGAAAACAGCATGGGCAGCAGGTTGAGGAAAGTGATTCTGCCCCTCTGCTCCACCCTGTTAAGACTCCACCAGGAATGCAGTGTCTGAGGTCCCTAGCACAGAAAGGACATCGACCTGTTGGAGCAAGTCCAGACGAGGTCACCACATTTGATTACAGGGATGGAACACCTCTCCTAAGATGACGGGCTAAAGAATTGGGATTGTTCAGCCTGGAGAAGAGAAGGCTTCAGGGTGACCTAATTCCATACCTGGAAGATGGTGACAGATGAAGAGAGACTATTTAGGAGAGCACATAGTGACAGGACAAATCTACTGAACGCAAGTAGTTTTAAACTAGATATTATAAAAAAATTTGTAACCTGTGAGGGTGGTGAGACACAGGAATGGGTAGCCCAGAGAATCAGTGGGTGGCCCATTCCTGGAAGTGTTCAAGGTCAGGTTGGATGGAGCTCTGAGTAACCTGGTCTAGTGAAACGTGTCCCTGTCCACAGCAGGGACATTGGAACTAGACAATCTTTAAGGTCCTTTCCAACCCAAACAAATTTATCATATAAAGGGAATAAACAAATACTCAATGTGCTAAGTAACCAGCACTTGTAAAAATACAGGACAAAGAGCTGTTACTATAAAGGTTAGTTGTGTATATGGAAGAAACTAATTGGGGAATGTACATTGCGCTTGTATTACAACCCTTAGGTTTCATCTTATCTTCTTCAAAATTGTTTACTAAAGGTTTGTTAGGCCTAGGACTGTTATGGTTCTAGCTAGGCCTAAATTTAGGCTTTGATTTTTAGAGCAGGCCTCAGATTATCAGCTGACTCAAACTGGGTCAGGCCAGTGGTATTCCACACCATATTCTGATGTCATCTCAGTATAAATACAGTGTAGGGAGGTCTCTAGCTCAGTTGCCATCATGTCCAAAGTAGAGACAGGACACACTGCTGCTGTTCTGCTGTGCTCAGCCTTGCTGCTGCCACTGCTACATCACATTTTGCTTTAGTTCGGGGAAGTAAACATTTTATTGTTATTCTCTCCCTTTTCCTAGCTAGGTGTTTCTCGGGAAGAGTTTGTGAACTGATTTTGTAGCCAGAATAGTTAGATTTCTGTTCAGAGAGATTCAGTTTTCTGTTGGGTGGAGAGGGGAAGGAATTGTTATATCTAACTTGTGTAGGTGTATGTTATATTGTAGTTTTCTTTTAAATGTCTCTTTTCTGTATAAATATATAAACCTGTTTTAAGTTTTAGGGGTTTTTTTCTCCCTTTTCTCATCGAGGGC
>JAOXXN010000364.1:14243711-14255020 GCA_026770055.1 Myrmophylax atrothorax | reverse complement strand
GGGTATTGATGAGGGAATTATATGAAGCTGTACCAGGAGACATTTAGGCTGGGTATTAAGAAAAGGGTTTTCACACAGAGGGTGGTTGGGCACTGGAACAGGCTCCCCAGGGAAGTGGTCACAGCACCAAGCCTGTTTTAGTTCAAAGAAGTATTTGGATAATAATGTCAGGCACATGATGTGATTCTTGCATTTGCCTTGTGCAAGTCCAGGGGCTGACTTCAATGATCCTGATGGGTCCCTTCCAACTCAGGATATTCTGTGATCCTATGAACTGTTTATCAGTTCTGATGTACAGTATGAAGCATCTATGTTTTTATCTTTCTTAATAAAAATGAGTGTTTTACAAAAGCAGAAAAGAAACAAATTTTGAAAGGGGAAAATATACCAGTTGCCTCTTCAGATCTCTTTGTTATCTCTAACGCCCTTCCCAAATCTCCTACAGAGCTGAAGAGTTGCCTTGCACAGGAGGGATTTGCTCTGGTGTCACTGAGGACACACTACGGAGGTAACAGGATTTCAAGAGTGCAGCTGAGGACAGATTTTGGCTCAGAGAATCTTTCTTACTGGTCACATAATGTGTGATGGAAAGATCCCAGTCTGACTCTGACAGACTGCATCAGCTTGTCAAAGCTGGCAGCTAAGGAAATAAAAACCTTGTTTATTGTAACCTGGGAGGATTTGATAAGGATTGATTGAGACACAATACACACAGACTCCCAGAGCATAATATTTAGAGGCTCTTTCTGTCTAAATAGAACCTGCTTCAAAGAAGCATTTGGGGTTTATAACCTCCCCTATCTCCCATTCATCCAGAATAAACATTTTAATTTGCATGCCCATATTTTAATTGGTACAGCATGTGGAATTAATAGAAACCATTATCAGCTAAATCAGCATGACCCTTCTGTGAATTAAAATATGTTGCAGATTTAGAAAGCTAAATGAGAGAATGGAGCTTTCTAACCACTAAATCCAGCAATCTGCTGTTAACCAGGAGCACACTCAGGACACTGTCACAGAGCTTCTGGCTTTGATGGAAGTTCAAAAAATTAAGGAAGGAACAAAGATGCTGGTGAGTGGATCCCTAATGCTTTCTCTGTCCCTCTTCCCACTGAAGACAGTGCTCAGGAGAAGAAAAAACTTAAGTATTTAAGACCACAAAGTATTTCAGTAGAATTATTTAAGAATGGTTATGGATAGAATCAGCGGCAAATAGAAAATATACATAATCAATCAAAAAATGAGAGGGAACAGAAAGGATGAGATTATTTCTGATTAATAAAATATGCCAAAAATTACAATGATTCCTTTCCACCCAAAACTATATTTGAAATAGCATTACTGAGATTCTAGTATGGTTTGGAATGACTGGAAAACAACACATTTTAAGACCTCATTTGGGAAATTTCCTGCCAGCCTGTCTTATATAACTAATAAGAGGATTATATACTTCAAAGCTGGGTTTTATCAGCCTATTGTGCTGACCAGGGCCATCAGTTCACTGGTTTGGCTGATAAACTGGAATTAGATGTCAGAAATGGACCTTTTCATAATAGTAAGTAGTTATATATCCTGTATGATTTATAATTCAAATAAAAAACAACAGCAATCTGCAAAATATGGTAGTGAAATTCAATAGCTAACTGAACTTTAGACTCCACTAAACAGTGGAAACAATTTTGACTAAAATTAGAAAAATGCCAAGATGCTACAAAATAGAATGATGGTATTACCTGTCATCAGAATAAAGTCATTATTATGATGTGCAGTTGCCAGCAGCTGAGCTACAAATGTAACTTCCATGTGAAAATTATGTATTAACTAAATAGTGTCCTATCCGTCAGAAAATCTCTTTCCCATTGCATGAAAGATACATCAATCTGTTCTACACTTCCAGATACACATGCATGAGCACAATTATAAAATATTTATAGATATGTGAGGATATGATATTTATGTAGGATTAAAGAGATTTACTTTCTAAGAAAAAGAAGACTGATATTTAACAGAGACTACCTCTTATTCTTCATCTTGTTGTGGCTTCACATAGGAACAGATAACCCCATACATATCTATCATTTCAAAAATGCAGTAAGTGTTTTTCAAAATCATGGGTTTGACCATGAGCATCGAACTTAGCCTGTACCAGAGCCCTGACCATTTTAGTGCTACATAAAGGTTATTCAGATTATTCCTTTTGCAGTAGTAGTCAGTTTCACCTCATTGATGTAGGTGCACTCAGCTCTCTGATAACAGCTTATCTACGAGTAGCTCTTCTGAAGCTGATATGGTCAACCATTGTAGCCTGGGCCGAGCATCCCAGTGAAGCTGTAGCCAAGAAGGAGCTGCCAGGTAGTCCAAATCTTCAGCTATGGCATAAAGCAAAGTAGCAAAACTGCTCAGGCTGATACTGTTACATGACTCACTTACATGTAATGCAGTGATAGAACTGTTATCATGTCCTGCTATTCCTGGAGCTCTCCATCCCCTTGCCTCTCTTCTTCCACAGAAAAGGCGACGAGGCTTCCAGCCAGACAAATATTCTGGTTCATGGCTCAAAAGGTCAGTTGGGAAATATGGCTATCCCCTCTTTATAAAGCAAGTAATTTTAACCCAATGGAAACCTGGATCATTAACCTCCTATGCTATAATGTGTCTAATGTTTGTTTTAAGAAGTAGTAAACACTCATTCTTTGAAGTTTGCTTAGATAATGATTCTAACAAACTAATTAGTCAGGAAATTTCAATTTCAGACTCATCAGCATGACAGTGGAAGGTTCTGTGTTTCCATCCCACTCATATTGTCCCACATTGCTCTTGGTCAGTCAAATCTGTGTGGTGAGGGATCAAGTATTATCTCATTATTAGACTTAAGGATCACTCACCTGTGACAACCTGAAATCTTCAAAATTCAACTCAGATCGAGGTTAAGCTTATGTGTGAAGGCTTCTGATGCTGGGTGATGAGGGTGTAAGCATTTTCTCCTTTTCCCTTAACCAGTACAAATTATTCATTGCTTTTACCTTGGAACAATAAATATCCCGACAGCTAGGTAAAAACTTGCCAAGGTCCAGCTATAAGACTAGCAGGCTTTCAACCCAGTGAGTTTCTTAAAATGGAAATTTTCCTGTTTATAGAGGTTTTATCACTGGTTAGATCATACTCATAACTTTCCCTGAGGCAAAAACTGATTATTTTTTGAGGTTTTGAGTGGGTAGTGAGCAATGTGCACCAGACAACTTTGGGTAACTTCAATGCAGAGGTAAGTAGGCAGGAGCTCATCATAGGAAAAAAGATGACTGAGTTCTTAGTCTAGCTGTCAAACTGCAAATGTCACTGCAAAATAACTATGAAAAGCAGGGTTTTCCCTAGGAAATTAGGGGGTTGTGAGTTTAAAACAAAAGGACATTTTTAAATAATTTTCAAGTAGCTTATCATTATTGTTATACTCATTGCCATGAGATGTCACCGCTCATAACAGTGCAGAAAACTTCTAGATTAGAGAAATATGTCAATTGATTTCAGGAGTCAATGAGTACATAAATATAACAGAACAGATGCAACCTCCAGGAATTTTTTAACATTCTGATTGCTGGAGCCTGAGAGAATCACAAGAGGAAGAATAATTTACAACTTTCATCTTACAGTTTTCCCTAACCATCTGCTACTGACCACTCCAAGAATGAGGATACTAAGATAAGGAGACTACTGGTCTGTTCTGCTACTGCACTCTCACTTAAAAAAACCAAACCAAACCAAAACTACCTTTTAGTTTACCTGTATTTCACATATGCATAATCATATTGACCAATCATAAAAGATACTTATTCATAAAATTATATCATTCATACATTCAGTGAAACTATAGTCATCAGGAATATTTGATCATTTCTGTGCTGCCTGAAAGAGAAACAACATCTTCTTTCTGAGTACCCACAGTCAATTTTACAAGAGCAAAGAATAGATTTGAATTTTTGCAGGCAGATGCTGAGCTCTTTGTCTATGCTCAAAACATTGCAAGGGTCTGATACTGACCACAGCTGGATTTCAGATTCCAGTCATCACAGTTCTACAGAGGCAAACCAAGTCCTGTCATAGGGCAGAAAATCCAAAGCCTCTCATATGCATCAATGGTGGTGGTGGGAGAGAGGCCACCATGCTAGAGAAAATATCTCAGTACAACAAAGGAAGACAAGTGACTACAGTCTCTTATGTCCTCTCAATTCACAGGTCCATGCTAGGGGCAGGGACTTCTGCCAGCAGATCACCCTTCAAAATGACCAGGGTGCTTGTGCTATGGATTTCCACTTCCTGTATAACCTCTCTATAAATAAACCTCATTATTTATAGCTTCAATTTGTTGAAGGCCTCTTGTTAGAACCTGGGTAGAATGGGTACCTAGGCTGTAGCACTATGACCTCTTCCACTCCCTTGCTACATACTCCTAACATACCTGTGAAACAGTCCCCAAGGACAGCATCTCTCTTACCTGAAATTTGTGCTTAGTGAGGCCCAGGGGTCAAAGGGACTAAATCCCCTTACAAGCCTGTGTCTCTCGTTTATTTGTTAGTGCTGTTGAAGATAAAAATTAAGTTCTCCCACTTGAGGGACCTCACACTTAACACCTGTCACAGCTGGCCAGGCCTGCTGAGGATATTGTCTGAACTTTAGCACTGCCTCAGTGTCAGTCTCAGCTTCGTGTGTTAAATCAGACACAGTCCTGCTAATTACCTTTAGGCAACAAGGGTGCCAGACACCTTACCCTGGAACACCAAATCTCTCATCTTCACATAAAGAGTGAGAAGGAGAAAAGGATCACAAATCATGAACTAGGAGACTTCCAACTATTGATTAAACAATAACACATAAACATACTTTTTTTTTTTTTGCTGTAGAGATAGTCCTACAAATTACACTTCTGTCAGAGGAGTTATCAAGACAGAGTCATGGGTTAGACCAGGATGAATAGGCCCAGAGCATCACACAAATATCTAAGCTTTGGCATGGAGCTCATGGGGAAGCTCTAAGCAGAATTCCCATTAACTTCATTTGAAAGAGGGCTAGCTTTAGGTATGGGCAAAGCAGGTGATTGTCTATAAAAGCACCCTAATGTTGGCTGCAGGAAGATCCCTGGAATGAGCAGCTGACCTCTGCTGCCTGAGTAGCTAACAGTGCTTACCTCCATCTTATGCACTCATCCTTTTAATTCAACATTGGGAAGCTTTGCTGTGAAGATGTGGTGAAACTTGTACTGAGGGAAAGGGTGCCTTGTAATGCAGACTGTGAACTGAAAATCACTTGTGCTTATTTCTAGTAGGGAAATAAGGTTCTGCTTGTATTGGGAGAAAGTCAAATTGCCCATGGAGAGAATTTCTCTTAAAGTTAGATGCAGCACATTAAACCCTGAAAAGCCATAAGGCCATTGTGTGAATATATCAGGAAAGAAAAAATTTGATTTAACCAAGTTGTCTTTGCAGACAGCTTACAATTAGAATTTTGGGTTCACAACTGCTTGCTTTTTATTTTTTTCATTCTTTTAAAGTGAGCATATTTAATGAAGAGCTTTGGCCTTCCCTGAAGTTGCACACTTTTTTCATGGAATTACACTTCGGCAGTGAAATGAACTCCTAATACAGATGAATAAAACAGAGCTGAGGGAAAACTGTAATGCATTTTTCAGCATATGCAAGTACACAGTCTGGTTTCAAGGAACTGTCAATCTACAAAGTAACAAAAGGAGTACAGTGCATAGTCCAGATTTTTTTTTTCCTTTTGTACTACTTACAAACAGTAATGGATAATTTCAGCTGAAGTGCTCCAGCCAGTTTTGGGCACCAGCTATTAGACAAACTAAAAAGAACATAAAGAAGACCAGCAACAATTAAGAGGCTTGAAGTACAGAACACAAAAAGGAAGATTCATGTTTCCCTAGTTTAGGGAATACAATAAAGTTCAAACATGAAGACAAGTGAAATAAAGGATTCAATTGTCCCCCATGTCAACCAAAGATAAGGCAAAGAAGTAAATCCCTTTATTTAAAAAATAGAAGTCTGGATAGCACATTAGGAAAATTTCCTTCTGGAATTATAGTTAAGTACTGGAGTCTGGTCAACCAGGAAAATAGTAGGATCTTCAGTGACTGCTTTCAAGACTTTGTAAGATGAACAGTCTAGGTACATTGATCTTACCTGAAGTCAAAACGTGTTTTAGTCTGGAGCAAACAGGGATAACATCAAGAATGTAGATGTCCGATCACTGTATTCCAAAGCCAGGCAGGACCATTTTGATTATATCTTCTGAATGTCTGCATAACAAAGGCTGGGAAACCCCAGAAGATGAAGACTGCATCGAACAGCAAAATCTAGATAAATCAGGAGGCAAAAAAGAGAAAAAAACTATTATCATAGTTTCACAAGAAAAGAAGCATTTTAGATTCAGTGATCTGTAACTCAGTTTCCAGGAAAAAGTAATTCAACAAGGTACATTATTTCTAGATACTTACAAAATAAACAGCTAAGCAATATATCAATCAAAGCCAAACCTGAATCAGTGTTGTCACCCTCTTGCTAAGGAAAAAAAAAAGCAAACTGAAGTTTATAAACAGGAGTGTTACATACAGGATTGGGAAAAAAGTCTGATGTAGTCAAGAAAAGGGAACACATAACACATAGGAAAATACTGCAAAAAATTGTTCTCAATTATAAGTAATAAGATGTTGGAAAGAAGACATTGCAAAAGAGCAGATGTATTGGTCTCCAGGTTTAACAATAACAAGATTCAAAGAAGACAAGATTAAAAGAAGAAAAAGAGAAAAAATCAGGTATTACACAAACATTCTAATACAAACATGAAACATAATTCTAACATAAGATCTGGAAATTTCATCAGTAGAAGGCTTTGGAAAAATCTTCCAAAAGGCTCAATGAACAGGGATAAGAATGCCTAGGAACAGCAGACCATTTGGGGCATTTCAAAATCTATTAATTTGATTCAATTCAGCATAATATAATTACTACCAAGGTCACAAAGAACAGGTCAAAATGACTTGCATTAGTCAATATTTTGGGTTACATCAATCCTGTTTTTTTCAGGAAAATGCTTTTTGAAGATCTGTTTGGTTTTAAGCTGTGGCTCCTATGAGCTGCAACTGACTATACTGGCTCTCAAGAAGGGGTGGCACTACTATGATTTCCTGAACACATGTAGTTTCTGACAACTTTTTTTCTCTACCACTATTCTATTTCTGCTGGGACACAAAGGGAACAGGTGGGTAGCTGGGTAGCTGGTTATGCTGGTTTTCTATCTATAGCAGACTCATAAAGTGCCACAAACAGAGCTGAAAGTATACATATATATATATACATACATATATATGTATATACATATATATATGTATGTGTGTATATATATGTGTATGTATATATATATATGTATGTATATGTGTACATGTATGTGCGTACATATATATATATGTGTATATATATATGGAGATATCTAAATGTGGAAATGTCTAATTCAGTATAAAATGCAAAAAAATGTTCTTTTTCAAAAACTGGATTTTTTTTTTTTCCTTAATCTTATATTAGCAAAATTGAGGCTTTGTACAACATCCAAACTTCTCACAGTCCACCAGCACTTCCATGTGTGGCCAGCATGCATCTACCAGCATGTGTTTTTAATTCCTTGTATGTCTTGCACAGGCTTCTCCAGTCTATGGCTTTCATCTTTGCAATTAACAGCCAGGTCTGGAGCTTGTAAATGGAAGTCTGATGGCTACTTTCTGACATATGCAGAAAAATACATTATGGAAGATAATTGCCTTGTCACTTCAAAAAATCATAAGAAACTGAGGATTATCCTAGAATACATAAAGTTTTCTCCCACTTAAAAAGACTAGACACAGATACCCAAATGCAAGATAAAAGTCACAGAAAAGGCAGAATTGGAGGGAATGGCAAACTGAGCATTCAACCTTCTAACAAGGAAAGAATAAGCATACTGAGATCCATCTCTAATATGTTTGTTCATCTGAAGGCTCACATGCAACAACCAACCAACCAACCAAACAAACAAAGAAACATCCACCACTTCTTTTTTTCTTATTTTTTCTGTTTTGCTTCATTCTTCCACATGCAGGGAAACTGGCAGAGAATACGCACATTTATACACCCAGCCTTCCCTCTAACACCATTGCAGTAAATGGAGTATAGGAAAGCACCTGAACATGATATCCTTTTTCTTGGGTTTTTGGCAGCAAGGGGAGGTTTCTTACTATTCCATCTGTCTGAGCAGAAAAAAACCCAAAAAACCCCACACCATAATAAATTAACAGTCAGATGAAGTTTATAATGCTGACTTTTTCAATGTCACATAAGGATGGCCAGATGGAGTCTGCAGGAGTTACTTTAAGGACAACTGACCAGAACAGAAAAGACAAGTATTAACGTTTATTGTCAAGTATTTTATGGAATGCCCTAGGCCTGGAACCTCCCAGCATTGCAAGTCACCCTTTTACAAGAAGAAGAGAAGATAAAGCTGTATACCATCCTAGCTCAATATATCCTTTCATATTCTTATAAAATTCTGCAACATTTCCTGTAGCTTCTGCCCTCTCAAGCAAAGTGCAGCACAGTCTGAAGCTTGTAATCCTGATATAACATTCCTGGAATTTCAGATGTGGGTAAACACAGATCAGCTTCTCATCAGTTCACCTTATCTGAGGCTTTTGACAGGCTCCATGTTGCACCCAGACAAGGCGGCAGTGACTTCTGCATCCATAAAACACCATGATAATGCCAAGACCTTTCAGTACTTTGTGGAGCAAATGGTCCTGCTGTTTGGACAAGGCTGTGCCAAAAAGCTGGGGAAAACAACCATAGAGACAGTGTAGGTCTGGGAGGAGATGTCTCTGCCTCAACTGAAAAAAAAAAAATTCACATCCCTTTCAGACCTTCTCATCCTTCTCCAATCACACACAACCTGCTCCACCCACAGCTTAAGAAATATCTGTATTATAAGAGATAATACTGACAGCAAATAGTTCTGCCATCATAGTGTTGTTAGTAACTGTACACACTGTTAGTCACAGTTCCTGCTACTCAGATTAAAAAAAAAAGTCCTGACAAGGCTGATGACTGCAAGTGTCTCTGGATAAAAATCCCACCAGACATTACCAGACATTCATCTTCATACCGAAAGGAATGCAGATCTTCCTACTGCTCTGTCCCAAAAATTTCTTGACCAACTTAAAGTAGCAAGGTATTCTGAAGTAATTGTTACATTTCAATGTAATGATGGAGAAGATATATTGGAGTCCTTCATGCAGTACTTGTCATCTCATTATGACAATTTTTAATGTCAATGTGAAATGCTAAATACATTTCTGAAGTCTGATTTCGAAAAATGTATGAATTTTTTAACTTAAGCATCCCCATTTCATTACTTAGAAGATTCAGAGTTTTTGTTTTCTCCATTTCAAACTAAGATCAAAACATTACTCTTCACTCCAAAGTGAAAAAAACTTCAACTAAATGAAGAACAACCCAATTACAAAGTGTAAAGCAAAAAGTTATACTTGGACTGACAAGGCAAAAGAAGAAACAGTTCATTTGCAGCACTTTGATTGTATCTGCTGGCTTAACTTTTTTTTTAGCCATTTTATCACATGAAGAAAAATGTGATATATTCCAATAAAACCATTATGTATGCTACATAACTGACATAGGAGTAGCCAAGCATTTCCATTGTACTTTCATCCTCATACAAGCAACACATTGTCAGAACACAAACTTTCTAACATAAGAGCTCTTTTGAGTAGGAATATTTCCCTCATTACAGACCTAAACAGACACATTGATGTCAGTATAAACACGCTTTGCAGTTAACATTTTCTTTTAAAGCCGTATTGTAAGTTCAAGTATCATCAATGCAAAATAATGGAGAGATGAAATTCTCTGCAGATAATTTGGTCCAGCAGCATTTAAGTTGTCTCTCCATCTGAGACAGACGAGAGTGCATTTAGGTAATTAGGGCCATTCCTGAGGAAATACAGTTCAGGAAATGGCCACAGCCACCCACCAAAACTATTTCAATCCCAAATTAAAATTTCTAGTTGTCAGAGTTGTGCTGAGAGTAGCCTTAAATCTCATACCCAGAGACAGGGTCAAATTAAAGACTTTTACCTGAAGGGACCTGGAATTAAACCCTCACGGATCTTTGTTCCTGGGTCTTACATAGGTTCCTGTTTTCTACTTCACTGCATATGATCTTGCATCAACACAATTCATGTAGGCCCAGTCACTTTAAGTGATGGGTTTCCACCCTGATTTGTTGTAAACAAATGCCAAAGGAGGACCTCTTGACAGCCTTCACTAGCAAAGCACAGGTCTTTCTTGGACTGCCAGTACTCCTCCATCACTACTCCATGGTATCTACTTCCTGCCATCCATTCTGAAGAGGAAAGAAAAACCCCCAAGGGCAATGCACTCTGCACCTCCTGCCCCAGCTGTGCAAGAGCCTGCACTCCCCGTGTCCTCAGCATCCGGCAGCCCTGCAGCAAGGGGAGCTCCACTTGTGGACATGCAAGATTTTTTTCTTTTTTTACAAGCTTGAGCTGAATGTTATTCATGAGCAGAAAAGCACATGCAGCTTCTGAGCCTAAGGCTTTGGTGCATCTGTCAGAGCAGAGCTAAAATAAGGTTCAGTGTTTTGGCTTTACTATACTGTACAAGATTATTTGGCACTGTGTTTTCTGAGTTTGTGAGGGCAGGCCTTCAATGTTGCTTTGTTATTATGTGGACTTAAGAGGTCAGTTTAAGGTCTTCTGAGCTTTTAGTTTTGGAACATTATTTTGCTCCCCATACACACCCTTCCAACCAAAATGAAAGCAGCACACAAATATTCAGTGAGAATCACAGCTGTATCTGTGCGTGCCATAGGGAGATGAAAATCTCCTTTCAGCTTGAGTATTCATCATTGAGATGCCTGTAAGCTCCAGATACATTTTCCAGGCATTTAAGACTTCCAAATTATAAAACTTTTCTCTGAATCTTCCATGGAACTATGACTCTATTAAAACTGCTTCAAAAGTTGCTTTTTTAAAACTACAGATGCAGGAACTTTCACATATCATCTTTATTTGAAACATCTGAGCTCCTGAAGTGCTGCCTTCTTGGACAGACTGTGTAGTGAGTGTTTTTTTTACACATATATGATAAATTATTAATCTCATTTGCTGCTTTAAAAACAGCAGTGTTGGTGTTGTAGTGCAGACCATAATCACCTTCAGAGAGCCAGTAAATGCCTAC
>JAOXXN010000364.1:14210470-14236522 GCA_026770055.1 Myrmophylax atrothorax | reverse complement strand
TGGGTCAGGTTGGAAGGGACCACAGTGGCTGCTCTGGTCCCACCTCCCTGCCCCAGGGTCATCCCTCAGAACGTGCCACAGGATTGCACCCAGACAGTTCTGGAATATCTCCAGTGAGGGAGACTTCACACTCTCTCTGGGCAACCTGTTCCAGTGCTCACAGGAAAGAAATCCTTCCTCATGTTCAGGTGGAACTTCCTGGCCACCAGTTTCTGCTCATTGCCTCTTCTAGGAGCTCCCTTGCTTTGCCAACTCAAGGTCACCAGCACTGGTTCAGCCCTGTGTTTGCCTAGGACCTGACATCCTCCATGGACCCTCCTGGGAACCCTGGTGTTCCCAAATCCCAGAGAGCTTGCTGGCACTTATGTGGAACCTCCAGTTTCCTTGTTCCTACCAACAGCCTTGCTCAAAATGTGTGAGATCAGGTGTGCAAACTGGTTCAGCAGGGGCTGGTTTGTGACAGGAAATCACTGGGCTGCTGCTCACAGGTAGTGACAGACTCACCCATCCCGAATCATTTCACTGTCTACCTTCCCACCTGCCACTTTGTGTCTTCATTTCAACTGTGATGTCCCTGCTGGAGCTGCCAGCAGCTCTCCCTTCCCCAGAGGGGTGTGCTCCTCCTGGGCTGAGCCTTCCATCACGGAGCTGCTGGAGCAGAGAGAGGAAATAGCAGAGACTGCAAAGCACCAGGTGTTGATGTCACCACAGGCTCTTCTGGGATGCCTGTAGTGAAAAAGTGGGCTCCAAAGTGACCTGAGAGCAACAGGATGATAAATGTGGGTCTCAGTCCAGACTGGGGGATGAACAGCCCTGACAAGAAGGACCTGAGGGTGCTGGGGGATGAGAGGCTGGACATGACCCAGCCCTGAACTTCCCATGCCCTGGGCTGGTTCCACAGTGTGGGCAGCAAAGCAGGGGGGAATTGTGCCCCTCTGCCCCTCAGGTGAGCCCCCTCACCCTGCAGAGCTGCCCCAGCCCTGGGCAACAACAGCACAAGGACTTGGAGGTGCTGGAGAGTCCAGAGGAGGCCCTGGAGATGCTCCAGGGCTGGAGCCCCTTTGGAGCCAGGCTGGGAGAGCTGGAGGGGTCACCTGGAGAGGAGAAGGGTCTGGAGAGACCTGAGAGCTCCTTGCAGTGCCTAAAGGGGCTCCAGGAGAGCTGGAGAGGGACTTGGGGCAAGGGATGGAGGGACACGACACAGGGAATGGCTTGGACATAAGGGCTCGTTCAATGTGTGGTGTTGACATGGAACGAGCCATGGGCTCCTTCAATGAGCAGCATTTCACAGATATGTTTAAGTTCAAAAACTTACTGAACAATCTCCAGAGCAAAGTGTTCTTATAAAGTTGAAATGTACCAGGTTCATTTTCCCTTTTGGAACTTCTTTTTGGAATTTTAACATAAGCCTGTTAAAATAGTTTTAAAAGTCCCAAACCAGACCAGAGGTCTGTCCCTTTTTAATCAAAACCAGAACAAGATCATTTGGCTTCTGGACAGACTTTCAGAGATTATTCTGAACAGGAAAAACTACAGATATGTTAAAATTCAGAGATTTGTCCTCATCTGGGGTCGGGTTGGGGAGAACAAAGTGATTTTCCAGCATCAGCCATGAGACCAAGCAGAGATTTCCTACTTGATTCGCTGCAGATGAGTGAATTATCAGTGAAATATCTGTGTTCTGGCTGTATTAAAGATACCAAACAAGGAACCTCTTTGTCAGGGAGAAGAAAACCTCCCAGAGCAGGAATATTGACAAAGTTTATAAACTTTGTCCTGACCTTACTCCTTCAGGTAAACTTGAAGGCTGAGTCAGGACAATAAATCTGCTGTGCCTCATTCAGGAAGGGAAATGATTATTCCTCTCTCCACAATGAAAGGGATTTTATCCTGATGCCTGGTGATTTGCAGACCTCCCATGCAATGGGAAGGGATTTATACAGCAATAATGTGGCAGTGCACTGGGATGTGTGGAACTTCCATGCTTTCAAAAAGGCATCCAGATGTTTGTGTTTTATTGCTGGCCACGGGAAGGAGGAAAAGAAGCAGGAAAAAAAGATCTTGGATAAGACCTGAAAATCATAGATGGGCTGTGGATGAGGCATGGAGAGATAAACTGGAGAACGTGCTGGTCCTAGAGCCAGGATAAGAGGGATTTTACATCAATCCACAATAACCAAACACTGGAGATGACGGGAAGAGAAGCAGGATCTGTGTGGAGATTACCAGTGTGGGTTCACTGATAAAAATACTTTTGCATCTTTTGCAAAGATCCCTCCCAGGACCTTTGGGAAGCAGCAGAAAAAAGGAAGATGTGCTTCTTTAGCCTGGGAAAAGCTGAGGTCAGACATGAGGACTCTTCCCAAGGAGCTCTTCCCACTCTGGACAGCCTTCCTGGACTGGAGAGGCAGAAGGGAGGTTAATTTTCTCCTTGACAGAAGGAACCGAGAGCTTATTTATGATGGACAGCAGCTTAGTGGAGCCATGTTTGAACAGCCCTATAAAAAGAAGTGGTTTGAAAGCCCTGAATGAAAGCCAGTCAGTTTTTATATTTTTTAAAGCCTCATCAGGCTCTAAGCAGAGTTTGGCTTTGGTGCATGGCAGATGGCTCAGGAGATGTTTCTCTGCTCTATACATAGTAATTTTTGACCTAAATCTACTTTTGCCTCTTCTACAGAAAGCACACGTAGTTTTGCTGGTGTGGTAGATTTCCAGAGAAATTCCAGGATGGATTTTCTGGGAAAGGAGAGGGGAAAGCCCACAACCCATCCCAGAGAGCATGCCAGGCTCTCTGCAGTAGGACCAGCAGCTTTCCCCTCCTGAGGACATGAGTGCAGCTGGACCAAATTCACTGCACCACTTGAACCTCTTCCTGTACCACTCTGAAGTTTTGGGAGGCATTTCCAGGGTGCAGCTTAAGGCTGTGGGAACAAAACAAGCTTAGAGTCTGGCTCACCAGAAACAGAATCATAGAATGGTTTGGGTTGGAAGGGACCTTGAAGACTATCCAGTTCCAACCCTCTGCCATGGGCAGGGACACCTGCAAGCTCTGCCCTTTGAGCTGGTACCTTCACCTCTTTATTTCCAGAGCTGGTTGCTCATCCTCAGTGCCATGAGGAGCCCTAGAGGTGGGACAGGATCTGCCTTCCCTGGGCACCAATGATGTTGGGGTTTATTTGAACCATCCATCCCCAAACCCCAAAGAAGGAGGCTGTTACAGGGTCACCTGGCAGGGGATGAGCACCGGTGGCCAACCAGCAGCTCTTTGCTCTCACTCCGCAGGGTTTTATCCCCCTGCTTTCCTCTGGGCTTTATCCCCCTGTTTTCCCAGGTTTTAGAGAAGGAGGAAGAAATGAAGTCATCAGGGATTCTGTAACACAGAAGTCCTTTCAAGGAGCTAATGCACTTGCATTAGCACTAATGGGCAGCACCACCAGCAGGCTCCCGGGAGGAGGGAGCACAGGGAGCCTTGAATTCCACTAATGCTTCCTTAATCCAACCAGTCTTTAAAAGTGTAATGAAAAGAGCTCCTGTTTACACATAACCAGGGCATCGTGGAGGTTCACAGCCATCTCGGGGCTTTCTTGCTGTTCACTCTCTGCTGCTGAGACAACAGCCCTGGGCTGAGGGTTCTTTCTTGCATCGCATTACCAAATCCCACCCTCAAAATCAGAATTCATAAGTGTGCCCTGTTAAATAACCAGTTTGCCTAAGCTTGGTCTGATGCACTGAAACAACATTTGCAAAGTGCAAATCCTGCTGTCAGTTACGTAACTGAATTATCCTTCCATATGCCAGACAGCAATTCTACAGTTAATTGATTTTAATCTAATCATTTGTAGCCAGTCACCAGTTTTAATCAGGCCTGCCCACCCCCAGCCCATCGCTTTGCATGAGCCATCTTTCCAGCAATTACTGGTTTTAATTATATGAAAGTCTGGTTATGTTTCATTAATTCTTGTCACATTATCACAGCCCTCCATTTCCACAGCCAGAGTCCAGCCACCTCGGCATCATGATCCATTAGAAACAAGAGCAGATCCTCGTTCCAGCTTCATTAGATTCTGAACGCTAATCAGCAAGATTCAGAGGAGGCAAAACATGGGTTTCCTCTCCCTCATCTCCTCTCCACAGCCTGAGCAAACCCACAGCCTGGCTCCAACACTGGGTACCTGATCCTGGCCTGGTGGCATCTGGTGTGGGGGCATCTGACCCAGGGCAGAGCCCAGGAAAGTGTCTGTATTGCAAAATGCTTCACTTTTCCTTGAGGAAACTCCCAGGAGAGGGCGAATATCCCTCACTACTCTAATCTCAACAATTATTACCAACATTAAATGGGGGTGGGCAAAGGGAAGGCACAAAACCTTGTGGTTTTTGGAGTGCAAACTCAGCTTTGAGTCCCTTTGCAACAAGGTGGATGGTCTCCTCTGGTTGTGGTGGGTGGTGGAGAGCAGGGAAAGGAGGAGGAGGAGGAGGAAGGGTGGGAACAGACCTCCAGAAGCATCTGAGAGAGCAAATTGCATGTCATGGACCAGGCAGTGCCTGCAAGTGAAGGCAAGAGCTTGGATTTGGTGTGAGGCTCGAGAAGCCACTGTAACTGGGATTGGTGGGATATCTCTGGCTTATGCTCAGGATATGATCCATAAAAATGAAGGGTTGTTCCGTGTTTGGTTGGAAACAATAAAAAGTCTTGCTATTGCCATCAGACTATTTCCTTTTCCTAAAGCATCTCTGTGAGGTTCTACTGCTGCAGCCTGCCTGGAATTAGTGTGGGGAAAGGAGATGCCAGGGAGTCTCACAGGGGTTTTCCCTGCATCCTTCCTGCCATCCTTCTGCTGATCCTGGGAGCAGTGTGGGCTCTGGAATTGGCCTGGCTGTGGGGCTGGAGGGTTTCTGTCCCATCCTGTGTCTCTGGGCACAGCTTGGCAACCCAAGGAGGGACAGAAACCCCACAAACCCCAAACGGGCCAGAAGGGGAGCCAATCCTCCAAATAAAGAGAGGTCACATATAAATAATGTATAACCAGTGGACTGGGCTAACAAGGCTTTTATGGACAACTAATAAAGCAGGCAGGAAAATCCTGTGTCTGAGGTAACGGCACCAGCATGAGCAGGGAATTGCGGCTCTGGAGACCACTTGGTGTTTAACTCTCCCTTTCACCATTTAGGCCACTTTTATGAGGATATGAATTATTGAATCCAGCCATTTTTTCCCTGCACTCCAACTAGAAATGCTGCTGAAGACTTGTGGTAATGTTGGTACAACCACAGATCTTTCTGTGTGTATATAAATGAGCCAAAAGTATCTGTAAGAAAGCTGGAATGATCTTACAACCTTTGTGGTGGGAATGGCAGGGATTATCCAACTTTCCTAGCACCTCTACACAAAATGGGAGTGTTGTAAATACATTTATTATGCTATAGGTAAACAGTGCAATAATAATTATTAATTATTTAATAATAATAAGAGCAAAAATAATAAATTATATTAAAATTGTATAAATAAATAATAGTAATACTAATAACAACAATTGTTATTACTACTACTACTATTGCTATTATACTTTAAATTTAATTTCAAGTCATTTCATTTCATTTCATTTCATTTCATTTCATTTCATTCCAGTTATCAGAGTAAACTTGTTTTATCTCAAACCACAGGTTTTCTTACTTTTACCAATCCATTTATCTTCCCCCATCCCACTATGGCAGAAGTGAGGAAGTAGCTGTATGATACTCGTTGCTGCAAGGGTTAAACTGTAACACTGGGGCTACCACAATAAATTTAGGAATGTGCAAGAAATGTACTCTTGCAGGTTACTGATGTGAGAGGTGCGTGGTTGCAGCTTAGGGGAATGGTATGAATGTCAGCTCATGGTGGGTGGTTAAACTGAATAATGCCATGAATGATCAGTAACATGTGGAAATGTAGTACCTTTTTGTAGCAGCAGAGAAGCTGATCTGAGATTTCTATTAGATCAATAGAAATCCCTTCCATGAAAGGAAGCAAAGAGTTTGCAAACAGTAGCTAATCTTGAATAATCAAGGCATTCACACCCAATGTTTTCTCAGGGTTAGCTTTAAGAACATGAGGACGGATGCCTACTTATGGTGACCAGCAGCTAAAGGAAGAAAATAGCAACACAGAGATTCCTCACCAGTGCATACACCTTATTAGAGCAAGGTACACTTATCTATATTGCAGGCACTGACATAAGCCACCAGGCCACTTAAACTCACATTTTGAGGACAATTGGTTTGGAATGGAACACAGTTTTATTCAGGTCTTGAAGTAACTTTAGAATAATTTGATTTGTCTAAAACAATCCTCATCTTATCTTCTCTTTGCTGAAATGCTCTTCCAGAGCAGGAAGAGATATAACAGGAAACAGTCTGATTTCCTATAACTTTCTATCATCTGACATTTAAGCTACCTGCCTGGAGCAATAAGGCATTCTTCACAGGTCTCACATATTCATTGTGAACTTCAAGAAATGAAATATCTTCTTTCCTTAGGCCCTGGTGTATTATAGTCCTACAGAAGACACAATTCTTCATAATTGTTTGTGAGGGGGCATGTGGCATATATGAATGACAAGTCATATCCAAGCACTGTGTGACATGCCCTTTATCCAAAGCAAATAATCAGCCCTGAGAGAATGCAGCTGGTGTATCTTCACTTAGAATATTTCACAGGGACTCAGACAATCTAATTGCTTTTTGTATCAAAATTGTAATAGAACATAGGGGTAAAGCATGGATTCATAACAATTTCAAATTCCGCTTTCCACAGCGTTTCAAATCACAGGCCTTAAGTTGTATGAAATGAAGCATTTACACATCATCTTTTCTAAACCATCCACCTACCCTCATCCTATTGCTATCAGTGAGAATTAAAATCCAAAAGATTAAACATGATTCATACCCCTGTAATAGGAAACCAAACATAATTTTCAACACTGATGTGCTGAGGGTGCTGTTGTTCATTCCTTTATAAATGACTGAACATTAGTACACAGGTTTTTGAATGTGAATACAAAGAAATTTGTCAAAATTAACTGCAGCATAAAGACCAATTGTGGTAGTGTTGGCTTTAGTTTTAGGTAGGCCTCAAATTAGCAGGCTCAGAGAATTCACATAGATTAGGAGAGACAGATGTCATCTGACTTAAGCAACTGTCTTTGGTTGAGCTGGCAAAATGCCAACTGCCCAATAACAGAGTCAGCTTCCCTCCCTCTCGCTGAGAAAAGGGAGAAAGTAAAAAAACCTAGAAACTTGTTTATGCTTAAACTAACTATATATTTATACAGAAAAGAGAAAATTAAGAGAAAACTAAAATATAACACACACACAAGTTAGATATAACAATTTTCTATCTCCCACCAAAACCAGATTCCATCACTTTAGATCTATAAGCACCCTAAAAGACACTCAGCAAGAAAAAAGAAAGTATAACAACAAAATGTTTCTACTTCCCTGAAACTAAAACAAAATACGATGTAGCGGCAGCAGGAGCAGGCCCAGCACAGCAGAACAACTACAGCGCATCCTGCCTGTACTTCAGCCATGATGGAACTGGGCAAACACCTCCCACTCCTGCACTCATATCTTAGGTTTGCATCATCTGGTATGAAATATCTCCATGGTTACCAAGTCAGGTGATAGCTGTCTCTCCCAATTCACACAGATTCTTCGAACCTGCCAATCTGAGGCCTAGCTAAAACCACTACAGCAACCAAAGAAATATTTCATACCAGATGACGCAAACCTGAGATATGAATACAGGAGTAGGAAGTGTTCTTTCAGTTGCCATCATGTCTGCAGTGGAGGCAGGACATGCAGCTGCTGTCCTGCTGTCCTGGGCCTTGCTGCTGCCACCGCTACTTTGATTTTGTTTGAGTTCAGGGAAGTAGAAACATTTTGGTTTTATTCTTTCTTTCCGTTCCTTGCTGGGTGTCTTTAAGAGTGTTTTATAAATCTAGAGTAATGAAATCTGTTTTCACTGGGAAGTAGAAAATTGTTGTTATTTCTAACTCGTGTGTTTATTGTATTGTAGTTTTCTTTTAATTTTCTCTTTTCTATATAAATCTATATAATTAGTTTGGGTTTAAACCTGTTCTGAGTTTCCAGTTTTTTTCCTTTCTCCCTTTTCTTGGCAGGGGGAGGGGGGCTTTGACTCTGTGTTGGGTGGTTGGCATTTTGCCAGTTCAACCCAAGACATCAAAACAACAAAAAAAAAAGTAGAAGCTAAAGGAGAAAATTCCTTTGAAATACAATAAACTTTGGGAAGGGACTGCTGACAGCTAGGGTACATATTTATATTCACAGTAAAGTATGCAAACTTGATATTTAATGCAGAGCAAATATTCTCAAGCTGGAAAAGAGTCATATTTACAGACATTTACAGGACTCAGTTGCAGCCACTCAGCCAACAGGATCTCTTAGGGAGAGCCACTTTATCCTTTTAGAGTCAAGGAGTCCCCTTATACAGTATACGAAGGGACCCATTAAACATGCATGTGGCACTTATAAAACGGAATTATATAACTGTACACTGGCTAAACTCTTAGGTTTTGATAATTTCAATCCATTGCATAAGAATGACACTACTGAAGTCAATGGGCATTGATTTCTGAATAAAAGTATTGGGATTTGACTCTTCTACTCATTCTCAAGCCAAACACATTTGGAATCAGAAAGGACAACAGTAAAGCTCTGATTGCTTGATTCTACTAGCCATATATGATAAAAGATGCCCAATGTCAATTTTAAATGTCACAGAAAAGGGAAGGGAAAGTACTACACAGCTGTAAATTTATTGTATTCCCTTGGAGTCAGATCTGCTTGGCAACTTGCACTGCTTTTGAGGATCTTAGGGGAAGCCCGCAGGTTGTGGAGAGTTTTTTCAGGGACTCTTGCAAAATTAGACTTCTCTCATGGAACTCAGACTGGCTTGAGAAAGTCATTAAAAAACCAAAACCTTCCTGACACATTTATTTATGTTGACAGCACAGCTTAAATATAGGTGATATGTTTAAACAAATTTGTTGCAAATTCTTTCAGCAGAAGAAAGGCACTAAACTGCAGTCATCTTACAGCCCTTGACCTAGTACACTGTGCTTCCTAGTTTAGAGCTGTACAGCAAAGAAAACCCCACACACAAGGAAAGCACCAAAAAACCAGGATTTGCAACAGCATAATCATATCAAATAACCACAGACTGTTAACATTCCAAGTGAAATGTTCTGTCTCACATATAGTTTCTTTGTATAGCACCAACTGTTTTCAGCTCCAGACAGGCTTATCTTCAATATTTTGGAAAAGGAATCAAAGACATGTTCTTTCTTGCTCTCGGAGTGACACAGGAAGTGATACTAACCATCATTCCAGGGGAAGACACTTTATCCCATCTTGTTTCAAAATACAAGGTAGCTGCAGAAGGAAACCTTAAGCTGCTTTATTTTCTTGGACAGCCAGCCAACAGTTTTTCATTAAGAAATAACTCCTAGAGCCAGAACAACCACGCATTTTGATATTTTCAATATTAAAACTTCAGCAATAATCTGACTTTATTTATCGAGTCCGAATCCTCCTTAGTGGCTATAGCATTTCTACTGTGTAATTTGTAGAAGCATGGGCATAAAATGAACCTACCCTTATAAAATAATAATACAGTAAGAACATGCGTGTGTGTATGTACATTGAGCACTACCTGCTCTTAGATGCTAATACTCTATTTAACAAGGCTACATTCCATATCATGTAAATGATGCAAGATATAACAGCATGTTTATGTTTTATCAATACTTCTCATTTTAACTAAAAAAAACAAGGGGTAAAGTTTTTACAGGAAAGAATTACAGACCAAGCTAGATAGATATTCACCTCCAGGTTAATTAGAGGGTAGAGGGGAGAAAAATAAATAGAATAGGGATCGATCAGCATCCTGGAAACAGGCAAATTCAAGTGAATAGTGCTAGAAATCAAGCTGAATATAATCTAACAGAATGAAAACTAAGAAAAACAGGAGATATATCAACCAAAAAGACAAGAGAAAACAGATCTTTGTCTTATGCCAGGTAGTGCAAAACAATGGTATTATGCCTATTACCCAAACCCAAAAATAATATTTTATCTTAAACTCAATTAGGCTCCTAGGAAAAAAGCAATCACGAGGTCAATAATTAAAATTCTGAGGTAATGTTTGATTGGTTTCTGAAAGGGATTTTGGCTGCCTGCAGTAGTAAAAAACATATTCAGTGACCTAGAAAAACGCCTTCAGTTCCATGTTTCTTGATAAACTGTTATTTTTTAACAACTATGACAGCCACAGAGCTGTAAAGAATGAATGCTTTTAAAATAACCCTGTGTTGTGGTATAATCCTAGACAGTCAACAAGTACCACACAGTTGCTCACTCACTCTCTGTCCAGCAGGATTGAGGAAAGAATCACAAGGGTAAAATCTAGAAAAATCATGAGTTGAGATAAAGGCAGTTTAGCAGGAGAAGCAAAAACCACACACAAAGCAAAATAAAAGAAGCAATTCATTCACTGCTTTCCATGGGTGAGCAGATGTTCATCCATCCCCAGGAGAGCAGGGCCCCATCACACAGAACTGTTACTTGGGAAGACAAACACCACCAGTTCAAACGTTCCCCCCTTCCTCCTTCTTTCTCCCATGTTATATACTGAGCATGATGTCATATGGTATGGAATAGGCCTTGTTCAGTTTGGGTGACCTGTCCTAGCTGTGTTTCCTCCTGTTTCCCATGTACCCTCAGTCTTCTCACCAAGGTGGCAATATGGAAAGTAGAAAAGGCCTTGGCTCCATGTAAGCTCAGCAGTAGCAAACATGTTTCTATATTAACACTGAGGTCAGCACAAATACAAAACAGCTGCATACTAGCCACTGTGAAGAAAACTAACTCTGCCCAGCCAAACCCAGCACACCCTGCTAACAAAGTGTTAAAAGAGGTAAACAAGACTCAGGTTTCTGTGTACAGAACTTGGGCTTGCTTGTTTGTCCTGGTAGACACAATAGGAAACATACATCAAAGTTTAGAAATATTCTGAACTAAAGAAAGTAAAAGCAATCAAAGAAAATATATTTTACTGAATTTGAGATCAAGCGATTAATTGAACAAATGTAATGAAAATCTTTTGCTCCTTTCCTCAGATAGTTATAATTTCTAATTCTATTTGCCAGCCTATTGCCATAGGGAAGAAGAGTTAGTTCTGTTGTTTTGATGCACTGCTCTTGCCTCTTCTTGTTCACAAGAAGAACACGAGAAACAGGACAGGACCTGCCTGATTTCCACATTAACCCAGCACAACAGTAGAGCGCTAACCAGCACTTAAGACATGGATAACATCTGTGCCCTAGCAGCCCTACACAGAGATCCAACAGTCTGAACTTGCACTTACACACTGATGTATTATTCCCTGAACAATGGAGCTTAAGAATGGTATTTACATCTTAAATATGCTAAGGACCTTTAAAGAGGCAACAGATAATTTTAAAACATATTTCAGAGATCATTAGCATGTCCTCTTTTTGTACAATCAGTTTTTATCATGCCATTTCTGAACTATAGCAACTGAGGTCTGTCAGTCAGACTGAGGGATCCCAGTTCCTCCTGCATCTGAGAAACTGTAACTGGTCTTGACCCCCATAGAGCATTCCCATTGCAATTCCAATCTTCTTTTCCCCTCTTCACGAACTTTAAAATGAATCTCTCCCAAGATATATTTAATTTAATGAACTGCCCTATTTCCATTTTCATAGTCTCTCCAGCTACTTGTTTTCCAAGTGTCCTTCCTCTTGCACAACTATAACCTAGTTGCAGTGACTGCTGGAGTTACACAGTAAAGGTTCCTAAAATAAAAGCTCACCTCAGACAGCAAGGGAATCAGCTCAGTCAAGCAGGCACTGTTCTCTAAGGGTGTTTGCTGGGCCTATGATCCTTCTCCACCTATTGCATTTCAATGTAAAATATATGGTGTAAACAGAATTAAAGATTAAGAACATGGCATGTTTCACAGTCTGAGTAAACAGGCATGAATACCCTACATCTACAAAAACTTCTCATACCAACACGTTCAGCAGATTCTCACACAGGACTCCGGGATGGGTGACACACCCTTGACTCCTCCCTGCCTCCTCCTTCCTCCCCTGGCAAGTTTTTGTACAAAATAATAAAATTTCACAGCTCAGTCAAATAAGAAAAATGTTTGGATGGAAAAGGACTGTTCCCAAAAATATATCTTATAAGACAACACTCTTTCCAAGGGGAATTCAGAGCGCACTGCCACTGCTGACTCATTACATCTACTGCTCCTGCACAATAAAAAGTTTCTTTAGTCGCCTTTCAACATCAAAGAGGTTATAGTGCAGCCCACCATGGGCACATTTTGTTTGCTTTAAATCGGCGAGTTCAAGTACTGATGTAGCTTGCAATGGCAGGCTGCAGCTCAATGCAAACTGACGGCATGGGTGTTTGTTTTATTTCCCAGCTGAACTCTGAAGCCCTGCTTAGCTCCTTGACCTCCTACTCACACTGCTGATGTACCACAGCTGAGCAGTCCAAAGTCACCTCAGGTACCTCTATTCCCTTACATCACTTCAATTGTAAATGATTGCAAACTGCTGAGTTAACTGTTGTAGATGAAGAATGCAGAGAGATGTCTGAGTGAAAACCAATAGTTTTTAAAGTAAATATTGATATGCATATATAGATTTGTTTATCTGAAGGGACTAAATTTAAACGACAGACTCTCAGAAGTAGCTCAGAACCTGAAAAAAAAAAGTATTTTAATGTTACAGGTCTGCACCAGTTGAAAAAAACCAAATGTCTGAGTACACTTCATATAACCCCTCTGCATTAGTCCTACAAATTTTAACCAGTTCTATAATGTTTTATTCCCAGATTATACCTTTTTAGTAGCTGGGGGTTTATTCTGTGAAGTTTAGCAAATGCCGTGGACTCTGAAACTGTTTTTCAGACTAGTAATTTATTTTATTCATTCATGTCTTCACATTTAAACTTTAAACAGGCTTCTGATAATTTCCACTAAATAAAACAATATTGTTGCCCCTGGGTCTGCTTTCAGTGCAGGAAGGATGGCCCAATGTTTTCAACACTTGACGGCATTGGTTTAATGCAATCCCATGACTGCCTAAAACTAAATATTAGTAGAGAAATAGATAAATAGTCAGATACTAAGCTAAGTAAGTATATGTCATGTTACACTGGAAAGCTTTAGTGCATGCAGTGCGCAGAGCTAAAGTAATTAAAAAATTCCAAGTGCCTCATATACATTTATTACACCATAGATAAGCAGTAAGAAAACACCTGATACCATATCCAAAACTATTAAAAGGTGGACCAGTAGAGCTGGGTATGGCTTTCTTTGGATTTTAGCTTTGGTCTATGCTGTTTATTCAACAATGTACAGCATTATGACTGTGACTTGCTCTGTATGCTAAATAAAACAATATCCATTGCAAAGCTGGTCTTGAATTCAGTTTGTCCTTATAAACATCTGCATGAGTTAGGCTGATAGGAAGGGCTATACATCAAGAGCAGTTAGCATGGCTGTGGGGCCAAGTGGAGACTCAGAAAGTGCACAAGCAACATCACAAGAGCAGGATGGAGCACTTGGTGTGCCAGTTGTACAAGGCAAGAGATAGGACATGGACAGCCTGGCAAGAGGTAGGACAGGACAGGTCTGGTGGTAAGTCCGTTACTTGTCTTTTACTCAAGTCTTTAGTCACAAGTATCAATGACAAAATCAGTGCTTACCTTTATGATAAACACACACATTTTGTGATCTGTGTGATTGAGAATGTCACTTGCCTGTTCCTCCACATGCACCTGCAAACTGCAAACTTTCTCATGTCACAGACTTTGCTACATTTTCAGACACTCTGAAAATGGAAACCAATTAAATGAACTTAGGCCAAAAAAAATTACAACTGTTGCAGTAAATTTCCTGATAGCAAGCACGTGAATCAAACCTTTTTTTCCTACTGATATACATGTAGAGTTTGCTGACAGTTGAGTGAACCTTTCCTAAAGTCACTTCTATATATCCTTGTATTTTTAGTTTTTTTCCATATCAAAAATATAATCTAGTCTTCTATTGAGTTGAATCAACAGTGCCTAAAATATATGAAAGGAAATCCTATTTAGTAAAAAGTCAGAACCTCTCTCTCAAATCATGTCAAAATATTCAGATCAAGTGTTCCTTCCAAGAGAAAAAAGCACTTTATCAGCCTGCAGGGGAGCACCGAACCTGAGCCTGTGTCAACCATCACATGGGTTCTATATGGCCCAAATGGGAACATGAGATTCAAAGGGCAGTTTTGGTTCCCTGACGTAATGGAGTCAGACACAGAATCTCAGCAGGTTTATAAGAGATCCAGCCTCTGTAAACACAAGTTTTTGTTTTGCAAAAATGAGGGTTAATATAATAATATTACCCAATTAAGTACATATATATGTATATATATGTATATTGGCCCTGTAGCCATACCACTTAAATGTAAACAATGGGTTAACTACTTTAAGACTTGTACATAAATTAATGAATCTCTTTTCTCTGTAACTGGAAGACTAAGGAAAACAACCATTCCAATAAGATGTTGTGAGAGCTCACTACTAAAAGATTGTGAGGTGCTTAAACAGATCTAATAGTATAGAATAAAAATTTATCCAAAATAATTATATTGGAAGCCTCAAGGTTACAACATCAGCCATGAGCTTGTTAGTAGCCTAAAAGAGTGCAAAGAAACAGCAGCATCTGCTACTGTAATTCCTTCCAGCTAGTCGTTTGCAAGTGTGACTTGTTAAAGCAGAGAATAAATCAGCAGACGACTGCTGTAAGTCAGCTCTTGCCTTGCCTCTTGTCAGCTCTTCTTGTGCAGGTGCATGTGTAAAAATGTTAGCAATTTTGGCTATTGTTGTTTATACGCTGCAGAAAGCCATAAATATTTCATTATACAGCTAAACTAACATCATACCACAATTACAGATTTCTCCTCAAATGCAGTCAATGCAGTCTATCCTGGACTTCAATTTCCTTTCAAACAGTAGAAAATAAGTGCTTTTCTGCAAGGAACTGCTGTTTCAGAACTCAGTGTTCTTTACGCAAGAAGTCTGAAAGAGGTTTTCATCTAAACACAGAGCACAAAAAAGAATTTCTCTACTTGTACTTCAAGCATTAGTTGTCAGATGTACACTTACTTGAAAACATAGACATGGCAATGAAACAAAATCACCAGAAAAAAAAAGGAATTAACTCAATGCCACTAAGAAAATATTTAGTACAAATTAAAAATTGAATAATTTTTTAGATCTGAAAAGACATACAAACATACATTGTTTGGAGGATTAGCCTGACATTAATCTTTTTCTGGTTAAAGGTATCTTACATCCAGTCTATTCTTCTGTTAACACACTGAGGCATTGAAGACTTAAGCAGCTAATATTTATTAAATTACTGGCTCTGCTGCTCACAAAAGAGTCTAGATCAATTACAGATTTGCACCATTAATATACAATATATCTGGGGTTATTCACTCATAGATATGGCTTTAATGACGAAATCACCAGAACTAATGAGTGACAATAAATGACAATGAAATCAATAGCCTCAGTATGACAACAAGCAGATATACACTTTTTCACGTTCGTAATTCTTTTTGTGTTTGTGTTGATGGGTGAATTTTTTTTGTGATTTTCCTTTTCTAATCCATGCCAGATCCTAATTCAGTCAAGCTTTGTAATATTTCTGCATAGATCTTTTTTACAGAAGTCTCAAAGTATTTATTAAACAATGTACTGTATGTTGGTATTAATGATGATAAAATGCCCATAATTTCTAGGTATATTTATCTTGCAATATCTTGTTTTCCTATGGAAAACAGACTTACACTATGTACTGTCCTTCAGGTGATTCCAGTTCCCTTTCTCCCCACATGAGATTTACAACCTTTGGACAATTTCACATGAACATGATAGAGGCAAAGAAGTCTTAAGATTAGTTAAACTCATGTAATCTTTACAAAAAAGCAGACATGGATATACATTTAAAAAAATTATTATTATTTTACAGGCCTACTGCTACAGTCAAAAAAAGCAATACTTACATAGCTGATAGGGAGTACTCTTGAAGGGAAAGTAAAAGGCAAATATAAGTACAACACAGAATCATAATATAACTCAGTTAAGTAATCAATAAATGGAGGGACAGCACACAAAAACTTTCCTTGGTTCTGATGTTCACAAGTCTACTTTTTATTATTTGGTTCAATAATAAAATCCCATGATCTCAGGCAGTGTTTAACATCAGAACATTCAGACCTGCATACAGAAATGGACCTATCAGAAATGCATGTATGTTCATAACCTCTTCAGTACAAAGTCAAACGTGTTACTGTAATCAGCTGTCTGAGCATAAATGTACCATCACCCTCTGCTGGAAAGAGTTTAACCTACAGTCAGAGGCAACTCAAATGCTAGATTCAGAATAAACTGGGCACAAAAATTCAAGGTTGACACATATTATCTTTTCTGATAATTACCACCTACTTCAGTGCAGATCATTAGACAGGGCACCAAGACTCCCCATCTAGCTCCAGTGCAAAGTCAGGCTCATCAGAACAGGAATCACAACCAAGATTGGGGTGGCAGCAAGAATCTCCAGAATGTCAAATAATAAGGGCTAACGACATTGACTTGTCCTCAGGCTGGTTTCTCATTAGGTTATTTTGGGGTTTTGTTTTCTCTTGTTGAGGTTCATTTATTTTTGAGGAAAGGAGGAGAGTCCTAAAAATTTTGATTCCGTTAATGGACAACAAAATTCTAAAGTTGATGACAGTAAGATATTTAAGAGCACCACTCTTGTGCAGTACAACATGAATTCTGGGAGCCAGTGGTGTGTCCCATCATATCTTTAGCTTCCAGCACATCAGAACTTCAATAAACACAAACTAAAAATCCTACGTCAGGTACTTTGAGACAAAGAAAATTTGCAGCATTAGATTATATCTTTTTTTTTTATCATATAATTATTTGTTGATGTGAAAACTCTATTAATGAATTGTTACTTTTTGGTTATTTTTAACAATATTGTGCCTCAATCAACGATTAAGAAAAAAATTTCAGTCCTTAAAGCACATATACAGGACTTCCACATCCTCAGAACTGAAATATTTGAACTTCTATTCCTTTCCTTGTATCTTTCACTGTTTAGTTTTAATATGAGTAGACGTCTTAGCTCTGTTTGGGATCAGTAAGAGCCAGGGCAAGCAAAGGACACTTGATGGCCTTAACACAGTCCTAAAAAAATTAAAATTAAATCATTGGCAACATGAGACAAATAGAAAAAGCCAGCTGCTCACATACCAAGGCTGAGAGAGCAAAATGATTAACAGATGGTCCAGACTACCTTTGGCCATCAAAATCACGCCCAAACAATACACTACCCAGTTGTGCAGAAGAGTGGAAAACCAGTCAGATATAAGTGAAGGGAAATACAAAATGGCTTGAGGGTTCTAGCAAAGAATTTTTTTCATGACGCAGTGTTAATGGACCACCATGTCTCTCTTTTGATTCAGACTTGCAAGCAGTAAAAGCTGTCCACTCTCCGGAAAAATGTGAGATGAAACAGGATATGAAAACAAGTTGCATTTCTGCTATTAAAAATAATACTACATATAAAGTGATTATGTGTTTCCATGTGGAAAAATGTTCTCTCCGTCTTAGAAAGAATAGCTGCTAACAGACATAGATGCAGATGTATGATGAAAACATACCAAAAGCACAACCTTCAGGGCATACTGGAAGAAAAGTAAGCAGTTTATTTAACTGCATTTTTTCTAATTTTCTAATTCACCTAATTTTCTGCAAATCTTGCCATGTACTGGGCACTGCTTTTTCCCTAGTGTAACAGCCGAGCTTGACCAAAAAAGTTTTAGATATCTCACTCACTTGCAGACACAGGCATTCAAAGAGAACATGGTAGATACCCTTTCTCAGGCTCCAGTAGACACCAGCTGGAAATAGCAGGTGACAAGTTCAAAATAAGTACGAGAGGCTGCTTCCACACAGTGTGGAACTAATGGTGAAAGTCCTCGCCATAAGATGCTGTGGACACTGAATTTTCCAAGACTCTAAAAAAACAACTGGACAAATTCATTGATGAATAACACAAGAAATATGACAAATTATAAAGACATTATCTCTGGCTTGATGAAAACACGTATCACTGCATATTCTTACCCTCTTCCCCAGGTTTCCCTTAATATGCAATATCACAGAAGCTGTTATTTAGACTGGGCTTTCCCTTGATCTGGTACAGTTTCACTTCATGCTCAGACTCTTGTCTAATTTTTCTGATGCTTAAACCTAACCATTGCCTTTGTGGAGTACCTTGCATATTAAATGACTTCTGAATACACACAGGTGTGCAAATCATCTCTCTCTCCCCTTAATCACAGAATCATGAAGGTTGGATAAGACCTCCAAGACTGAGTCCAACCTTCCAACCTTGAGTGAAAACCTCCTTATCAGCTAGACCACAGCACTAAGTGCCATGTCAGTTGTTTCTTGAACACCACTGTTGACTCCACCACTTCCCTCAACAGCCTGTTCCCATGCTTAAGCATCCTTCCAGTGAAGAAGTTCTTCATTAATTAGATGGTGCTCTCTCAAAGCTGTCCCTGACCTGCAGCTGGTCTTCATCCCTTCTTAAAGGTTGTCTTAGTCTTTAAGTAGTCCAGGGGCAAGATCAGTCATGAAGACAGAGTAGACCAGATACATTTCTTCTTGGTCTTTTAAATGTAAGGTTAAAAAATAACAAATAGACAGAGAATGAAGTGCAGTGCTTGCCCAAGTGCTCAATCAGTTTGTCATTATCCCAAGAAAAGATGTATTATTCTACCCATAAAATAACTTAAGAATAAAATACATACTGTCTGCTTGAGAAACGGGGGTTTAAAACTCCTTAGTCAGAGGACAATTTAGCACAGGACTCTTCCACACTGGGGTGAGATCTTGAGCTACTGAGCTGTGAAGCACTCAAAACGAATGCCACAGCTTCTTACATCAGTTTGAAAGAGATCAGCACCTTGTCAACTTCCTGCATACATAAACCGTACAGATTTAGTTTTGAAAGAAGATCCTGAAGTGCAAACACAACACAGAGAGAAGTGTCATCCTGGACAGTGAAAGAAAGATCTTTCTGACATCTTGGGTCTCTCCTTTTCTGCAGCATTCCTTAATGCCTGTCTTAGGGAGGCTTTGAATCCTCTCCTTCACTTTCTTATTCAAGACCATGGATGCCACTTGTCTCTCTCTTTTTCCTTTTCTTCCTTTTTTTTTTTTTAAATTTAAGACTACATGACAGTAAATTAATAAAGTGAAGCTGTTAAACATATCTGACCATAAGAGTGAAGAAAAGAAATACAAGGAAACCCTTGTTCTGGTATGGTGTTATTATGATATGAACATCCCATGGCCATAGTTTTGTACACAGATTTCTACTAGCAACAGTTAACGCTCCCAGACAACTTCCTCTTGCCTGTCATTGACCTCTGAAAGAGGGTATGGACTAGTCTAGCATCCACACAAAATGCTCATGTAATTTTTCCTCAACACAGTTCCATCAAAATAAACTTGAAATTCACTGTTTAAAATAACCTGGCTCTGACTGAGAATAAATGATATGTTCTAAAAGTCCCCAGCCATTGGATGTGAGGAAGACAAATGCTTTCAGCAAAGAGGTGGTTTGGGGACAGATAGCAGTGGTTTCTTCAAGTCAGCACAAATGCAGCTGAAAAAGGACACATGCCACAGTCTAAATCACCAAAAAAATAATAAAACTAGCAGCTAGGATGAAGAACTAAGTAACACTGATAATCTAAAAAAAAACCCCAAAGATAGTTCACTTTCAGAATATTGGGTTTGAACTGAGAACAGCACATCCATAAAGACAGGCTGAAATGTGAAACTAAATTGAGAAAGACAGAATGGGGTGAAGAGGTAAGCTTGGGAGTTGTCTGCAAAAAGAAGCTAGCAAAAGCTTTCACAGTGTTTTATATCATTCAAACACTAAGAATAGGGAAGGAAAATAGAGGGAAACAGGACCCATGGATACATGTGAAAGAATTCAAAGAAGGACGAAGAGATGATGCTAAAGGAGATTCTTAAGAAGCAGGCAAAGGAGTAAGAGGAAATTAACAGAACAGAGAGGATACAGGTTTATCAAAAAAAAAAGTGGAATAATATAGGAAAATTACAGGATTATTCATGTCAAAAGAAGTTGATCGAATAAACAGGATAAGAATTAAATAAGAATCCATTTGATTTTTACTTTTATGTATATTTCTGATTTTTTCGACCATGACAATCAAGCTGAAAGACAGATATAACAATTATAGAAGAAAGCCATTCTAGGAGGCGACTTGCACTTTCAGATGAAAGGATTACTAAACTATTTGAGATTCACTTTGGTGTCTTTCAGAAATTTCTACAGCTCAAGTGTGTCCACATATACTCATCTTTGACATTTCATTACAGAAACACAGTGTACCTTACTACATCTCAAATAATAATGCCTTGACTATGCTAAGTTTTACCTATTATTTGACTATATATTTCCAATTTGCAGACTTTTTTCCCCCAGAAATTTCCTAAAAATCATGCTTACATAAATAAGGTCATTTCAGGTACAACTTTAACAAATTAGCAGCTGTTATGCCACTATTAGTCACTGAGAAATCTGTTCCCTCATTCAATTACGATGCTGCCAATTCCATTTCCTGGCTTTTGTCTTTCTGGCCAATGCATGCAGCTTGGGGAAAATTCACTTCTGCTGTCCTGTAGACTGAACAGTATTGCACCACAAGACTTTGACCTTAGAAAATTATGAACAGTCACTGGTGAACAACATGGACATATCTGGGGGTGAAATACATGTAAGCAAATTATTAACATCTAATAAATTGAGGGGGAAGATGTATTATAGCAATGCTAACCTGTTAAAAATCATACTGCTTTAAGACACATCTTTTACTTGTAGACTTATTATCATGTCCAATCAGCTCATATACCAACTAAACTCCTGTGCTTAATTCACAGACACAGCTAAAAGCAATAGTATTCTGCAATAACCTAATTCTCAATTTCCGTCTGGAAGCAATCTATGTTACTTGCTTTCACTAGTTATACTGGTAAGAAACATATGGCTAATGAAACACAGATAATATAACAGAATCATCTACAAGAAATTTGGAAACATTTTTGAATTCTTCACTACTTTGGGGCAAGCACCAAAATGTTCCAGAATACTTTTCCAATTGTAAAAGCTTTTAAACTTTTCTGTAATTTTTGCAATGTGTTGTAACTCTTTGCCTTTGTTTTGACAGTTGAAACAAAATCCTTCTGTTTCTTCTGCGTTCCTCTGATTACCTTGGAAGGCTTTTTCTGCACTTGCTCTAGGGTGAGACCATGCTTTCCAAACACAGGTGACTGAGAAACAGTCTTCTAAAAGACTATTAGTGGCTTGGGCACCACTGTTAATAATCTCAAACACAGTCTCTTTAAGTATATATAAAGACATCTAGACAACTCACTACATATTTTATATTCACATATGCCTTTTTTGTTGTTTTCTCCCCACAGACGCAATAGCCAACTGCTGACTTACAGTCATTATGTGATTAACAAATAGATCAGATTTTTCTTCTTTCTAGTTAATGAGACCCCAGTTTACAGCATCACCTACCTGTGAAATGTTGCAAACCATATTAATAATGTTTATTTCCAGAATTCCAGTATTCAAACACACTGAGTATTTCCCATGTTAGGTACTGGCTCTTACATGGATGATTTTTCCCAATTTTACCTTGAAAAAACCTTAGAATTCTTCTGCCCTTCAATATTAATCATTAATGAAAAACTTAACTGACACTGCCCATAATATATATCCCTTGAGAAAGTCTTTCAGACCAAATGTCCATTTCAGAGATCGTCTCAGCACATTAGGATCATTTTACCCACGCTAACCTAAGTGTAAGTCTTACAATTCCTCACTAACCTCCTCCTTCTCTAGTGCAATTAGTGAGATAGCTATTACTATGTCAAACACTTAAGTGAAATGTAGGCAGACTTCTTGTTTTCAGTGAATCATTTCAACATGAAAAGCATTAAGTTCCTTTTGTTAAAGAGAAAATGGTGTCAATTATAATATCTTTGCCTTCATCCTTATCCCCAATAATATTTTTCTTTAAAATTATTTAAATAATATAAGTATGTAATCACCTGAACCACTTCTCCACTTTTAGTTTTACCTGGATACTCCTTTTTTGGTGTAGTGGTTCTAAACTGGAGTCATGCTGCTGGAAACAATCTAATCTCTTTCACTTTTCTGGGGTAGAGCCAATCAAGTTCCCCTCTTCTCTTCAGGCAGTTGAATCCCTCTTTCCCTCACATATAGGTAAAATTCATGCCCTTCTCCATGTGCTTTACTAGTCCCTCTTCACTCCAATAGTTGTTCTCTTTTTACAAAGAAGGGTATTCAAGTACCTTTTCCTGTCCAGAATGTATGTAGCCTCAGCCCATCTTTGCTTCCCAATATACTCACTTGTACTTTCCTTCTTCTCTTTCCATGTAGCTATGAGTAAAATACCCCCAAAAAATCAAAATGAGCAAACAAAAAAACCCCCAAACCAAATCAGAAAAACAACTAACAAAATACTTGCTTTGGGTTCCTTTGTAGGGCTACACTTAACTTCTCACTAGTCTCATTTAACTCCTACTCTTTCTGACTTCCATCCTATACTTTTCTTTGCCAATCAGATTCTTTTTACATTTCTGTATTTGGTTCTTCTTTGGATGTCATTCAGTTAAGGAAGTTGAACCTGCGTGGCTTCCTACAGGCAGCACTCAGCATTTTACAAGATCATATCCTGCAATGGAACAAATCTGCATATATTAACTGTGCATAAATTAAGTCTCAGAATGAAAATAAGGTTCTTGATCTATCAAAGAAATATGTTCTGAAAGTGTTTCCCAACAGGAGGGCAAAACACCTGAACTCATTTTAGGAATAAGATTTCCTCACTCTATGAAAGAAAACTGTATTATTAATACCTTGCTTCTGTTCAGAGTTTTTCCTTATTGTAAACCAAAATGTCTGTTCTTAAACAAATAGGCATGTGAAGCTGCATGCAGTCACTTATCAGCATCTCTTATAATTAGAGAATAAGCATTTAACCTGAACATCAATCCTCAGAGAAAGAACGACAGTCCCAAGCTTTATTGGGCTACCATAGCTACCTATTGCTGTACGGGATTTACCTACCTTCCCACTTAATGAGACCACAGTAGTTTCTTGAATTTGTATCTCTGTCATAAAGGATGACAAAAAATATTATTACCTGTTAATCAGGCAAAACTGTAGAATTCCCTAAGATTCTGAACTATCCATGCTTAATTAAATATAGATTATGCTTTGCATTTGATTAATGACTGATTTGCATGCCCCATTAAACAACTGGGGTATTTCTGAGGTTTGTCTTTGCTAACAATAAGCTAGTTCTGAAAATTTTTATTTAGCTCTTGCAATTCTAAGTGTCTCTGTCTTTTTCTAAACTTGCTGTTTTCACAGGAGTGGAACAAACTTGTCTTTCATACCTATGTTCTCTGAACATATGTTCTGACCACAATCACATAAGCCTTGTTTCTAGAGGCTAAAGTAGGGGGAAAAGAACATATTTCAGAAATTCTTCCTTCCTTCCTCCCACCCAACAGCTAACTGTTTTAGAGCCAAGAACAGGAAGTAAGACGGGACCAGCTTCAACCTAGGGTTTTTGAAATATTCACTGGTTTTGTGTGTCTTATTCCTAACTACATGATTATAAACTTGTTACAAGAGTTTCCATCAAGTCAGATACATCTCAAAGCTGACATTCTGCAGCTTTCCTTTGATATATTTTTCTATATAGATGTGAATATTTTTTGCAATTTTTGGACCCAAATTTTAGCATATCACTTATTTATTGGCTTTACAGATGTATATAATAAAAATCATCACCAAAAAAGGCACCAGGACCCAGACTGTTTTCAACAGTATTAATACAGGCAAGTAGAATAATATTTCCTTACAACATACCAGTCAGATGCAATTAAAAGTATGATAAATTTAGGGATTTCAGACAACTCTTAGCTTTCACAGCTGACTAAAAGTATCTGTCACAGAGAAAATGTTGGTGTTTGATCATTACCAATAAGTCCTATTTGATTGTTACCAGTAAGTCCTATAAGGACAAACTGTAGATTTGCTCATAACACATATTTACACAATATGGCTCTGGCTTTCATGGATCTGAGATTTAATTTACCGTATCAGAGATGGATCTGGGTTTTGCTTTGCCGAGCAAGTTAAGGAATAGTCTTACTCCAGATATTTGGTATGTCCTATTACTTTCTAGTATTTTCTATTATCTATTTGGTATGTTCCCTTAAAGTCTATTAACTGTTCATGTTTCATAGCTGCCCACTAGACAAAGCATAATTTTTTGCTTCCTTTTTTTAAAAAAAAAAAAATCGAATAAGCAATACTTTTTAAATAAAAATGAATTGGTACCACATATACAAAGGCTCCCAGTATAAGGTACTAAGTAGCATTTTTGTTTTCTAATGCTTTACTCTCTTCAGGAACTCAGTCATGGAAGAGATAAAATACACTGACTTGGTATTTTCACAAACTACCTGGTCTGAGGTACCCTCTCCAAATTTGCACTGAAAACTATTCTTAAAAATTTCAGCTACAGTATGACAGCTTGCTTAATTTTCTCTTTATCAAGGACTACATCCAACTCCAGAATGTGCCAGATCTATAGCTGGAGGCTGATGCTTCCTCTAAGGCTTTCATGATAGTAGCAGCAACCCATGTAAGTGGCATATAAAAGTTCCCAAATTCCAAAATTCAGACAGTAAAACGGTTGCCCTGTGATGGCATCAAAGCCTCATGTGAAGCCAATGATATATACTTTGCTGGCTTAGAAAAGCACTTCTCTAGCAAAATTGAAACAGAAGGCCCTTACAGGAACACAGACAGCTGTGCCCTATGTCCAGACGCGCTCAACATTCTTTAGGTGGCAGAGGGAACACTGGCTGGAGACAGTTACATCGGGGTTTGAACAAAAGTGGAATTTTACACCCACCTTGCATTTCCATGTTGCTAGAAGTTCCTCTCTGTGGGAGACCCACTGCTAAAATGTTACACTTCTCTGGCTTTAAAAGGACTCAAGCAGAGAGGTGGGAGAGGTAAAAAGGAGGTTATTCTCATCTATAACAGAACTGGAGCCTAATATTGCATCTCCTTCAGGATATCCACATCACCTAGCACAGCAGTATCTAGGCTCCATTCGTTTCTTTCTTTCTTCCTACTCTAATAAACTCTCAGTGATACCCTGTTATATTCACAGCCAAAATAATGACCATTTTCAGACACAAAGAGAGCAAATAGAAAACAGAATCATCACACTCCCTTGTTCATTCTCTTTTGCTTTTTTCATTCATTAAAAATGAAAAAAAAAAACCAGAAACAACAAAAAACCCCTTCACCTGAGTCTTTATTTATGAAAAAAAGTCCTAGTATTTTATGAATACATGATACATAGTAAATATTTACATGATCTAACACTTTCTTTCAAGTGAAATATTGACTTTATTTAGACAAGCTTAAAGGACCTACAATACCACTGGGAATTTATTTCATAACAGAAACACAATTGTGTCTCCTTTGCATTGTTGTACTGTAAAAGGTCATCACATGCTAAATATAAAGTCAATGAAAAAGCAAAAACCTAGTTTTGAAAACAAATTACTTTGCCAGAATTCTTTTCCCATCCTTAAGCATGAGATAAAAGTATAAAGGGAGCTTGAGAAATATATTTGTCCCATGGTATTCAGAAAGGCAGAACCAAAATACCAGTGTATGCCTCCTAACCCAGAGAGGGGGCTCCAGGTCAAAGCCAGAAC
>JAOXXN010000364.1:14037893-14054274 GCA_026770055.1 Myrmophylax atrothorax | reverse complement strand
GGGGGGGGTGGGCTCAGCTCGGCTCCTCCGGGACGCCGCTCCCCGCCAGACCGTGTATTTGCGAGTCTCTCCCGTTACATTTGTTTTGCAAATGGCCTCGCGGAGTACCGTTTGTTTCTCCGCCTGGCAGAAGAGCAAATTTTAAAGATTTGCAAGGAAATGGGGCAGGGGGGAAACATTGTCTCCTAAATCTGAAAATCATTATCTTCTGTCATTAAAGCGCCTTGACGAGAACGCTGTATTGGAACAATTAATCGATTGCCCTCACGCACACACGCGCGCGCTCCTCTCCCCGAGCCGCACAAGAGCCGCTGCTCCGCACTCCAAGCCCGGGGCATGGTTGTGTTTCCCTGCGAGCCGAGGTCTTGTCCGGGTCTCCTCCCCGCTGCGGGGGTCCCCGACGAAGCTGGGAGCCGGTGCGCGGCCGCGCTGCCGCCCGTGGCGATGCGGAGGCGGTGCCGCGCTGCGCCCCGCGGCTCCCAGGCTGCAGCGCCGCTATACTGCTACTCCCTTCATTGTAAACATCTGGGGCTGCCTTCCCACAGACCTCACACGCGTTTCATTGTCCTTTTCTTGCTTTCTTTTTTTTTTTTTAGTGAAATCATTTCAGTGCAAAAGTCATATAGCTGGCTCCATAGCTGAAGTTCCGACCTTTCTGTAGTACTGATTAAGCGTTTAGTGATAGCATGCTTTTGGATATGTATTTTTGGCTGTTAGTGTTAGAAATGTAAACTTTATTTGGTTTTCCTGCCTGTGCAATCTCAGATTGAAATAATTGTAGTAAATCACAATATATTGTGTTGTAGCTTGTAAGTGAATACGTCCCCCTCTAGGAGCATGCTGAGAAAGTAAGTTCTGTTATGCTGCCCTTGGAGAAAACTCAACTTTCTTCACTGGTGAAGAGCCACATTTTGGTTCTTGAATTGTTTTACATAAATCCAGATAAACCTGGGAATAAATCTTATGTTAAACTGAAATAACTGAAAGTGATTTGAGTAGATCCCTCGTTAGCTAATGTGTAAAAGATGGAGTGCTTCAGCAGGTTGCCATTCTGTATGATAGACACTGCTGTTAACTCTGCTGTGTTTCTAGTAAATACTCATAGTATGGGCTTGCAAACAGTGAGGAAAGTCCTGCAGTGTCATATGTCACTGCTTGACTTGCTCCACCTTGCAACTTCATTCTTTATCGTGCACTCTAATGTTTGTAAAAGCTTTAGATGTCAAAACAGGTGACTGTTACTGGCTCCTTTTCTGTATCTCATAGAAAGATAAATTCTTGAAAAACAGAGCTATGAGGAAGGCTTGACTTTGATGAATTCATGTGGAATGAGGTCCTAGCACTGTCTTTCTCAAATTACTTTTGGGTTTGGAACAGAACAACATCATTCCCCTAAAATGGGATTCTGAAAGCTTTGGGTACATCTCCGAGAACAGCAACCCTTCTGTGTAGATCACTGCTGCCAAAAAGGCTGTAAGGTGCCCAGTCTGACAGCAGTGTCTTCAGAGAAGTGACTGCTCACCTGAGCAGTCCCACTTGGGCAGCAGAACTGTTCAGGGAATAGACTTGTACACATGCGTGAACTTCTGTGAGATCTTGCCAAGAAGAGGTAGAATCCACTGAAATGCACAAGCACATCTTCCTACCTTTTCAGTCTACGTGCAGGAACAACCCCCTGCAACTGTGGGAGAGGGGATGTGTGGTGTCTCCTCATTTTGCAGTCAGTGTATCAGAAAGAGAATTGGCCTTTTCAGTGATGTCATGGTTATTCTCACATCTGCAGAGTATCTGCTGAAAGAGAGGAGAATTTAATTTCATATAAAAACAGAACAATGCCTTTAGTATACATAATTGTATCCTATCACTAGGATTATGTGTAATGAAGGACTCCCATCACCTTAAAACATGCAACTTGCCTACTGCACTAGTATCACAGTCAGACCTAGTGTACAAAATCTTTGAATACAATGCAACTACAATCTCCTTGGCAGAATCAGAGTTCTATGTTCTTCGTTAATAGTTATTGTAATATGCAGAGTGAAATGGTGCTTTCTGTAAAAATTCATAGTCTGAGACCATTTAAAAATATATTTACTGCACCTTTATTCAAGAGTGTTTGTGTAGAAAATTGTTGTCAATTAATCACTAAATCTATCCTTTTCATAACTTCACGTATAGCAATGCTATCATAATATTACTATAATACACAGCTGGACTGATTCCATACAAATATATGGTCTATCTTTCATATGGTCTCAAATAAATAGTGGCATGTGAATAGGTTTCTGCCATTTGTAAAGTTAGCCAGACAGGCCACTAAATTGTAGCCTGTTTAACACTGCAGGCTATTTAATCTCTATTATGAGTTTCTCTCTCCAAAACCATGCTTTTCTAAACAAGTAAAAGTGACTATTGACACACAAGACTGAAGTACTCTAATTTGGAGGCTAATTTTCTCATATGCAAATGTTTAAATCTGTTTATGCTGCAGTAAAGCCTTATCAGTAGGTCTGTAAGATCATGATATGTTATGTAATTACACAACAGCTTTCATGGCTCACTGCCAATTAAGCACTGTCAAGTAAGAAGAACAGTTGGAGAAAGTCAGAATAAACATTCAGAAAACAGAATTTTGTCTCCAGTCTTTAAATGGCTCAAGCAGCATTCATAGATTTATTGTGTAAATATTCTGTAGGGTGCACTAAATTAGAGTTTACTCTGGAAAATGGACTTCAACTTGTTGCTTGGAATTATTCCATCACCCTTCTCTACCTTTAGGGTAGCAGGAAGAGAGGTGGCTCCTGATTGTTCTGTCAGGAGGCTGGGGAAACCTGCAGCATTTGGCATAGCTGGAGGGCGTCTATCACTAGCTAGAAGTAGGACACTTTTTAGGTTTTGTTTTGCTGTTCCTTACATCTGGAAATTGGTCCTCAAACTGCAACTACTACTTTGCCCTGCAGCACCACAGCTGTGAAATCCCCTGCCCCTGTTCTTGACAGAGCCATTTCCATGCACAAATAAAGAGTGCTGTAGTGCTTACATACTAATTGTGGGAAAAACAAATCCAAAAATCCTCCAATGAGCAATTACAAAAGTTTTCCCTATAACTTGAGACCTGGAATCACCAAAAGAAACTTGTTATATATTAATGTTAAAAAGGAATTGCGTGTGTGCAGATTCTGATTTCACTTGCACTCAGACAGCTTTCTTGATTGAAGATAGTGAAACTCTGAGATTAATGGATGGCTTGCATTAGGGTTATATGATCTATGATAAGCTGGTTCAAGAAAATTTGAACGTATTTCTAAGTGCTATACTATTTTCAATTGACTTTTAATGCAATTGTTAATAGTACTATGAAGAACACAGACTTCAAATTTACAGGGCAGAAGTTATTAGCTGAAAAATGGGAACAAAATACATAGGCCTTAATTAGCAGCTGCTAACCTGCTGTCTGTGGAGGGAGTTCTGCCCAAGCAAACTCAGGATCAAGCCATTACTTAGGTACGTTTTTAGGGAAAGAAGTCTATGTCACTGAGTCTGGATACTAGTGGAAAGAATTGCTGGAGCGATTTCTGCGGGCTTTAGACCAAGCAGTACTATGCAAAACCTACAGCAGATGGCGGCACAGCCACTGCCTGGTGTCACCTCTGCTCGAAGGAGGTGGAAAAGAGGGGTCTGAATCCTCAAGTGTATAAGCTAATTTAGCTCAAGCAAAGGCAAAAGGGCTTACACCAGCAGATATTCTATTAATTGGCTTTCTGAGCATGCCAAGTGGACTAATCCAAGCAATGCAAAGGCACAGCAATTGTAGAGTAAGAGTGTTTACAGGGGAGCTAGCAAGAAATAATTAGCTGCTTCCCACGAGCTTACCTACTCCAGGCTTTTCTTCTGAGTATGCAATTATCTTTTATACTGAGCTTTATGAACTGCTGAAGTCCCTGATAGTCTTTGGTCCTTTAGTTAGCACGGAATCAGCTTAACAACAGTGAGTAAAAGCAGGAAAGTTCTGAGCCTCATTCTGTAGCCCAAAAGACTGTAAACAACCACTCTAATTCTAGAAGTGCTGAACATTACTCATGAGGATTTTAATTGTCTGCATATATACATGATAGATAAACAGAGATTTGTGCTGTATATTGGGGTATATAAAAAAATAGTATTAAATGTGTTTTGATTAACTCAGCTTGATACTCATTTTTTTGATCACACCTCAGATGTAACAAAATAATAAAGTGTGATAGGTGCCTTAAACTCTACCAGGAAGCTCCAAGCAGATTAGAATAATTGGCAAAATATGTTCTTTTGCTACTGAACATTTTGTAAGCTAACTGCAATTATTGACTCCTTCTCATATGGTGTTTGTAAATTATTGTGAGAAGTTTTTACTGTTTTTCCAAAGACTGATTAGCAGACATATGTGTTTTGTTGTTTTACTCTCCACAGAGTTCTATTTTATTGTTTTACTAATCAAAATACTGAAAAGACAAAATAATACTGTTTTTACTGAAGTAATTTGAAACTTAGGTTCTTTACTGTGAAATATATAGGTTCTTATGGAGATGATTTCTAACTTCAAGTCTTTTTTTTCTTTTTTTTTTTTTGTTTTCGGAACTCATATAATTTATAACCAGCAGTATAAAACCATAGGCACTTAGGATTTATGAATGTGGAAAGAATTGTACAATTTAATGTCTACATGACACTCTCCTGTTACCCTTGCTACATTCCTGCCTTGTGGACCCTCCATGCTGATACTGTAGCCCTGCCATAAATCTGTTCAAAATACACGGTTGTAAGAAGTCTTTTTGTCTTCATAAATCTAACTTATAGCCACTTAAGAAAAAAAATAAAACAGCAAATAGGAAGAGTTAGGGGCAAATGAAAGTTTGTTTTTAAACTCTCAGAAAAAAGAAAACAGGGGGCATACAGGATTGTGGATGCCATGCTTCTGTGTTAATGGCAGGGTCCACAGGTAGCAGCTTGGTCAAAACTTCCCTTGAAGATGGCATTAGCTGAGTGAGCACTATAGAATGTGCTTACACTTCTGAAACATCTTGGATGCATTCACTCATAGGTTAAGATCCTCTGTTTTGAAATAAGGCATTTTAAGATGACTTTCAGATGTCTTTGAGCTGTGTGTGTGAATAGGGGCCTTTTCACTTCAAATGAGAGTCAGATCAGATCCTGCAATAGGGGAGTTTTCATTTATTCCACAAAGTTTTTCATTTTGGAAAAAAAAAAAAACCTTCTATGAGCAAATCTTGTTAACCTGTGTGTCTTAAAAATAGCAGGTACCCGTATGAACATAAGGCAACAACTCATGTCATGTATTACTGACTTTTCCTCTGAGAAAATAATATAATTGCACAACAAAGATTCTAAATAGGGAAAAAATATTTGTAAATAATATTGCCTTTATATTCTTAGGCTTAATATTTAGGATAATAGAAATAGTGTCAGCAATGCAGAAACATTAGTCAGTCAGCTTGGGATTTCTTATAATGCTCCCTTCTTGACATTGACATGACATAATAAAACATTATTTTCTCAGTTTTATGGACAGTTTTGTGAATCAAGGTCTTACAAATTCATCTTCTCCAGAGTAGCACAAGGTTCAAATTTCTGTTTCCTCTTTTTGAACTCTTGCTACCACTTGCAGTTGCCATAAGACGCTGAACTACCTTAACCTAATATTCTGGGGTTTATCATCTACAGACCTCTTCATCACTTTGAACAGCACAGCTTGAGTGTTTGTCAGCATTGCCAACCAGTATCAGTGTCAGGCTGCATGGAAAAACAACCTTTGCTTGCTTTGGGCTATGAGTACCAAATTACTAGATCAGGAATGGAGGACACATTTGGTTAAGCTTAGCACATGTTTGTTTCTCAGCTGGAAGGTACGCTAGCACTGCTAGTGCAACTGTGTGTACTTGCCAAACAAATTTTCTTTCTTTTGTTTTGACACCTTTGATGCAATATTTTGTTGTCTTGCAGCCTTTCATTGTTCCAATGCTTTAACACAGAAACATAGTCAATGGTGCTTACAGCCATTGGTTCTGCTAACTAGGAGGATCCCTTCCTAGTTCTATTAATTGCTTGTTTCATGTGCCAGTTTGTTGTAAAACATCTCTGTTGGTTACAACATAGTAAAAAGGAGACAGGAAACACTGTTTCATGAAGTTTTGAAAAAGCCTGGGAAAGCTCTGTTTACGAAGAGAATTAAAATCTTCAAGGGTAGGAGTCAGGAGGAAGTGGCTTAATCTTTAATCACTGAATGTATATTGAAACTGAATTCATTAGCTGAGCAGATTATTAAAACTGATTATGCTGCTTCATGAGTACAGTGCAACAAATGGAAGTTTGAGGGGAAAGAAATTATTAAAAGTGAGCCAAGTCACACACAAATAGTGGCTTTAAAGGCACTCTTTTTTAAATTAGGTCACTTGTGTTCTTTCTTTGAACATTCAGTTTTAATTGCAACAGTAAATCAAAGAATACACTCAAAGTAGATTCCCATGTAAGGTGGACAACTGGACAGTGCCTTTTTACTGCTACTAACACGTGCATCCAATTACTGGGTTGATATACTCACAATGTCAGCTGTAAAGCATTCACCTATTTTATAGTTAGCCTAAAGAATTATTAGCCTGTCCCCTTTCACATTTACCTTTAAATAATCTGTCAGTAGTGTATATCTTCTACAGTTAAAGAGGAATTTTCACACACATCGAAGTTGACTTTCAAGAAGAAAACAAATGTTGAAACTACATCAAATAGTTTTATTCCTTTTCTCTTTCCCCTCTTCCATAATTTCTGGTGTTGTGCAAAAGAGGAAAAGCTTCAGATACTAGAAGCATGAATGATCTACTGCTTGATACTAGAATGATCATGAATGTTATATAAAAATAAAGATCAGATCTTTCATAAACCTTGATTTAGAAAAGCAATATGATGCTTGCTTCTTTCATGGTGGAAAACACATGTGAAGAACAATAAACTTAGTCCATTTTTGCAGTTCCTGAACACTCTTCCTACATTGGGAGCAGAAGTGAAAATGGGGGTGGGGGGATGGTTGAGGAATCTCATTTTTTTTTCTGCAACTCATAGATGTTCATACTTTGCATAGAAATAAATGAAATATAAGTTTTCTTTTAGGTTACTGATGCACAGCTGCGCAGCTGTAGTCAGCATGTGAGGGAGTTGAGGAGGGAATGTTGAAGCATTTTGGAAGCATTCAGGATGTTATTTAGTTGGAATTAAGGCATGGTGTTAAGTGGAGACTGGTATAAATCAAAGATATTGTGCCCGCATTAGAGGAAGTGGGTGGGAAGTGTGACAAGTACCAGAGCAGCACTAGGAAGGATGACAAGAAAGAAATAGAGGCAGCATGTGTAATGAGTGGGAGAGAAGTGGGGAGAGGGGGAGCATGTCTTACCCGTTTTGGCAGCTGTGAACTGCCACTGATGTTGAATTGTCCTGTCTGATCTCACTGTAACATCCATTTGCTCACAGATTGAAACTATGAAGCCATTAAGATGCCTTTTGAATTTGTATTAAAGTGTGTGTTCAACGGTGGGATATAAACTTCCCACTCATATTTTTATTGTGTTATCTCTGACTCTATTCTGTAGATACTATTTGGTACATGCTCTGGAGTTCTCTTCTTTACATTACCCTCTTCAAGAGGATTAATAACCAGCTTTATTCCTGATGTCAACATCAGTGTGTACTACTTGGAAGCAGAAGGGTGGGCAAACTTATCCTAGAAAGTAAGAAGATGTTTGAAAGAGCCACAAGCTCTTGGGGTTTTGTTTAGTTGTTTTTTCTGAAATTTTTCACTATGCTAATATTATGCACTGTATTTGCTATGAGAAATATATACCTTAAGGACATCAAGACACTCTAGAATTCTAAGTGGTTTAGTGTTTAGAGGATGAAATAGGGTGAAAGAGAGTACTTTTGTCACTGATCTGTTTGGTGTTAAGAAGTAGGTCACATTTTGTAAGCTTATCTTTAAGATTTGAAGTAGTTACAGCATTACAAGTTTGTTAGTAGGAAATATAAATGTTTATATATATATATATATGCTCTATAATGGAATAGGGGGTGACTGCATTTAGTATGAAGTTGATTTTATAAGACTGCAGTTTTAGAGGATTCTTTTCATAAATTTCTATAATGCTAAAGCTCCTGATCTTCCCTGAAACAGCCTTTTAGCTTCAACAGAACAAAGTTTTTTCTCTGTGTTGCCCAGACACTTACTTTCTACCTATGATTTTTTCTGGACGTAAGCATTAAAAGTATAAACCATGCCGCAGAATCATAGAACTATATAATACCCTGACTTGGAAGGTTCTCACAAGGATTATTGTGTTCAGCTCCTGATCCTGCACAGGACAATCTAGAAGTCAATCTGGAAGTACCATTCTTATCCACAGGAATTATCATAGTACCTGTGGCACGTGTATCTTGGAGGCAAGCTAATGAAAACCTTCCCCTGAACTGTAACCTTGGCTCATGGCTTGCCTCTGCCCTGTCTCAGGGGAAGCAGAGTGGTGCATACAGCTCACATTCTGATGACAGAACACCTTTCCTTTGTCAAAACACTGTGCTAATAACTGCAACACAGAAGTTCTGTACACACTGAGGATCTGCAACTTCAAAACTAATTGTAACATGGAAAGAAGTAACAGGAGAGTGTAGAGCTAACCTCATGAGCCAAGCTGGGGTTATTTTTTGTTAGTCTGCTTCAAGGTCTAGGCCTGATTGCTCAGCTGTCTCTTCAGATGCTGAAAAGATACAAGATGCATGTGTGGGTTTGGTGCTTGCAAGTACCTGGATCAGCAGTATGTACTTAAGATGAAGGGTTGAGTTAAGGCATCACCATATGTGAGCTGGGGCAAAAAGTTATTACAAGTTGAGTTTCACTGGGTGTTCAGAGGTACAAACCACTGTAAACTCTTTAAAAAATTTTCACTTCAGGTTGTTCTGACAGAAACAGCTTCCAAAGTGAGTAGCATATAAAAGTAGAAGGAAATTATGATTGTTTCACCATCTTAGAGGTGAAGATGCTTCTGAAAGCACATGTGCAAGTACAGTGATTATTATGAACAGTAACATTTAATGTCACATCTGATAACTTTTATTCATAGAGCAGCATCACCTCTGCTTCCAAACACTCATGGGCACACATAGGCAATGTGCACTTAGTGCAATGACTAGCTTAAACCACTTAAACAGCTTAAGTGTTTTAAGCATAAGTTATGATGGTTAGCATTGAGAGGTGCAAATTATGCCCTTTCTGAGACCCAAAGTGAATTCTATTTAAACAGTTCTGCTGCTTCTCTTGGATTTTGCTTCATGGGCAGCTCTAGTCCTACGCCAAGAATGATGGAGGGCGATGTTGTGATCGTGCAGAGTAGCAATTCTATCCATCTGGACAATGATGTTTCCTGTTACTAACATACAGTGGGAGATACTGCAGGACAGGAAAAGGGTGACAGTGCTAGAAAAAAAAAATTAAAAAAATTAAATCTGGCTTTCACAGCTTCATATGCCTGAATAACCTGGAGAGTGGTAATTGGAATCCAGCCTGCACATCCCATGGCATTTAGTCTATGTAGCAGCTGTACAGTGGTTATTCCTTGGTACTTCCTTTACTCATATGACATAAACCAGTCAAGAACAGTGATTTCTGATTGCTTGAAAGTTGATGACAATTTTATATTAAGGAGTTACAAGGCTGAACCCACTGATACTACTAAAAACATTTTAAGGTTACATGTGGAAGACAGAAAGATTACTATCAGTAAATGCAATGTATTAGATTAAATCCTTATTATAGGATTTTGGATGAGAAAATGTTTTTAATCTGAACAAAATACTTCATAGAACAGCTACTCAGTTGAGTTTGCAACTAAATTGATTGGGAAAGAAAAAGTCCAACATCAGGTTTCTTTATAGAAGAGCTTGTGGGATATTTGAACTTCAGAAAGGTTCTTAATGACCATGATGGGAAACATGTACAGGCTGAGATAATGAAGTAGGATTGTGAGAAATAAAGACTCATGTCCTTCACCATGTGCTCTGAAGATACTCTGGGAATAAAGGGAGCTGGAAGAATCTTTGGAGCTCCCCATGATCCTCATGGTGATTGTTGACTAACACAGAAGAGCAATCAACGTAAAAGTAGAGGGTAGAAGACTGGACAATTTGGCACAAGGATAGTCTGCAGGAATTAAACTTTTAGTATAGTTATGCCATAAAGTATTAGGAAATACCAGGCTCGATATGTTTGTTACCCATTATACCTCAAAATTTCTAAGAGTTAGTATTTTTGTCTGATTACTCTTTGTCTCTTTGCTGCTTTAAAAATGATAGCGATACTTCCTACATGAGCAAGGGTGTTATGAAAGCAAATTACTTGTGAAACACACCAGTAACATTGTGATGAGTGCCAGCAGAAAAAGTCCACCCAGAGGGTAATCATTCTCTTTTTACTGAAAGGTTCGGGTATAAGGGCAGTTTTGTCCTCTTACAGGACAGGGGGGAATAGGCTACTTCTTAACTCTAGCAGACTTAGGTGTTTGTCTTTTGACTGAAAAAAAAATGTTTCAGAAAATATTTATGCTACAGCCACTCTTGCAAGCCTTCTGTCAAGATTACTGAACAGATTTGTTGCTTAGCATAAAACAAAAGTAAATGGCAAAATAGCTCCTAACCAAATGGGTGGAGTCACAAATTTGGTCCTCTTGTCAAGCTGAGCTCTAGATCTGATTCTGCTGCATGGACATTATAAGCACAAGCAATATCAAAATTTCTTTTGCCTTGAGGATATTAACATGAAGATGCTTTAGCTCAAGGATCTGTATAGTTTCCATGATTAAATAGCTAAAATATAATTTTTATTTCATTCTTTACTGTCAGACTTATCAGTTGAAGAAATCTGAGCAAGATAGCCACCAATATTTATTGTATTAATATATTATGTATTTTTGGGAGTGCCTTAATTTCCTTGAAATGCTGTTGGTGTATTGGAGTTAACCTGCAGGAATTATTTGTTTGGGTTTTATTTATTTTTCTACCATTTCTTTAAGTTATTGGTACTTCCTCTTTAGTGCCACAGACATTTTTCCTTGAGTTTAATTTATTACCGTTACTTTTACATGTCACAACTTTGCTTTGAAATGACAGCCATCCAAGTTAAAGTCTTTTCAACTTTAGTGAAAACACTTATAATGAGGCTGACACTTGGCTCATGTGGTATTAATCTGATCTCTTGGTCATTTCTTCAGTTTCTCCTGCTGCAGTCAGCTCTCAAAAAGACGTATCTGCAGCTGGGGAGTACATAAGATTAACTTCCGCCTCTCTGTGGCTTCTTGCCTCAGACCACACACCAAATAATTCCTCAAAGCGTTATCCAGATTTGCTCAAAATTCACCATGCTTGCTTTATTCCTTCAGTTCTGCCACACATGCATTTGTGGACTCTGGTTACTGCTGATTCTGCTTATGAAACAGGAAACATTTTGAAAAGATGAAGATTTAGAGACAAACACTATTGTAAAATATCTATAATAATTTTCCTGTAGAACTCTTCTCTTTTTTTGGTTTTTCTGATTTTATAAATGTACAGAGTGGACCGTAAAGGTCAACAAGACACAACCTTTTTGTTCCCAGCTGTACTTAGGGCATAGCAAAGACTGATACAAGTTTTAAGTACAGACTGAGTTATATTAACTCCTTTGTCCAAAACAATATTTTTAAAAAATATAACCCCTGTGCTTACATTCAGGGCAAACTTTAGTGCTGTCTGAACTATTAAATTTAACAATGCTACAAAAAAAAAAAAAAAGGCCACTGTGTGGATGAAGGAAACATTAGTCAGCTCTGCTATCCAGAGACCTCCAAACCTTAATCAGAGTTTAAAATCCTTTAAATGGCAGTCACAGATGTGAGGTGTAATACCTGTGCTTACACACCAGTGCAGACTCAAGAAATATCTAGCAGGAAAACCAGTAGATAAAAACATTTAATACTTCCCATTACCTTGTTCTTCATTCAAGTCCATAATGGGGATGGGAACATAATTTTGGTGTTTGAGTAAATGACAGTCTGGCATTTTCTAGTACTTATATTCTTGGGTTTTCTACTAAATATTTCTTTGTGGTGATTTTGGAATCTTTCTGCTTGTCAAAGAACCAGTTATAAATATAAACAAACAAATAAATAAGGTCATGATTTATAGACACATTTTGTGTGCCAAGATACAGAAGTTCTATGTGCAAAACTGATATATTGAAAATGCGAGAGTAAATTGCTTGACAAGGCAACCATGTAGTACATAAGATGAAGTTTCCAAAGAATCTGTGGGGGCCCTAACTGAAGAGCTCACTTACATTTTGTCCCGAACACAAGAAAGACATTTATCTGTTGGAATAAGTCCAGAGGAGAGCTATAAAGTTGACCCCAGGGCTGGAACATCTCTTGAAAGTAGGAATCTGTGTCATTGTAGCAGTAACTGGATGTATTAATGCCTTCAGAAGGACCACAGTATATGTTTTACCTGTGACAAATGTTAGAGACTTCTGGATATCTAGTAGCAATTTCAGAGTTTAGTCAGTTAAAGAACTTATCTGTTCTCTTGTTCCTCTGGCAATGAGTACTAGTTAGCATGACATTGTAGCAGAGCTTTTTGCTGTTGCTTTTTTGTTGTTTTTTTTTTTTTTTGCATTCCTTATCCAAATGGTAGATTTGTTTTCTGATTTTGAAGGAGAGCTGATACTCACAAATCATTTGTCACAGGCCACTAAAAGTGTCAAAATCTTACAGCAGGCCCTTGGTGGCTTGTTAATCTCTCCTTTTTTACCCCCCTTCTTTTTTAAAGCAAACAGACTCCTCCACTTAAGTATAATGAGAGCCATGCTTGCTTGCCATAGCCTACTTGGTCCTACCAGCCCAAGTAAAATCTGTCTTGTTTCTTCACATCCTTTTCTTGGCTCTAACAAAGCCAAAAAGCACAGGTTTTTATGGCAGAGCTACTTCATATGTCAAATGAAAAATGGAGGCTGCCGTTTTCATAACAGAAAAATAGAGAAGGTGCTTTTCCTTAGTATTCCCCCACCCTTCCAAATTATCATCAGCAACATGCAAAAGATAAACCTCTATGTTAAACAGGGAGACTAGATGTATGTTTAACCTCTCACCCTCATTTTTCTAACTGGCTTCCATTAGGAACAAAAAGTTAATATATTCTAAACAAAAAATAACTGATATGGCAAGGTGAACTTTTCAACTGGGTAAGAGTTCTTTAGAAAAGAACAGAATTAGAGAGTCCTAGGTTAGGTCAACACCCTGTTTTACTGTAGCAATATTTGGAACAATAACTCCATGGTTACTTGTGGTATAGTAGTGGCTGAAATTTTGTTGAGTTGCAGCAAAACAAAAAGTAAAAAGCACTTAAATTCTCATACATTACAGAAAACCTAGCAATCTGCTATAGATCTTAGGTTTGCTGTTCAGTGCTAGACTTTTTCATGTCTACAGATACTCACTAATCAAAGCTTGAAATATGCCTGTGTTATTTTCCTCTTCTTTGGAGACTGGGACTGAGGCAGAGAGTTTGAAGACCAGGTTTTTCTCTTACATCTTTATTCAAGCTTATTCCACCATGAATCCCTAGACTGATGCTTCTACTCTCTTCTTTATTTTGTGTTCACAATAAAAAGGATGATGTTCTTGTTTTTAATGGCAATGGAAAGTGAAGGAGAAAGGGTGATACTATTCATTTTGTATAGCAGAGGATGTCTCCAACATAGATGTACATATATCACAAATTAGAAAACAAATTTAACACTAGTTAGAGATACAGGATGTAGAAAAGTCCACTGAAGTGATTGAGTAGAGACCATAGACAATTGTGTCTAGACAGAGAGTTTGGAAAGTGTCATCTCTTGGTAAAAACACCCATAAGTTGCGTGTAACCCATAAGGTACCTTTGGGAACCAAATTTATTTTATCAGGAAAGATAAATGTTTAAAATGCTATTAATGTATTCACTACAGATTCCATTCATAAAGGGTCTGTCCTTTTGCAAGTACACAGTCTGAAAATGAGATTTTGCATATGGATTCTAAATCCATAGTTTTAATTGCTTCCTTTTATACCGTTTAGTTTGTAGGGATAAGTTAGTGTTTAGGACACATTTAATAGAAGGAAAGATACTGACACAGGAACCAAAGAAAACTCCCTACAGAGAGACAGGGAAAACGGGTCTTAAAAGAGACTGCTGCAATTAGGGAATCAATACCAGAAGTGAGTAGAGGAGCAGCCCTCCAGCAACTTGTTATGAATCCTCAGCTGGAGGTTACTAAATCTCACCAGTTCATGTTAGCATTTCAAAACATCCCCCAGGAAAAATCATACATCTCAGTTTTATGGCTTAAATACAAATTTTAGCTATTCTGGATGATATTACCTAAAGCAAGTATACACTGGAGTGTCTGGAGAGCAGCTAAGCTCCATCTGGGGAAATCACATAAAGAGTGGCTGATATGGATTTTTTTTTCCTTTAGGCATGATTTATAAAAGGGATATGAGATGTTTTAGAAGGGAAAAAAGTAAAGGGAGTGTTAAAAAGAGTGATGTTTGAAATAAAATTACCAAAATCATGTAGACTCTGAAGAGAGAGAATGGAGTTTTGACCCTGTGCAGAATCTCAGTGTCTCCGTTACACACTCCTAGTATTTCTCTGAAAATGGCAATGTAAAGTAGTCAATTTATTCACACTGTAATTTCAATTTTCATCAAGAGTATCATCTCAACACCTCATTAAAGTAATAATACCACCTTAGAACCTAGTCCAGGAGTAAATATCAGTTGATTTTGTGAGTTGTGCCAATCCTGGAAAAAGTTGCACATGTCAGCTTTACAGAAGGCTGAAATAGCCAAAGGATAAGGTCAGTTGTGGGATAAAAAGGATAAGGAAATTAAAAAATAATTCTTTATGCTGCAAGATGCCATGAGGAGGCAGGAGCACTCTGAATTCTCACAATAAAATCCTCAATTTTTTTGTGCCCTCCAGCTACTGTAGAAACTTTGTCTTCTCGTTATCTACATAAATTTCAAAGGCAAAACCATATTGGAACCATTCCTACAGGTACCTTCAGCAGAGAGTTCCTGTGGAGCAGCAGCCTATGCATGCTATCAATGATGTCTTTGCCACACTTCCAGAACACATTGTCATAGACCAGATGGGTACTCCTAGATGGCCTCCCCTGCCTACAAACATCTGTCACAGCAGTTTGGAAGCTGTACATAGGTGGGAAGAGGTTTGTGACTCTTGGCTTAGAACAGAGAACTTCTGTAAAGCCATGTAATAGGTAGCCAATGAACTCACCAAGTGAAAAAAAAAAAACAAAACCAACCCAACTTTATCTATCTTTCCCTCACTTCTTACTGTACCACCAACTTTTGGTGGATCACTTCAAAGTGACTAGGAAGGCCCTGTGTCCCAGGATCAGGAAGGAAATGGCATTGCTGTGTGATTTACAATGACTGGTGAGCTCTGTTTCAAGCACAGCCTTGCCATAGGCATTTGTTACACTTGGTTGGTGTGTGTCTGTTAGTTAAAAATGTGTCAAATCACAGGAAAGCAGGACCAAAGAAAACTTCTGGGAACTTTCATACAGCCTATGTTATCACCAGTGTTCATTTTATACATTTGTTCAGAAGTTTAACAAATTCAGTTAACACCAGATAGGTCTGCTCGCCATGCCCCTTAGCTGTAGGCTGTTCCATAGTCTCACTCCTCGAGGGGCTACGAGTAAGTCTTACTTTTAAAAATCAAAAATACTGTCAACAGGACAAGAGGAAATTGCCTCAAGCTGCACCAGGGGAGGTTCATGTTGGACATCAGGAAGAGGAAGAATGTCTTCACTGAAATGTTGGTTAAGCAATACAACAGGCTTTGCAAAGGGGTGTGGTAGTCACCAACCCTGGAAGTGTTCATGGAAGTGTTGAAGAAACAGCTGGATGTGGCAGTTAGTGCTGGGGTTTTGTTGACAAAGTATTTGATCAAAGCTTGGCCTCGGTAATCTTGAGGTCTTTTCCAACTTTAAAGATTTTATGATTCTGTGATAGCAGTGCTCTTTGAGTTTTTTGCCCAAGCAGTACCTTTTACTGACCCAAAGATTTTATTCTTTGCAGTTTGTACGACTGCAATGTACATGTAGGGGGCAACTGTGTTCTCTACTTTTTCCCTCTGTTAAACTTCATATGCTAAGTTCATTGTTAAACAGAGAACAGTGTGCTAAAACACAGAGCACTCTATTCCTATTGGTTCTGAACATAAGGAAATGTAGCTACATCCACATAGACTA